>QGSO01000313.1:557945-968088 GCA_011037825.1 Carya cathayensis | reverse complement strand
AATTTAATTATTATAATTTTTTTAAATTTTTATTTAAAATAAAATAAATAATTCAATTTTTTTAAATTTTAAATAAAAATAATATTAAAAAAATATTTTAACAATATTTTATTTAACTTTTAACTTTAATCTCAACTCATTTTATCTAATCTTAATTTACGAAAATAAAGAAGCCATAATACTTTTGATGGATTTACTCAGAATTGGGAATAACGAAATCTTAAATGTTTAGATGGAAGAATACTTTATACAATTTTGATAAGGACCAAGCTGCTATGCCGCCCAGTGGTACCTTTGGGCGTGCTACTTAGGCCAATTTTTTTAAAATATTTTTAAAAAATAAAAAAATACATCAATACATTAAAAATTACTTTCTTAATCATTAAGTAAAAAAATTTAATTTTTTTTACCGAGCAGTACACTTGGACAGTACACTTGAGTGGGCAAACTAGCTTTTTCCTTTTGATAAATATAAACATTGCAAGAAGATGAGTTTTAAAATACAAATAGAATGATGAAATAATATTATTTAAAAAAATAATTAAAATAAAAAGTGGGATATAATCTTTGTGGGTAAGTACTAAAATGGAAAAATAAAATAGATGTTTACCCAAACAATTTTAAAATTAACAAGTGATCTCACACTAGCTCATTTTATATAAAAACTTTACTTTTTAATAATGAATTATATATATATATATTAAAAAAATATACGAGCTTTACATACTTTAAAATTAAATTTAATATTAATCTTTTAACTAAATATTTGTTAGGCAGATTTAATAAATTTTATCGTCCGTATAATATTTTAGACAATATTTATGTAAATAATAAAATGCATTAGAAACAACTTTACATGTATAAAATTCTCTAGTAAATACGGACAACACTTAGGTGCGGTTTGGTTACCCAATTCAACTCAACTCAACTTATCTCATCTAATCATTACAATTTTCCTAACTTTCAAAATAAAATATATTAAATAATTTAACTTTTTCAAATTCCAATTCACATTTTTCAAATCCAAAAATAATAATAATATTTTAAATTTTCATCCCATCTCAACTCATCTCAATTCAACCCACTATCTAAACCGGACTGGCTTTTGAAATGGATCCGTACTCTCCCTCTCTCATTTTGCCTAAATTTATAAAGTTCATGCTCCCATCAAATTGATGCACAGACAAAGATGGCCACAAATCCCAGCAGCAGCGAGACGATAATTAGCTTGACGCTCCTCGTAGACAAAAGCTCAAACAAGGTGGTATTTGCAGAGACTGGAAAGGAATTCGTAGACTTCCTCTTCGGACTTCTACAGGTACCTCTCGGTTCCATCATCGCACTTCTTCGGGATAATGACTTGGCACCTGGGTCAGGGTCCCTGGGCACAGTCCATGAGAGTGTCCAAAACCTTGACCCCTCCTATCTTCTTCCAAACCAAACCAAGGAATCTCTCTTGAACCCTAAACCAGCATTCCAATCTTCAACTGGTACCCCTCCATTTCTGCAAAATTTCTTTTCACCTGACCAACAGAGCAGGACTGATTCGGCCTGTTGCCGCCACTGTAGACGTCAAGACAATACTGAGCCAGGGTATGTTAGAGGTGTGGTGACATACATGGTTATGGATGATTTGACGGTGAAACCTATGTCAACCATTTCTAGCATTACCCGTCTCAACACTTTAAAAATTAAAGACTTGGGTTCTGTCCAGGAGAAGAAGGTCGAGATTGACATCAAGAAGGTTAGATCTTGTTCTTTCTTTTCCGAGAAGAAAAAGTTTTTTTTTTGTATGTTTCTACTGTCATATTTGATTTTAAGTTTGTGCTGCATGCATTCTAGGGCTTGGAGCTGATAAAGGTGTCACTCTACTCCACCACAGTCCTGACAGACGTTTTCCTTGGGGTAATGGTGGAGAAGGGTTAAAAAAATGATTTGAAAAAAAATATTTAAAAGTGTTTATTTTTTATTTTTTTAAAATTATTTTTTAATACTTTTAAATATTTTTAAAAAAATAAAAAAATTTACAATATTATTAAACAATATTTTTTTAATCACTACATAAAAAAAAAAAACTAAAAAAAAAAATGTCAGCGGGATAAATGAAGGGAGGAACCTATCATTTCCCTTTCATTGGACACAGGGCTGTCAGGGAGAATCTTTCAAGCCAATCCCAAGAAGCATAAAGCTACCGATAAAGCTATTATGCCGCTGGGCGTGTGTAAATGTGTGGGTACGTGTGTATGTGTGTATTTAGTATGGCTATGTGTGTAAAAGTATTTTGCTTGGGAAATTCTTCAACCATTTAAATGGTTTTGGGAAGAAAAAGATCGAAGAACTTTTTGTATATTTCTGTGTTTGTATGTAACTAATAACTATATCTGTGTTTCAGTAAAGATCATAGCTATATATTTCCTATGATTCTCCTTATGATTATTCATTTTGGCAATTCTTTTTCTTTTCTTCTATATTGGAAAGTAATTCTTTAAAAATGTTACGATGATTGAAGTTCACTCAAACGGTCACGAAATTGCACATTCTAAGTACTTTTATTCAACTTCTCACTCCGGCCGTATTCAAGAAGGAAACATTAATTAGAACAGCGCTGCTATATATACGTACAAAAGAATCAATAAATAAAATAATTTTATAAATTAACGTGAATTCATCTGATCTATTAAATCTATTTTATAAAAAAAATAACTTTACAATTTAAAGAATCACATCAAATCACTTAAAATTATTTTTGTGCAATTCTATTGTGACTAAAATATATTTCAATTAGAAATGAGATCATCTAATGCAAATGATCTCGAAAAAATATATTTTCTAATAACCGAATTATGATTAAATGGTCTTTTATATTTTGCCAATTTTTGTCGTCTTTCATGCTAAAAACAATTTACACTTTAAAACGGATGGAAATTACGTGTTTTGTCAACTTTGAATTCATATATAGTTGTGTGTGTGTATATATAGTTTTCCTTCAATTAATTAAAAATATAAAATATAAAAAATGTAAAAAATTCTAATTTATAATTAATTTATACAGAAACCAAGAATTCAAATCATGGAAAGGAAAGTTTATGGCTTAGGTCTAGTCATTAGTTTTTAATAAAGTGATCTAATTATGAAAAGTCGTTATATTTATTACTCATAAAAAAAAAAGATGTGGTGATCTCAAATGATTTGTAAATTGTAATATTTTTATAAATCTCATTGAAATATGTTTAAATATAAATTAGTTAATATATGTGTTTAAATATATAAAAAATTAATTAAAATAAGTTTAACATTTTTATAAAAAATTTTAAAATATAAATTTTATTAATAATTAATTTGAAATGAATTAAACTCAACAAACAACATTTTTTTTTTTTGATAGGTTAAACTCAACAACCAACATCTTTGCTTTTTTCTCTAATAAGCAAACAGCTTTAGTAAAGTTAGCGGTCTGTTTGTAACTTTTTTTTTTATTTAAAAAGATAGCACAATTCTTATTTAGTAAAGTTAACATCTCGGATTATTTGTAGACCTCAAACCTCTTTCGGTGACTTTGGATTCATACTTTTAACAAGTTCTCTTCTCATCCCGATGCTTCTAATTTCCCTCTTTCTTTTCATTTTTCTTTTCTGAGTTTATATTAAAACCGGACGTGGTGCTTTTGGGAATTTTACACCCTCCAATGGGACAATGGTGCATTATTAATATTGATGTTATCGGATTGCCCCACACGCACGTTAAATGCTATTCCTTGGCCTTCCTCAATCCGTTCCTCTCTCTCTCTCTCTCTGCGTGAAACTCTCGGGCCCTTAATCTCTCTCTTCAGGTTTAATCTCTCAAGCTCTCAGTCCATTTATCCCAACAGATCAATATTAATATTCTTTCTTCTAACCAGACAAAGTAATGCTCCAGAGTCTAGAAGCTGGGGAAAAGTGGCTATAAGCACTACAACAAATATAGCTTTTAGTGACAGATTATAAATAGTGACGGTTTCTAAATTGTGACTAAAACGTATTTACTGTGACGGTTTGTGAGAACTGTCACTAAATGTTGGGCAAGAATTTTAAAACGTTCGGACGTTTCACATAATACATTCGCACGTCACAATAAAGTTCGAATGTTATATATATTTAAGTGCGAATGTAAAATTTTTAGCGTGAACGTTCGAACGTTTTATCTAATTACGTGCGAACGTTAATATATTAGCGCCAAGGTTCAAACGTTAAAGTGATAAGGTTCGAACGTTATATGTTAATTTGTATAAATTTACCATAATATATATGTTTTTAATAGTAAGGTTGGTAACGTTATATTAAAAAAAATTAAGAGTTTAAAATTTAAGCTACACAATACATACATTAAATATTTGTGTCCATTACATATGTCGAAAATAATAAATAAAATATGATAAATTTTTACAAATGATTTTCAAAATTGTTGGTTTACAAAAGATTGAAACTCCTCAGTCAATGTTTCAACCTTATTGTTTAGCACATCTACATGATGTGCAAGATGTGAGACAGCTTGATCTATATGCGTAATCTGTCTATCGATCTGTCGGTCTATATGCGCCTTCATATCTGTCATCACTGCATCAACCCAAGCAGGTCGCACATCCCCAGCAGATGTAACTCCCGGCTGCTAACTAGTACTCGCCGACAGGCGAGCAACATCGACCCCAGACTCGGTCGGGGGAACAAGATCTGGCGTAGGACCAGACTGACGCCGAGCTGAGCCTCTCCCCTGTCCAATGCTCCAGCGGTGTGTGGTCATGTCGATGGGGCTCACCTGGTTTATCATCATCTCCTCCGCCTGGAGTGGCACTTCCCGGGCTAGTAATAAGCGACTGATGATGACTCCGTATGAGAGATTATCCGTGGTAACGATGCTGGCCTCGTAATGGATCCGCTCAAATATAACGAGGGGCAAGTCAATGGGCTCACCACGTGCCAAGCGAATCAGGAACTGTGCACGAGCCCGACTGAATGTGCTCTTATGTGCCACCGGGTCTACATTTGTTGCAACAAAAATGTGCAACATGCAAAAGAAAGGCAGTAGCTGATTCTGGCTGAAGGAGTTCGGCCTATCGAGCTTCGTGCGGTCCTTGCCAGTGAGGATGTAGAAATCATGGTCCCGCTCATCATCACCAACCTTAGTAGCAATAGGATCGCCCTCGAGTCGATCTTCTTCATGACTGGGCATAAACTCAACAGGGCCCGAAGATGAAGCAGAAGCGGCTGGATCTGCCTCGAATATGCTCGGGGAAAATGCAACTGCTGTGTCACCAGCCTGAGCAGCTGTCGACTCAGGTAGTATACGCGGAATCTGGAGTAAGTCGGCGATAACATCCGCCAAGAACTGAAACTGTACACCGCGTAGTTCGAGAGTATAGGATGATGCATCGTTAGGCATGGTGGCCATCTCAATGTAAAACTCTCGAACCATTGAGGGGTAAATCTTTCCCCTCAATGTGCATATGGGGCCCCAGCCTCTGGTGACGAAGACGTCTCTCAGCGTCTTCTGCTCCCAGCTGAGCTCATCAAACTCATTAATGAGGATTTCTCGTTCCCCAATAACAGTTCGTGCCCCCAGTCGAGCAATGTCCGGATTGCCTCCATCCCTCCTCGCTTCCTTGTCATCATATACTGAGCCATATCATGAAAATTAAAAAATATATATATAAGTTATATAATATTTAAAAAAAATGATTAGAATCACAGATACATACGTATTATGACATATGTGGATTTTACAGAAAATTAAAATATCATCCTTATAAATTTACATAATTTTGACAGTAAAATAACTAATTAATTTCACTTTTTCAATATCTAAAATAATAATAATAAAAAGAAACAATATAAAAAATTTTTAATAGGAAACGTTCGAACGTTATTGAAAGCACGTTCGCACGTTAAACAACAAAACTGTCACGTGCGAATTTACAAAGAAGATACGTTCGGACGTTTTATCGAACGTATCATTCAAACGTTCGATAAAAACGTACGAATGAGTTCATTACGTCCGAACGTATGATACAAACGTTCGGACGTAATGAATTTGAACCGTCATACGTTCGGACGTTCTTACTAGCCGAAGAAGACCAACGGTTTACATTCGAACGTTTAATCCAACGTTCTGTTAAAGCTTTGGATAAAAACGTTCGTAGGTAAAAAAATACGTTCGCATGTTAAAATTTAACGTGCGAACGTAAAGAATACTAAAGGTCACACGTTCGGACGTTGTGTCGTGACGTCCGAACGTTACGACATGGAATCGCTGAGTCGACTCAACCATTACCGAAAGTTTCGAAACGCCTGTTTCAAAGCCACAAACAACCAAAATAAGCATCTACTAACAATGGGGAATGTTTCTACAGTCCTATTTTATTAATTTACGGCAAATGGTGGTCCGAAATGCAACGAACAATAACCGGCCTACGGTGGGTTTCGAATTTTTGAAACCCACCGATTAAAATGGTACTAAATAGAAGAGGGAGATGGCACATTACCTTTTAGTGACGGTTGCGGTGGCGCTTGAAGACGGTTGCGGCTGCGTGCGTGGCGGAGAGGAAGAGAGAGTGAGAGTTTTAGTGTGAGAAATGGCCTGGAAACTGTCAGGCCTAGCTTTATATACAGTTAACGTCCGAACGTTCATTAATTAACGTTCGAACGTTACATATACGTGCGAACATTTTGTATTATACGTTCAGACGTTATATCAACATGTGAACGTATAACGTATACGTTTGGACGATATTAACATGCGAACGTATAACGTATACGTTCGGACGTTAATCATAACGTCCGGACGTTTAAATTATAACATTCGAATGTTTTTTACACTATAGTTATTACATAATAAATAGTAATATATTATATTATATATATATTATATAATATATTAATATAATATATATTATATTATCTATATATTACTATATAATATGATACTAATATATGATACTAATATATTACATGCCTTAACATTAAATATTAAAACAAATGGTTATAATATGATGAAAGGATCACAACCCTTAACTGTAGTATATAGAATCCATTATAAATTAATGAAAACAACATTAGAGCCACAAGCTCTTATTACTAGCCCGAAGGGCTACACATTATTATTACAATCTAGTACACCAAATTCTAGTATACAAATTCCTAAACAGATTCATTGGAATCAGATTACTCTCCCTAATGAATGGAAATTAGAAAATATTATTCCATCACCAAAAGTAGAAAATGATTCTGTAAATGATTTAGAATATATAGACCAAAACCAGGACGGAACAGTCCAAATTGCCTTTCAACCTTTAGGAAATCATTTTCAAATTATTCATCTCCAGGCACCATCCAGTTACCATACACCACGATCTACAATGAGTAGAAATAGGTCACAAAACTTTGATATTAGATCTGCAATTACTTCAATCTCTAGAAATAATCTCAAAATCTAGATACCCAAGTACAGGGAGTTATTCCTGGAAATATATAGATACCCCAATATATTCAGTCAATCACCCTGACTTAGCATCTTCCTCTAGTCCCCATCAGAATAAAGAACCTTCTTCTCCGACATATTCACAAGTGGTTGGAGATGATGCCCAAATATTTACCTTAAGTAAAGAAGAATTTAAAATTAATAAAAATATCTTAAACAAGATTATATGAAGGAAGAAAATAAACAAAAAAGATTAGTATTCTTCTCAACTTTCTCAAAATTAGAAAGAGATTATATCCAAACAAAATATTATGAATATTTAGAAAGCGTACAGATTAATATACCTTTTTTCACATGGTTTGAAATATATAAGTCAAATCAATTATCGACTATAAATAGAACTACTAATCAATGGACTAAAGCAGAAAATAATCAAATTATTTACGAGGAATATCCTCCTTTCGAAGCAATTAGGTATAATCAAAGAAATATACAAATATTAGCATCACCAATAAAGAGATTAACTTCTCCAGAAACTAAAAATACTGATAATATAATACAACAAAACAATTATACTAATTTATATTTAAAAACCATGAGTAAACAATTAGAAAGATTTGAAAATATAATATCTCCTATTAAAACTCCTGTTAAAGAAGCTAAAGAAATTCCTTTATTTATTCCCCATGAAATACCTGCTCATTTAAAATCTAGTTTTACTAAGGCCAAAGATGACTTATTAGAACAAATTTCTAGCAAATTAGAAAAATTAAATCTTGATAATAATAATGCCTTCACTTCAAGACAATCTCATATTAATGTATTAAGCAAAACAGATTCACCTGAAATATCTGACTTTGAAATAAATAATATTGAAAATCAATTTAAAGAATTACAAATAAATAAAATTAGAAGTGATCATCGAAATTTAGATCTTTCTAGGGGTTCAGCTAAGCATACTTCAATTACTCGAAATTGGTATCCAAGGCCTACCCCTCCGGATATACAATTCGAGGAAAGAGAACATATAGTGCGATCTGGTTTTGCACCAGATGCATTATATGAATGGAATATAGATGGATTATCTGAATATGAAATATTAAATCATTTTCAAGAAATGATTATGGTAGCAAATGTTTACAAAGCCAGTAGGCGGTCAGATCATCATGTAGCACATGTTCTGGTTACAGGTTTCACTGGCCAACTAAAAGGCTGGTGGGATCATTATCTTACACAAGAACAAAGATTAGCAATATTAAATGCTTACAAACATGATGAAAATATGCAACAGATTAAGACGGAAGATGGTCAACCTATAGAAGATGCTGTTAATACTCTAATATTTATATTAACAAAGCATTTTGTAGGAGATCCTTTTCAATTTAAAGAAAGAACTAGTGATTTATTAATTAATTTAAGATGTCCTCAATTATCTGATTTTAGATGGTATAAAGATGTTTTTCTAACTAAAGTTATGATCAGAGATGATTGTCAACAACCATACTGGAAGGAAAAGTTCATAGCCGGACTTCCATATTACTTCGCCCAAAAGGTACGAGAATCTTTAGTAAAATCAGATGGTACTATTGATTTTGTTAATCTCACATATGGAGACATAATATCTTCTATTAATAGAACTGGTCTGATTATGTGTAATGATTTAAGATTAAAAAAGCAATTAGAAAAAGAAAAGAAATTTGCTACAAAAGAATTGGGTACCTTTTGTGAACAGTTTGGTTACTCTCCATTATTAGCTCCTTCTACAAGACGTAAAAAGGTAAAAAGAACTTATAAGACTTATCCAACCAAGAAAAGAAAATATAAAAAACCTTACAAAAAGCCAATAGAAAAACAAGTATATAAGAAACCAGTAAAGAATACAAAAAAGTTTAATAAAAAGAAAAAACAAATTGTCTGTTATAAATGTGGAAAAGTTGGTCATTATGCATCAAATTGCAAAGTTAAAAAAGAAATTAACGAATTAGATATATCTGAAGAATTAAAAGAAAAATTATTAAATATTTTTATACAATCAAGTGAGGAAGATGAAATGTCTACAGAAGAAGATGAAATTTATCAATTAAAAGACTCAAGTTTTTCAGAACAATCTTCAGATAACGAATCAGAAGAAAATGAGATTCATATTTGTAATTGTCTAGATAAGAATAATTGTATCTGTAACAAAACTATTAATGTATTATCATCACATGAAAATATTATATTAGAATTAATAGATAAAATTAATAATCCACAAGAAAGGAGAGAATACTTAGAAAAATTAAAAGATACTTTTACAGATTCTAAACCTATTGAACCTAATTCAAACCCCTCAACATATGATTTTTTAGAAATAGTAAATAGATTTCAAACAGATAAACAAAATGTTACTTTAAAAGACTTACAACAAGAAATTAATGAAATAAAGAAAGAAATTAGAAATCTAAAAGCTTCCAATACTAAACTTGAAGTTTCCAATGAACAATTATTACAAGAAATAATATTATTAAAAATAGATAAAAATAATGACACCCCTAAAAAGGAACAAGGAGAAAGCTCAACAAAAATTACTAAAGAAGAATCAGAAAATTTTATAAATATACTTAATAAAATGAATTTTCAAAAATGGTATACTGAATTAACTATTTCTATTAATGAAGAATTTTCCTTTTCTGCAATTGCTTTATTAGATACAGGTGCAGATTTAAACTGCATACAAGAAGGAATAATACCCTCTAAATATTTTGAAAAAACAAAAGAGACATTATCTCAAGCTAATGGAGCAAAATTAAACATAAATTATAAATTATCGAATGCACATATATGTAATAGTGGAATTTGTTTTAAAACAACATTTATTCTAGTAAAAAATATTAACACCAAAGTAATATTAGGAAACCCATTTCTTGCCTTACTTTATCCTTTTTCCGTAACAGAAGAAGGAATTTCCACTAATGTATTAGGAAAAGAAATTCAATTTAGATTTTTATTTCCTCCAGTCTCTAGAGAAATTAATTCCTTAAAAGAAGCCTCATTAACCAAAGAAATTAATTTTCTAACAAAAGTTAAGATTAAAAGGAAAGAAAAACAAATAAATTTCTTAAAACAGGAATTAAAATATAAAAGAATTGAAGAACAATTAAAAGATCCCTTATTAATTCAAAAAATTAATAATTTTAAAAATAAAATTGAAAAAGAAGTATGTTCTAATTTACCTAATGCTTTTTGGAGTAGAAAACAACATATAGTTGAATTACCCTATGAAAAAGAATTTTCTGAAAAGAATATTCCTACTAAAGCTAGACCTATTCAAATGAATAAGGAATTATTAGAATTTTGTAAACAAGAGATTAATGATTTATTATCTAAAGGACTCATTAGAAAAAGTAAATCACCATGGAGTTGTGCTGCTTTTTATGTACAAAAGCAAGCAGAATTAGAAAGAGGTGTTCCCAGATTAGTTATAAATTACAAACCATTAAATAAAGTTTTACAATGGATTAGGTATCCTATTCCTAATAAGAAAGATTTATTATCACGACTTTATGATGCCACTATATTTTCAAAATTTGATATGAAAAGTGGATTTTGGCAAATCCAGATTGCTGAAAAAGATAGGTATAAAACTGCATTTACAGTCCCATTTGGACATTATGAATGGAATGTTATGCCTTTTGGATTAAAAAATGCTCCTAGTGAATTTCAAAATATTATGAATGAATTATTTACTCCTTTCACTCATTTTTCTATAGTTTATATAGAAGATGTATTAATATTCTCTTCATCAATTGAACAACATTGGAAACATTTAAATACTTTTGTCCAGATAATTAAACAAAACGGATTAGTAGTTTCATCATTCAAAGTTAAATTATTCCAAAACAAAATTAGATTCCTTGGACATGATATTTATCAAGGAACCATTACTCCAATAAGTAGGGCTATAGAATTTGCTAATAAATTTCCTGATGAATTAAAAGATAAGCAACAATTACAAAGACTTTTAGGAAGTCTAAATTATGTTGCTGACTTTTATCAAGCATTAAGACCATTATGTAAGCCATTATTTAAAAGATTAAAAAAGAATCCACCTCCATGGACAGAAGAACATACAAATATTGTAAAACAAATAAAAGCTCATGTTAAAAAATTACCATGTTTAGGATTTCCATCTCCTAATGCTTTTAAAATTGTTGAAACAGATGCCTCCGATCTTGGTTATGGAGGAATTTTGAAACAAAAATTATCAAGTGAAAGAGAACAGATTATTAGATTCCATTCTGGATGTTGGAATCCTGCTCAAAAGAATTACAGTACTATTAAAAAAGAAATTTTAGCTATTGTATTATGCATTTCTAAATTTCAAGATGATCTTTTAAACCAAAAGTTTTTACTTAGAATTGATTGTAAATCAGCCAAGGAAGTTTTAATTAAAGATGTTAAAAACTTGGCTGCCAAACAAATATTTGCAAGATGCCAAGCTATTTTAAGTATTTTTGATTTTGATATTGAGCATATTAAAGGAGATTCTAATTCTCTTCCTGATTTTCTATCCCGAGAATTCTTACAGGGAAAATCATGTCTTCCTCAAAGTCCAGAGTAAAATCCAAATCATCCTATGCCAAACCACCTTCTCCTCCTTACCCTTCACCCTGTCCTTCTGTTACACCAAAACCCTATACAGTATTAAGGACATTACCACAAAACATTAGGCCAACCTATAATCCATTTTCTCCATTATCCTCTTCTAAATTACCTACATATTCAAAAGTTGTTTCTTCTTCTTCCTCTGGCTCTAGTCCTTCCCAAATTATCAATCCTCCATTATTATCTCAACCTTCTGCCACATCGATTATCTTTAAATCCCATTGGCATCCTGTCTTTCCAATCGAATCAGAATTACAACATCTTTCTGAACCACAAAAATTACTCGACGCTTTTTTATTACCAGATTGGCATTATGTTCCTCAAAATATTACTAAGACCCAGAATTTCTATGAATTTATTTTGGTGGACACAGATTCCATTATTATTTTTGAAATTCCTTGTTCTCTACAATCTCAACCATCTCCACCTGCAACTCCGATTATTGCATTCCATAAAGTTACTATTAAGCAGGTTCTTACCCTTGAACAATGGGGAAAAAGCCCATATTTAACAAGAAGATTTTCTCAGCCGTATGATCCTCCTTACTTCGATTATTATGATTACCAGCAAGCATGGGACAAGACATTTTTAAGACAAAACAAAAATTTGCGCCATTCTTGGTTCCTCCATTTTGACAAATTACAGGAAATTAAAACCCTGCCATGATGGTTCTTATTATGGTGGGATCAGTTTGGACCAGAATCTCTTATGCTCCCTCCACCTCTTCAGGAGAGTCTTCAGCCTTTCACAATACAAAACGAATATCCACCTTCACTGTCATACTGTCCACCACTTCTCCTTTTCTTTCTTAAAACTAAATTAAATTGGATTATGAAGTGGGAATATATCATTAAACCTCATCCTTCTCTTAAAAACATTATGTTCTTAGCCCGTCAAGTTTCTGTGAAATGGTGGGAAAAGTACAATTATGATCATGTTGTAAAAATGTTCTCAAAGATTACCAAGGCTCCTGAAGTTCTAGTCCAGAAAAGCAGGTTTCAGGCTCAATTAGCAACGATTACCAATAAAAAGGATTTGAAAAAATTAGCTGAGGCAATGTCACAAGTCTCAGACAGTGATGAAGAAGAAGACCATCAAGTCAGATCATCTCCAGCACAGCAGACGACATCATCACCATTACAGCAGGCCTCTCCCTCTCAACAGGCCTCTCCTTCTCAACAGGCTTCTCATTCGCATGAAAATTCTCCATATTATCCCTCACATTTGATGGATTCTCAAGATCCGTTTGAATTGGAACTAGTAAATTATGACCCTCAGATTATGTAATTATTGTCTTTTGTCCACTGTTCAAGATGCCCGTGGTTAAAATCGTCCAGCTGTCTTTTTACTGTGTAGCCGCCCATGTTTATTAAATGTAGCCGCCTATTTACTGTGTATGAGTCAGTAGTGTCACTGTAGAGTCAGGAATATTATTGTAAGTTACTTTTTCTTGCCTATAAATAGGCAAGATGTTTGTAAGGAAAGGCATTCAGAAACTCTCATCTGAAGCCAGAATAAAACATAAATAGAATAAACAGAATAAAATAACAATATCAATAAAGTAATAACAATAGCAATAATATACATGAAAGAAGTTTACAAGAGAGAACGATTGGGAATGGCTTCAGATGAGAGTTTCTGAATGCCTTTCCTTACAAACATCTTGCCTATTTATAGGCAACGAAAAAGTAACTTACAATAATATTCCTGACTCATACAGTGACACTACTGACTCATACACAGTAAATAGGCGGCTACATTTAATAAACATGGGCGGCTACACAGTAAAAAGACAGCTGGACGATTTTAACCGACGGGCATCTTGAACAGTGGAAAAAGACAATAATTACATAATCTGAGGGTCATAATTTACTATTCCAATTCAAACGGATCTTGAGAATCCATCAAATGTGAGGGATAATATGGAGAATTTTCATGCGAATGAGAAGCCTGTTGAGAAGGAGAGGCCTGTTGAGAGGGAGAGGCCTGCTGTAATGGTGATGATGTCGTCTGCTGTGCTGGAGATGATCTGACTTGATGGTCTTCTTCTTCATCACTGTCTGAGACTTGTGACATTGCCTCAGCTAATTTTTTCAAATCTTTAACCAAGAAGATTATAGCATAACAGAGTTAGAAAGAAATTTACAAGATTGGACAATTCCTAATGTTCCCAGGAATCTAATATATAAACAATCAACTTTTTCAAAATTATCATTCCTTACAAATTATACGATTAAAACAGTAGAAAAAACTATTAGCCTATATAATGACTATGAATCATTACAATTATTAACGAAAGAAGCCATTAAACACCATAAGGAACAGAAATATTCATTTATACATATAGGATTAGTACAAGTGGCTGTAAAACCACTCACTAGAAATGGATTAAATGCTTCGGTATTACTCTGTTTAAGAGATGGAAGACATTATAATTTTCATGATTCATTACTTGGCATGGTTGAATCTAGCCTATTTCAAGGTCCAGTATATTTTAATTGTTATCCTAATTACTCACTTTCATTATATGATACTAATATATTACATGCCTTAACATTAAATATTAAAACAAATGGTTATAATATGATGAAAGGATCACAACCTTTAACTGTAGTATACAGGATCCATTATAAATTAATGAAAACAACATTAGAGCCACAAGCACTTATTACTATTATACCAGGATATAATTATATAATATATACAATATAATAATAATTAATATATAATAGGAATATTAATATACAAATGTATGAAGTGCGGAAAATAAGGGCAGGCGGTACAACCGTCCTTAATGCATGAGTAAACAGAAACAACAATATATGATATAATTAACTTTATTGAAAACATAGTACTTACAAGGAGATTAACTCTCAAAGGATTGAAAGGCAGGAGACATGAAAGAAGTTTACAAGAGAGAACGATTGGGAATGGCTTCAGATGAGAGTTTCTGAATACCTTTCCTTACAAACATCTTGCCTATTTATAGGCAACGAAAAAGTAACTTACAATAATATTCCTGACTCATACAGTGACACTACTGACTCATACACAGTAAATAGGCGGCTACATTTAATAAACATGGGCGGCTACACAGTAAAAAGACAGCTGGACGATTTTAATCGACGGGCATCTTGAACAGTGGAAAAAAGACAATAATTACATAATCTGAGGGTCATAATTTACTAATTCCAATTCAAACGGATTTTGAGAATCCATCAAATGTGAGGGATAATATGGAGAATTTTCATGCGAATGAGAAGCCTGTTGAGAAGGAGAGGCCTGTTGAGAGGGAGAGGCCTGCTGTAATGGTGATGATGTCGTTTGCTGTGCTGGAGATGATCTGACTTGATGGTCTTCTTCTTCATCACTGTCTGAGACTTGTGACATTGCCTCAGCTAATTTTTTCAAATCTTTTTTATTGGTAATCGTTGCTAATTGAGCCTGAAACCTGCTTTTCTGGACTAGAACTTCAGGAGCCTTGGTAATCTTTGAGAACATCTTTACAACATGATCATAATTGTACTTTTCCCACCATTTCACAGAAACTTGACGGGCTAAGAACATAATGTTTTTAAGAGAAGGATGAGGTTTAATGATATATTCCCACTTCATAATCCAATTTAATTTAGTTTTAAGAAAGAAAAGGAGAAGTGGTGGACAGTGTGATAGTGAAGGACTATATATTACACTATAGTTAATATACTATTGTATCTATATAATAAGTACTATATTATATACTATAGTTGTTATATAATATAAATTAAAATATAGTCTAATATTTTAAATAGTATATTAACTAACGTATATTAAACTATAGTTATAATATATTATACTATAGTTATTAGCTATATAACTATATATAATATATTTTCCTATATATTATAGTATTAACTATAAAATATATATGCAATATACTATAGTTACTATACTTGTCAATGATAATATATATAGTAACTTTATATATTAACATAAATACTTTATAAATATTATTTATCTCAATAATATATACGTCTATATATAATTATATATATAATAGGTTAGTATAATATATATATAATATATATATTATATGTAAATGACTTTAATAAACTACTATAGTCCATATATATATATTTATATATATAAATATACTACTATAGTCCATATCGTCCACTTTTTGTTAACTTTGCTTATCCCCAGCCCGAGATCACCTGGGAATGACATTGACGTATATTTGCAGCCATTGATTGAAGAGTTGAAAGAGTTATGGGAATCAGGTGTCAGAACTTATGATGCATCCACATCAACAACTTTTCAGATGCATGCTGCGGTAATGTGGACGATAAATGACTTTCCGGCATATAGGAATCTTTCCGGCTAGAGTACTAAAGGAAAGTTAGCGTGTCCGACGTGTAATAAAGAAACTACTAGTGAGTGGTTAAAATATTCTCAAAAGTTGTGTTTCATGGGTCATCGACGTTATCTACCAACAAATCATGCATGGAGAACAGAATCCGCTAAGTTTGATGGACGAGTAGAAGATAGAATTGCGCCAAATGAGTTGTCTGGGGAAGAGATTCTGGAACAATTGGTACATGTGGCAGCGAACAATTTTGGCAAAGGTCGGGGAAAGAACAAGAGAAAACGAGGCGTAGCAGAATTGAATTGGACAAAGCGTAGTATTTTTTTTGAGTTGCCGTATTGGTCGTCCTGCATGTTGCAACATAGTTTGGATGTAATGCATATTGAGAAGAATATTTGTGATAATATACTGGGTACATTGATGAGCATCAATAAAAAAATGAAAGATACGATTAAGACAAGGAAAGATCTTGAGAGAATGGGAATTAAACATAATTTGCATTTACGAGTGGAAGGTGAGAGGGTGGTCATGCCGCATGCATGTTTTACAATGACAAGGGAGGAGAGGATGGACTTCTGCAAATGGTTGAAAGGTGTGAAGTTGCCAGATGGTTATGCTTCAAATATTAGTAGATGTGTAAGCCATGATGACTGGAAAATTGGCAGATTGAAAAGTCATGACTGTCACGTATTTTTGCAGAAGTTATTACCGGTGGGAATTCGTGGGAAGCTAACATCTGCTGTACGTGTTGCCATCACTGAACTGTGTATGTTTTTTAAGGATTTGTGTGCTCGGGTAGTGAATCGAGATATGCTGCAGAAACTGAAAGAAGACATTGCTACTATACTATGTAAATTTGAGCAAATCTTTCCACCGTCATTTTTTGATTTCATGGTCTATTTAGCAATACATTTACCCCGGGAGATTATGCTGGGTAGACCGGTACAGTTCCATTGGATGTATCCAGTTGAAAGATATTTAGGTCGACTGAAACGCACTGTTGGGAATAAAGCCAGAGCTAAGGGTTCAATAGCAGAGGCCTATATACACGATGAATGGTTAACATTTTGCTCGTTATATCTTCGTGGTGTTGAGACACGATTTGTTCGTCAAGAACGAAATGCTGATCTTGCTGCTTCGCCTCCTCGTGAGCTATCAGTGCTTTCTCAGAATGTACGACCTTTGGGTGCACAAACGGATTACGATTTACTTGATACAGAGTTGGGTAAAGTTCGGTGGTACATGCTAAATAATTGTCAGGAGATTGATCACTATCTCAGGTATGTCATTGTACAAGGTTTAAATAATTCTAAAGATAATGAGGTTAATTTTAACTTTTGTTATGTAAAATAATATGATAAATTATACTATACAGTGAGCACATGGACAAACTTAAGATGGAAGGCGTCGAGGATATAGTGGCAAGACACGAGTCAGAATTTTCTGGATGGTTTGAACAACGTGTATGAACTAAACTCTATAATATATGTTACATGATGAAAGTTTTAACTATAGCTAATATTTAATAAATGAAATTATTTAAATTGTTAGATATTGGAACAACGTGCTCGTGATCTTGGATCAGTCTCTTTTGAATTGTATGCATTGGCCCGTGGTCCATCGAACAGAGCATTTCGATACACTGCATGCATAGTTTGAGGTTATAGATTCCATACTCTGGACCATGAACGTAATAGAAAAACTCAAAACTGTGATGTCTTGGTTGATGGGAGTCATGGAACAGATGATATTAATTATTATGGTGTCATTCGTGATATTATCGGATTGAAATATCTGGGTGGGTCTATAACATATGTCTTTAAATGTGATTGGTGGGATCTAGGCGATGGTCGGGATTCGATATATAGGGATAATCATTTTACGAGTGTCAATACTACATCTAAATGGTACGAAGATGATCCATTTGTACTGGCTTGTCAAGCTACTCAAATCTATTACTTGATTGATCCAATGAAAAGTGCTGATGAAGATAGTGGAGAGATAACTTGGCGAGTTGTACAAAAATTTGTCCCTCGAAATATATATGAAGTAGGAATGAGTGCAGATTACGATAATAGTGGAAATGAAGATGACACTCAAAATGTAGAGGCCTACCAGGAAGATGGAGGAGGGGGTATTAACTTATTTGTTGACCTCGGTGCACTCGAGTTGCTCCCCTTATGTAGAGATGACGTCCTACTCATTCATCTCGACCCGTCTTCATTAAATTATCATTCAATTGAAGAAAGTGAGAAAAATATAGAAGAATAGTCAGAAGAAGAAGATGAACAAGAATCAGGGGGGGAAGTGGATAAGGATGACGAAGAAGAGCTTGATGATGATGACGAAGATGTTATACAGAGAGATTCTGAAACAAACATGGAAAATACATCCGAAGATGAAGACTAAAAGTACTAAAAAGTTATTCATATACAGCCATTATAGAATTTTATAATAAATTTAAATTTATTCTAATTATATTTTTTTGTTATATATAATCATTTCCAAGTATGCCTCCAAAAAGACAAAGGAGAAATGTGCCTCCTCCACCGAGTCCAAGTCTTGAACCCATTGAGGACTCCCCACCTGAGGAGTCCGTTCCCGAAGATGAAGTTAACATTACAGAGAACGATGCACAGTCGACACCTACCGGTAAGAAATGTTTACGTTAATACTATATATAATTAATACTTTTGTTTCAATAAATAATATATATAAAGTTCAAATTATACTATCATCTATTAGTTGATGCATCTGCTCGTTGCAGTCGTGGCTATACATGCGGCATCTCACTTAAGAAAAATCGAAGGCATGGTAAACTGAAAATCACAATTCCTGATAATTCTATTGGAGGAGTGAATGATAGTGCAGCAGCGCTTTCCTCCTATATTGGCACAGTAGTTCGAGCTTACGCTCCATTTGATGTGCACTCTTGGAGAGATGTGCCGAATGAGATTAAGGAACACATTCGGAGTCGTGTGCTGGTGAGTTTACTTATTATATCATTTTTTTCACCTACATAAGTTTATCATATTTTTAACGTAATTGATTTATAATTAGGATGAATTTGACATTGACTTTGGTCGTAGCGAGGATTTGAGAACTGTGAATGAGTTAATGGCTACACTATTCTGAAGTCACAAAAGACGATGTCACGAGTATTTCAAGAAATTTGAAACATTTGAAGAGGCTGCACAGTGCCCTTTCCAGCAGATGAAATTAGACGACTAGATAAAGTGTTGTGATCTTTTTGCCTCTCCAGAATATCAGGTATTCTAGATTTATTTTCTATAATTATTTACATTTATATTTGTTGTTTATATTATATGTATGTACATATATTACAATTAACAGTGGGAATTATTTTTGTAGCACTTAAGTTCTACAAATGCAAATAATAGATCTACTCTGACTATTCACCATCGTGCTGGTTCAAGATCATTCCATCGTCTTGCTGAAAAAATGGTAATTAATAAACGCAATAATTCATATTTTTTCTTATTATTCTTTTATATAAGTACTAACACTGTCTTTTTCAAATTGCTAATGTCGTTTTCTTAGAAACGTGATGATCCTGAAAACTTTTCCCTCGTTCATGTCTATGTTGCTGCTCACACTAATGAGCATAGTGAGTGGATGGATCCTGCAACTACAATTAATTATGTAAGCAGTGCTCCTTTTGTTAAATAAATTATGTAACATGTGATTAAATTATTTTTTATTTGTATTTCTTTTAATATGTTACTTATTGTGTGTTTTGATCTTTCAAACTGCAGGGAAAAATGATGGAGATGCAGTCAGCTTCTGGGGAATCATCTCTTAGTGACTTGGACATTTTTACATAGGTGCTTGGGCCCAACTCTAGTATGGCAAGAGGTTTGGGACGATCTTTCAAGTATTCCGGTTCATCTTCCTCAACATCATCGACATCACAAATTAATAATCTTACCAAAGATTTAGAAGCTGCACGATGCGAGAATGAGTAAATGAGGTCTAGACAGCAAGAGTTGGAGTCCCTCTTAGAGCGACAGTCTCATTTAGAGACGCGTTTGCAGGACCAACAAAGAGACCAGGAGGAAAGAATCCGTAGTGAGGTCCAAGAGCAAGTGCAGCGGGAGATGATGCTGCAAATGGAGCGTGTTATGTCATTGCAACAGAATCGTGCTGGGCGAGGAAAGAAAAAGAAATGAATTTTATTTGTGTATTACATTTTTAACATCTAATTTGAAAACAGTTTCAAACAATGTTGGTTGTGAAATATGTACTGTAATATGAAACAATTGGTTTGTTTATTAAGTGGATGAGTTTAGCATTTCTGATATGTACGTTCGAATGTAAATAAAATACATTTCAACAGTATTACATGTTCTAAAATACGTTTGAACGTAACTATACAAAATTGTAACAAAATTTTTGAACATTTAAACCCAAGTTAAAAAAACGTTCGAATGTCAAAAAAGTTTAACGTTCCAAACATCCGAACGTACAATTTACGTTCGAACTCTACTCTCTTAACATTCGAATTAACGTCTGAACGTTATGATACAAACGTTCGGACATTATTTCATTTTTGTTGGATTCGAAATTCGAACGTAACGTTCGCACGTATAAACGTTTGAACATTTACATTATACGTCTGAACTATAATCAACAAACGTTACCTTTTCTCGTTCGGATGTCAGCTCGTCTTTTTTACGTTTGAACTTAATATTTTACGTTCGAATGTAATTTTCTGTGACAGATTCTAACCGTCACAGAAAATGATACGTTCGAACATTATTTCAAACGGCACATCCCCAACCGTCACTAAAAATATTTTTAGTGACGCTTGTACAGTAAACTGTCACCAAATGTAATCCGTGATGCACATTATGTGACAGTGGTGGTGACGGTTTCTGACCGTCACCAAATGCATTTCGTGACGTTTTTCCCATTTCTTGTGACAGTTTCAGCTGTCACTAAAACCTATTTTTGTTGTAGTGCAGTATCATCCTTTGGAGTTATAATTCTAGAGGGAAAGAAAGCAAATTAAAGAAAGGAAACACCCTCTTTACATCTTTTTCTCCTTTCTCCGTCTAGCTTCTTCTACAATATGTTTTTTTGTTCCATTCTTTATTCTCTCATCGTATTCCTCAATGTTCCTATTATTTCTTCTTCTTTTACTCCACATTTTCTTCTCTCTTCTCTTTTTGTTCGCTTTCTTCTCTCCTTATTTGTCTAAGAGCACTCCTAATAGGTGTTGGAAAACCCATTTTTATGTAAAATTTGACGAAAATTATCCAAAAAGTGCATCCAACTGATGATGCATTTTATTTCTATTTTCAATTTCCCTTCAGTGTTGCCGCTACATGTAAAAGAAACCGTGTACAAATGTAAACTTTTTTTTAATTTATTTTCTATCTCGTCTTGTACTTTTTTCCTACAATTATTTCTCTCTTGTTGTACTTTTTCTCTCACAAAATATTAAAAAGTATAATATTTAAATGATATGAAGAAAAAATAGATAAACTGATGTATGATATATTGTAAAAGTCAGTATGTAAAATAGAAAAGTTAAATTTTTTTGATATATTTTAAAAGATAGGATAAAGAATCTATTGGGAGTACTTTAAGCTTGTTTTCAAGTTTCACAAATGTTTAGAGTTCATATATTCTGACAAATTGTCTTGAACATTTTTAGATTTGCTGACTTTATGTCTTCTATTTTATTCTTTGTGATATAGTTTATAAATTTTGCATTTTTCTTGTTTGAGTTGTACATGACTAGGTGAATCAACCCATAGGACCAGCATAGACAACTTCGATATAAGGCAGGGGCTGGATTTGGCCACCCTGCTCAAGCGTGGTTGGGGGCAATGAGGTAGGTGTGACAATGCGAGTTTTCGAATCGTGTCAAGTCATGAACATTTGACTGTATAGGTCAACTTGAACCTAACCTGTTAAGTTAAACGTGTCAAACTTTTAAACCCTAACCCGATCCATTTAGATAATGGATTGTGTCATCTAACCTGTTTTAAGCCGTTTAATAATTAATTAGATAGAAATAAATCAACATGACATGATTCATTCAAACTCGTTTCATGTGAATTTGTTGAACTAACACGTATAACCTATTTAACCTAATTAACATAATTTCACATAAAAGTTAATAAATAAATTTATTAATAACCACAATTTCTTAAAAAATAAAACTACCTACCAAAAAAATATCAATAGTTTTCAAATTTTAACATATAATAAAACAAATGTTACAAACCCTATAATAACAAATATAGCATAGGTCCGAATTACAATGTTAACAATAAAAATATAAGTATACTAAGAAATACTAATATTACAACTCAAAAATATATATAATAAAATTGTAATTTTAAAATAAAATGTAAACATGCCAAATATGGCAAGTTAACCCATTTATAAATCGGGTCTTAACGGGTCAACCTAGGATTGGGCAGCGGCGCCTCGCACCCCGCTACCCCGTCCCCATTCGCCCTGTCCCCGCCTATATATATATATATATATAAACATCAATATTTACGTATATATACAAAAACATAAATACGAATATATATTTATATTTTACAAATTGTGTATATATAAATATGTATATATATATATATATTACAATTTGTTAGACTTGTTTACAAAGTATGCATTAGCAAATTTAAAAACTATATAGTTTAAAACTACCAAACTACAACTTACACAAAATATGGACTAACAAATTTAAAAACTACATAATTTTTAAATTATAGTCATATTTAAAAAATTTAAATTTAGAATTTGGATCTAAAAATATATTTTTGATCACTTTTAGATCTAGAAATAATTTTTAATCATAGTGAAATGTAATTCATTTTTGAAGTAGAAATGAAGCGGGGCGGGGAGGGCGGGTATCTGCCCCGCACCCTGCCTAGCTGAGCGGGGTACCACACCATGCGGGGCGGGGTGCGGGGAGGGGGCTACCCCGCACCGTATGGTGCGGTTAGCACCCTTCCCGTTTTGATTCTAATCCGATAACATCAGATCCAAATCCACTAATTTTGTATCATGTTCGTGTTAGGTTTATAAGTTGTGTCACATATTACCACCCTACAATGAGGGTTGCTAATCGCCCACAAGTAGCAACCTATTTTGTAAAGTTAATTATTTTTGTAGAAGATTTTAATATATTAATATTTTGTTGACATGTTTCCAAATCAACAACGTGTTAATAAAAACTTGTATCGTTATCTCTAGTTTCAGAAAGAGATAGTTACAGAGCCCCTCACCGTCCCAGAGCCCCCTTTCCCCTCTCTAATCTCCCCCAACACAGAGCCGCGCGACAGGGGGGGTGGGAGCTTCGTCTCCCGCTCTCCTCCCTTTTCTCTATTGATGCTTTTTTCCTTTTTTTCTTTTAGGTTTTTTTCAGGCCAATAAGGGAGGAAAGCCGCTCCTGACTGTTCAGCCGCCGACCATCAACAAGCGCCCCTCCAGGGTGTTGGTCAGTTGTCGTTCTACAAGCCCACCGAACGTGGTGCCATATGGAGTGGGGCGTTGCCCGCACGCGATGGTCGAAGTCTCGGCTCTCTGTGGCGTGTGGCTGTCACGTGCCACCAACGGACCACCTGCAGACGATATTCTCAGCTTTTTCGGATCCTCAGATTTTGGTTCTTCAGCTTCTGAGCGGCGGTTTCCTCCCAGTGTTAGGTTTTAGCCGAGCACGGCCTCTGTTTGCCGGTTGTTTTGTGTTCTGTTTTTCTATTTTTTTCGACGGCCGATTTTCTATTCTTGCAAGGTCTGTGTCGCTGTTGTTTTGGCCTCTGGTTTGTGTGTTCTGTTTCTCTATTTTTGGTGTTTATTTTTTGTGCCTATGCTTGGCACGGCCTCTGCCTGGCACGGCCTCTGCCGCCGTGGTTATGTTGGTTTTGTTGTTCTGTTCGTATCTTGTGAAGTCCAGAGTGAGGGGATGAGTTGTTGTGCGGAGGCAAAGAGCAGAGAGCGGCAGGCGATGTTATGACCGGTGGTCGTACGGCCGGCCTCCGCTGTGGAGGTTGCTGTGGTCCGTACGCAAGCTGGGTGCTCGTTCCGTTGGGGCTCGTGATGCCGATTGCCTGTGGAGGGTGTGCCGCTAGAGCTCATGCCGTGCTCGTGGTTGGTTCATTTTTTTGTTGGTTTTTTCTTTTGTGGGTTTGTCGATTATTTAGGTTTAGTGTAGTTTATACTATGGGACTGTCTGTTCATAGCAGTTGTCTCCCGTTTTCCGCCTTCCTGGAGGTTGGAGGGGTCCTCCTGGCTCTGGTCTTATAGAGCGTTTTAGAAGTTAAGACAATATCTGTCACTTTGTGTGCGGGGAAGCTCCTGAGCATTTGCGTTAATTGACTTATAGTCTGGTTCTCTGGTACTGATAAGTCGCAGCTGTAACTTCGTTTATAAATGAATGCATGAAGCATATTTCCATAAAAAAAAAAAACAATGTGTTAATAAATAATATTGTAAATAGATTTATTTAAAAATGAAAAAAGTAGAGAGTATTCATTTTCTTTTGGTGGAGTGGAATTAGATAACTCAATATGATGGAGTACTAAAATTATAATAATATTAGGGAGTAAAATTAGTTTTTATGAAATTTTTCTCATATAAAAAAAAAGGAAAAAAAAATTTGGGAGTGGAAGGCCCCCAACCTAATACCTGGTTCAGCCCCTGCTTAATTATGGTCAAGAAAATGGGATTTTTAGGTGACCATCTCAAAATAACTCTTAGAAGCACTCATAATTTGGTGTCCACTACTATAGACAAATGAAAAGAACTTACAACAGTATATGTCTTTCTATTACACTTGATCAGTAAGGTTGTGAATTCGGATGTGTATCCAAGTGTTTTCATGTGGATATGGATCCAGGTATCTAAAAATACCTGCATAAGCATCCTAAATTTTAAAAGCAGGCAAATATCCGCCTGGGGAAAACCTACCAAAACCCTGCGAGTATCTGGCTTTGGGTGCAAATTCATATCTCCATCATCTGTTGCATAAACTGATTGAAGCCACATATTTCTAGTTGTTCCTTTGCTCATATATTGGAATGTTATTGCCATGAATAACAAAAAATAATTACACTGTAATTACAATAAGTGTTGCTCAAATGATCTTATTTCTAACTTTTCCCATTTTCTTGATTAATTCCATTATGCATATTGTGGCGCCATGTATCCTCTACAAAGAAAATCATAATATTAGCAAGTTGATAATTGATCTAATCATGTTGTTTCAGCATCATAGAATATTAAGTTGCAGAAAGTATTGAAGGGAGTGTATAGACAAAACAGATCATAGGAACCACCTATGCCAACAATTTTCAGTTAAACTCTTCTATTAAAAATTAGAACTTTAATGGTCTTTTGTAGAACTTAAACTTTTCCAAGGTTGCAAATTCCTAAGATTAACTGAATATCTAGAGACGACTTTGAAATAGATTAGCGGGAGCAAATAACAAATATTCGACAATCATACAAAGAACACCAACATTTAAGTGGTTCCGTTTGAACAATAGCCCACTTCCACTAGTAGAGTTGATCTCAAGGAATTCCCTATCACAAAGATGGAGTGCAAGAAAGAAATCACAAATTACTTATCAATCCTGAAAGCTCCAATATATCCAATGAGCTCTCAAATCTCACAAAAAGATTTCTCTCTTTTCCCTCTATTTTGGCCATAGCTCTCACATCTCTCCATTTACAAAAAATACTTTTATATATTAAATGGCGTGAGAACTAGGTTTCTTGAAAATCAACTCGAGCATGGTGTTGAGTGAATGTTGAGCGAGCAATCTGTTTGAATTTTGCTAGACTAGAACATGGACAAGGAAGAGAATGAAAGTTCAAACACATATTTAGGTGCATTTCATGTTGATCTCGTCATGCTTACACATTTCCACAGATATAATAAGTTTGGTTTATCCTGTTGGTTTGCATATCTTCACCAAGCTTGTATTTCCCACTCACTTGCAGGGGAGATTCATTTTTTCTTAGAATAACTCCTTTAACAACGAGACGGATGGGGTTAGAGAAAAGAAGGTTCCTATGAATTACGTAGAATATAGAAGACTGAATGCATCATGAGTTTTTTTATGTCACAAGTACTTTTACTCGAGATAATTATTTTGCTTGGTAATTTTACCCTACAGTATTGAAGGGATTTATGATGAAGCAAGTAGACAATTGGCCTTTAAAAGTTATATCAGTTGATATCGAATAAGGTAGAAGTGTATATACGACATGCCCTGCTGTTGCACTTTGATATAGCCACTGATTATGTATCGGCACTCATTTCAGTTTAGTTGTGGTATGTCTTCATAGAAGTAATGAAATTGCTAGTTATTGCAATCTTCCAATTTAACTTCTCAAAAATTCAGCTGGTTAACCATCAGAAAAAGTAAAATGAAATTGCCAGTTATCAATCTGGAGATTGACATTCTATCTACATGCATTTATTAGATGTCGCATGATAGAATTTTCCTTTCCAATACTTCTAAATTTGTTAGACAGGTTTCTACACATTTGATCAAGTATGGTCTTCACATTGCAATAAACTTCTTCTGTCATCTTAACTTTTTTGGATAATCTGGTTTTCGGTGTCATGAAACTTCTCCACTAGACGTGCTGCCTGTCACTGCTGAAGCCACATCCAATAGAAGCATTGTCCTTCACAAAACTGATGGCAAAGGTTTGCAGCTCTTCCAAACCTCTAGTTCAATATCTGTTCTCGAAAGTAGTAGCTCTTGCTCGGTTGAGAATCCCCCAACTGTTGAACCCAAAATTATTAGTACCGTGAAGCGTGCTAGAAGCAAGCGTTCACGGCCACGCCAACCAAACTTCAACTATTATTCCTTTTTTTACCTCTAGCCCCAAAATATCCCATCCTTCAGCATCTTTTGAATCTGGTTCAGAAACAGATTTGATTGAGACAGTATCAAACCCGTCAAAAAGAAAAATGAGGAAGAAAAAGAACCTGACAGTGCTCTCAGGTGCCACAGAGACGATGGACCATTCATCACAAGGACCGGTTGCAACAAGAAAATGCATGCATTGCGAGGTCACAAAGACCACACAATGGAGGGAGGGCCCAATGGGGCCAAAAACCCTTTGCAATGCATGTGGTGTTCGTTACAGATCTGGATGCCTCTTTCCGGGGTACCGTCCTATGGCAAGTCCTTCCTTTGTTCC
This sequence comes from Carya cathayensis, assembly GCA_011037825.1. Taxonomy (NCBI): domain Eukaryota; kingdom Viridiplantae; phylum Streptophyta; class Magnoliopsida; order Fagales; family Juglandaceae; genus Carya; species Carya cathayensis. Next base: position 940,448 of record QGSO01000313.1, on the reverse strand, counting down.
ATCGGTGCATTCCAACTGACAAGATTTCGATCAAATGAGTAAAGAACTTGAAAACAGAGAAAACTAAAAGAATTCTGAAATGTATTGATGAAAAGAAGAAGTGAAAATCTTAGTCTGCTATTACACTGTATTTATACAGAAAATGCAAAGTAACAGAATTAACTAACTATATTGTATTTACTATTTTAGCCTTTTCTAATTTGGACTTTAATTCCATATTATCTATGTGTGATGCAATACTCCAACACCCCCCCTCAAGATGGACTTGAATGTTAATAATGTTCATCTTGCGAAGAGTATGGTGAAAAGGCAATAATCCAAGTGGCTTTGTGAAAATATCTGCCAATTGTAGCCGAGAGGGAATATAGAACAACTTGATGAGCTTTTCCTACAGCTTCTCTCGAACTAAATGGCAATCAATTTGTATGTGTTTGGTTCTTTCGTGTTGTACTGGGTTTGTAGCAATGGACATAGCAGATTTCCTGTCTGTATATAAGAGAGTTGGTTGAGAGTGATCAATCTATAGGTCTTGTAATGCATAGATTAACCACTGTATTTCACAAGTTGTAGTTGCAAGAACCCTGTACTCAGCTTCAACAGAGGATCGACTAATAGTGGCTTGCTTTTTAGACTTCCATGAGATCAAAGAGTTTCCCAAGAACACTGCAAAGCCTATTATGCGTTTCCTAGTATCAATGCAGCCTGCCCAGTCACTGTCTGAGAAGGCTTTCAATTGAAGTTCTGAAGATGAAGAGAAGAGTAAACCTTGTCCAGGTGTAGCCTTTACGTATCTGAGTACCCTCATTGCTGCTTTGTGGTGATTGACTGTCGGTTTAGCTAGAAATTGGCTCAAAACTTGGACAGAGTATGCAATATCTGGTTTGGTGATTGTTAAGTACAATAATTTGCCAACCAGTTTTCTATAAGCTGATGGATCTTCATATGGTTCTAAATCATCAATAGCCAATTTGAGATTAGACTCCATAGGAAATGCTGTAGGTTTGGAACCAATGAGGCTAGTATCTTGTAGAATGTCCAGTGCATAATTTTGTTGGCAAAGAGAGATCCCAGTGTGAGATCTTGCTACCTCTAAGCCAAGAAAGTATTTCAAAGTCTTTAATTGTGAATTGATCATCCAGAAACTTCTTCAATAATTCAATATCTTGTAAACTATCATTGGCTAATAATACATCATCAACATATACTATCAATGCCATAAATGATGTTGCTGATTTCTTTATGAATAATGAACAATCAGATCTACCTTGAAGGAAACCATAGTTGATGAGAGAGTTAAACAGTTTTTCAAACCACTGTCTAGAGGCCTGTTTAAGACCATAAAGACTTTTTAAAAGTCTACAAACTTTATTGTTCTGATTTGGCAGACCAGGAGGCAAATCCATGTAAACCTCTTCATGTAATTCACCATGTAAAAATGCATTGTTCACATCTAATTGGTGAATATGCCAATTCTTAATTGCAACAACAGCAAGTAGAAGTCTAATAGAAGTAATCTTAGCAACAGGTGAGAAAGTGTCAAAGAAATCCAGGCCTTCTTGTTAAGTGTAACCTTTTGCCACTAATCTTGCCTTATGTCTCTCTATGGTTCCATCAGCTTTGTATTTGATTCTAAACACCCATTTGCAACCAATGGTCTGTTTATGTTTAGGTAAAGTAACAAGTTCCCATTTTTTGTTTAATTCTAAAGCATTAAGTTCATTTTGCATAGCTTTTTGCCATTCTGGAATTTTAGCAGCCTATTTATATGTTTTTGGTTCTAATGAAGTTGTGATAAAAGCAAGGAAGGCTTTATGAGATGATGAGAGTCTATTTGCAGAAAGGAAAGGAGAAATAGGGTAGAAATTACCTTGTTTAGAACCATCAGAAGAAGAATTTGAAGGAGCTGCATTTGAAGAAACATGACTGCAATAATAATCCTGCAGAAATTTAGGTGCTTGTCTAAGTCAAGTGGATTTTCTGAGTTGTTGAGGATTATTTGAAATATGATTGTTCTGAGGTATATGAGAATTTTGATGATCATCATTATGATCTGTATTAATATGTGGACTATCTGTATGTGAAGTTGATAATACAGGTGGATTAACAACTGGATTACTATGGAAAATATCATAACTGTATGAATTTTCTGATGGAGGAAATAGAAAAGTGTGATTCTGAGGATCAGATGGTACAGCTGTAAAAGGAAGAATGTTATCATGAAATGTAACATTTCTAGAGATAAAGACTTTCTTAGTATGGAGATCCATTATTTTGTAGCCTTTTATATCATAGGGATACCTGAGAAATATACACTTGATAGCTCTAGGATCAAATTTTTGTCTGTGATGTTGAAGTGTGGAAGCAAAGCAAAGACAACCAAATACTTTTAGATGAGCAAGTTTTGGTGTTTTATTAAAAAGCATTTCATAGGGAGTTTTGTTTTTAAGAAGGGAGTAGGGATCTATTAATAATATGGGCTGCTGTGAGAACACAGTCACTCCAAAAAGATAATGGAATATTTGCTTGAAACATTAATGCTCTAGCTGTACTAAGCAAATGTTGATGTTTTCTTTCTACTATGCCATTTTGCTGTGGGGTTTCTACACAACTCCTTTGGTGTAAAATACCATTTTCATGATAGAAACTTGTGAGTAAGAACTCAGGTCCATTGTCTGATCTTATAGTCTTGACAGCTACATCAAACTGTGTTTTAATCATTTTGCAGAAACTTTTAAGTAGGAATGGAACTTCAGATTTTGTTTTAAGCATATAAACCCAAGTACAACGTGTAAAATCATCAACAATTGTTAGAAAAAATTTACAGCCTGAATAAGAAATGGTTCCAAATGGACCCCATATGTCACAGTGAATCAAATCAAACATTTTATTAGACTTGCTGTTTGATACAGGAAAAGATAGTTTTCTTTGCTTTGCTAAGGGACAAATATCACATACACTTTTAGAATCCATAGAGATACAAGGATCAAGATGTTTAAGAGAAGAAAGTCTAGAGAGAGATACATGGCCTAATCTGTAATGCCATAAGTCCAATGACTTTTGAGAGACAGCAGAAAAATGAGTTGGACTAGTTTTAGAATTTTCATAAGCAGAATTGAAGTAATATAAGCCTTGTTTCTCAAATGCAATCCCAATCATCTTCTTCACTGATTGGTCCTGTAACAAACAATGAGTACAAAAGAAAGACAAGGAAATATTAGAATCTTTGGTTAGCTTTGAAATAGACAAAAGATTAAAGGTAAAAGATGGTATACATAAGACATTTTGTAAGAAAAGATTATTGAAGATGCAAATTGTTCCTATGTGTGTTGTTGGTATAACTTGTCCATTGGGTAGATTGACAGATATACTTATTGATTTAGGAGGAAAGCAATAGAATAAGGGTGAACAGATCATGTGATCTGTTGCACCAGTGTCTAATATCCAAGAACAATTAGATTTTGAAATGGTAGAAACTGAATTGCAAGAAGAATTACCAGAAAATTGAGAGGAAGTAACAAAATTGCAAGATGATATATTTTGGGTGTTTGAAGAAATTTGAGATGGCTGAAATGTCTGAGAGGAATTGGAAATAGCTAGCAGTTTATTGAAATCTTCAGAAGTCAAAGAAACCATGTGAGACTCATTACTGTTTTGTTTACAGACATCATCAGTTGCAATTGCAGCATGAGCAGCAAAATGAGTTCTCTTTCCTTTTGGTCCAGTCCACCCAAGAGGATATCCATGAAGTTGGAAGCATTTATCCACTGTATGTCCATTGTATCCACAATGTGTACAATGAAGAATTGATCTCTTGGATTTTTCCTTGGAAAATCTGAATTGGTTTGCTGCAGGAGTCGACCGTTTAACCATTAATGCATGAGTTTCAGTAGAAACTGAGTTGGTTAGTTGTCTCTGGCTTTCTTCTTGAAGTAATAAGCAGAAGACCTTGGCCATAGGTGGTAATGGTACTGAAAGAAGCAATTGACTTCTTATAGATGCAAAAGAATCATTTAAACCAACCAGAAACTTTAGAACATAGTCTGATTGTTGCCCTTTTAGTAAAAAAGAGAAAAGATCATATGTACAACTTGACATTTTTCCACAATTACAAGTTGGAAAAGGACGAAAACTTATATATTCATCCCATAATGTCTTAAAGGCACTGAAGTACTCAGTGACAGAGGAAGAACCCTGGTTGATGCAACTCAAAGATTTTTCAAGGTGAAAAACCCTTGGTCCATCACTTCTTAAGTACCGAGTCTTCAATTCATTCCAAAGATCAAGAGATGAATTTACATATAGCAAACTATTTCTAATATCTTTGGAAATGGAGTTTATAAGCCAAGAAAGTACCAAATTATTTGCCCTTAACCAAGCTGTGTAAAGAACAGTCTCAGAAAACTGTGGAGGTTGAATTGAACCATCAATGAAAGCCACTTTATTCTTGACAGATAAAGCAATGGTGATCGAGCGGCTCCAAGCAACATAGTTATCTCCAGTGAAGATTTCTGAGACAAGAAGGGCACCAGGGTTATCACTAGGATGCAGATGGTAGGGACTTGATGAAATATCTGATGGATTTATGTTTGGAACTTCTGATGAATTAGTAGGGACACATTCAGCAGAATTTTCAGAACCCATTTCAAGAAAGATTAAGAATCACGATCTTGGAGATTCTAATGTAGAAGAATCACTACAAATTGTATGAGAAATTTGTGGTGCAGATCACTACAAATTCTTTGAGGAATCTGTAATGCAGAGAAATCACTACAAAATTCTTGAGAATCTGTAATGTAGAGAAATCACTACAAATTCTTAGAGGAATCTGTAATGCAGAGAAAAATGTGTTGAAAAGAAAGAAGATGGATCGACTCCAAGAAGAAGAATATGCTGAATTTCTAATTTGATACCATGACAAGATTTCGAGCAAATGAGTAAAGAACTTGAAAACAGAGAAAAATAAAGGAATTCTGAAATGTATTGATGAAAAGAAGAAGTGAAAGCCTTAGTCTGCTATTACACTGTATTTATATAGAAAATGCAAAGTAACAGAATTAACTAACTATATTGTATTTACTATTTTAGCATTTTCTACTTTGGACTTTAATTCCATATTATCTATGTGTGATGCAATACTCCAACACCAACTCCCACAAAAAGGTAATTGAGATGAGAAGCAAAGCTAGTCCGGTGGTGGGAAATTTTTGATGGCCCCTTGGGGTGAGTATCAAATGAATAGATATTTGTTAGATTATATCTGAAATGAAAAGTAGTACTCCTAGTTTGAAGCTCTTTTGTTGTCTGTTTCTCTTTGCTGTTTTATATTTGCTAATTTGTTTTCTGTACATCAACCGATTATGAGGCAAGGCAAGGCAACAAGAATTAAGAAACGGGTGGACAGTTAAGAGGGCTTTCAAACTAGGATAAGTGATAGTGATGCCCATGTGTTGTTAATGCTGAATGTGTTCTCCATTGTTCAAGCTTAATGACATCTTCTATAATTGTCTGCCTGAATTGAACAGTCTAATGCAAGGAGAGATGGATACAGTATTAATCCTCATATGAGGTTCACTGTTAAGGACCTCCCTATTCTGCTACTTGTACAGAATTAAAAAATGGAATGAAAACCTCCAAGAAAGAATCAACCTTATTTCATCGTGTTTTACAAAAGAAAAGCCTTCACTTTATCCTTTTATATGGTATTTTCCACCCAAATTTCAGTCGACATTTCATCTGTCATTACAGTTACAATATGAAGGGTAAAAATGTAAAACAACATTTAAATTTCACGTCCCATTTACCTGACCACTTCTCTCTTGTTACTCTGCTTCAATACTTCCTCTGCTCCCTTCTCAATGCCAAACTTCCTGTAAAACTTCGTCCCCCCTTCAAATGACCTTCCCCACAAGGTCAGGTTATTGACGTCTAAGCTGGTCAACTAAAATCCAAGAAGAATCTTCTTCAAGTGCACCACGCCATTTCACAAGTTCAACCAGTGGACAGCGGCATTGCAAAATACATTGAGGCTTAATTCAAAGACTACCATATGGATCTGTAAGAGGTAGGGAAGGGGAGATGATAGCTGATGGTCCTACATGTTTCTTCAAGCACAGAACATGGAATACTGGGTGGATAGAAGTGTTTTCTGGTAACTCAAGTTTAGGGGCAACCTCTGTAATACCCTGCAGAACCTTAAAAGGACCAAAATATCTTTGTTCAAGTTTCGAATTGGAACGCTGAGTTAAGTTTTACTGTCTATGATAGATTTCAACCGTCTCAAAGAAATGCCATGTTCAAACGCTACACTAAATGGAAGACCTTCAACCGTCATTAAAAATATTTTTTGTGACGATTGAATAGTAAATTGTCACCAATTGTTTTCTGTAATGCGTTTTAGGTGACGATTTGAAACCATCACCAAAAGTCTTTAATTAGTTTTTATCATTTTTCATGATGCCTCTCCTTATCATTAAAGACAAATTGTATTGTAGTGATAGTAATATCTTAATCGAAAAGAAAAGAAAAGATAATATGTGAATCGTATTATGTACCAGCCTTCATGCTAAAGTTTGATGAATCTTGGGGGATGCAAAAGTATTTCTTTATTTTATTTTCTTTTAAAAATTTAAGTTTATTTAAAGGATAATCGATATCGAAGGCATCTAGAGATTTAAGTAAAGGTCAGAATTTGTTTTTAATTTTTTTTAAAAAAATATTTTTATAAATATTATGTAAATAGAAAATATTATTTAATTTTAAAATTTTAACTTTATTAGTTAATTATTATTTAAATATTAAAATAATAATAAATTTTAAATTTTTTAATAAAATAAAAAAATTAATAAAATCTTTCCAAATTTCTAAATAAAATAATATTAAAGAATTACATTCAACTTTTAATTTTATAATTCTTTATTTATGCTTTTTTTAATTTAAAACAATATGTAAACTCAAATCTATTAATGAGAAATGCTGCAGCCATAAATAGATTTTAAAAAGGTAAATATATAAATTGACAAGACATAATACAGTATGTTAAATATGTTTTATAATAAAAATAATTTTATAACCTAATATACCATAACATATCAAATTAATTTATAAATTTATTTTTCTAGTACCTCTAAATAGCTCAAGGATTTCTCTTTTACTAATGTTCTACTAATGTTCACGGAATTTAGAAAAGGTGTCCAATATTTAGGTACCGTTTGGATATTGAGATGAAAAATTTGTGAATAGTAAAATAGTAAGTAAATAATAGAGAAATGATTTGAGTCAACATGATTTATGTGATTTAAAAAAATGAGAGAGAAAAAGTTTATAAATATTATAAAATTAAAATATTATTAAAAATAATTTTTAATACTATTTAATTTTTAGAAATGTTTTTTTTTTTTTTGTGTCTTGGTAAAAAGTCTGAAGAAATTATTATAATTATATAATTTTTAGATAAAAAAATTAAAAACTTGAAAATTTAAAATATAAAAAAATTATATTTATGATTTAAATATTAATTAAATATAAAATTATGTGAGTTGATACGATGTTAACGTTGAAACTTGTTGCCCAGATGACTAACACAAGAGGGCGATGAATTGGGTTATATTTGAAAAATTAATAATTATAAATCAAATACATAATATAAAATATAAATAAAATACGAAACAACAATAAATATAAAGAGCAAGGGTAAGAGAGAAGCAAACTCAATATGTTAACGAGATTCGGCCTCACTGCCTACGTCCTCGCCTCAAGCTACCCCTTGAGGATCCCCAAATTCACTATTTAATCTCCTTCAGGTGGAGATAGAAACCTATAACACCTTTGAATAACACCACTACAAAAGATCCGTATAGAAGACCCTATACACTTGTAATCACCTTACACGTGGTGATTCAACTATTCCCTGTGTAGAATATTTTCTAAACACACAAAGGTTATACACACCCTTTTATTGATACAAGAGCTGATAGTGGGTATGTTATCAGAAAACACTCATCAATGAGTGAAATAAGAATAATACATCGCAAACTATATCTCTTTCAAAATGAATAAGGTTTAAGGCTCAATGCTTAGAGAAGAGAGAATAAAAACTTTGAATGAATGATGTATGCTCTTGATGTTGTAAATGTGAAGCTCTCAAATGATATATTTATAGGCATATGAGACTTCATATTCAAATTTAAAAAAATTCACATGTCAAAGACAACATCATTCACTTTTCAAAAATTTCAAAGCTAATTTTTTTACTTTTTGCATATGACAAAAGAAGCACACTTTACTTTTTAAATTTTCCAAACAAAATTATCTACCTTTTGCATAAGTCAAAAAGAGCATCAATCACTTTTGAAAATATTCAAATAAAGCATGCACATGTGAAAGATGACAATCAATTATCTTTACTATTTTCAAAAATTTCAAACAAAATCATCTACTTTTTCCATAAGTCAAAAAGAGCATCAATCACTTTTAAAAATATTCAAATAAAGTATGTAAATGTGAAAGATGACAATTAATCATATTTAATATTTTTAATTTTTAAACCTTTAATCATGTCATGCACATGTGAAAGATGATAATTAATTATCCTTCAAAATTTTTAAATTTAATTTTCAAAATATTCATGGACATGTGAAAAATGTATTTTAATATTTTATGATAAAATATTAATTTTGAGCCTGAATTCTAATTTCAAAATTTTAAGAGATTTACAACATTACTCTATGAATTTAATGTGCACTTGTTCTCTTCTTACTCATGCTTGATTCCTTGATATGCTTGACTCCATTGTGTAGACAACTTGAGTTTGAGACTCCATTATTTTTTGAATTCAATTGTTATCATCAAATTCATGTATAGATATATAATTACACAAAATTTAAAACCTTGAGTTCAACAAAACTGATCCTTCAAGTCTAAAGCAGGGAGGGAGAAAAAAAACTAAAATCAATATAATAATTTAGCGTCTCCTCCACCATCAATAAAAGCAAACAGATGTAGGTCTGATTAGAGAGTCTCACTGTCTTAGTGGAACTTACCTCATCAGGATCCCTAGCCCTCATCTTTGCATTTTCCTCTTGATTCTTTATATTGATTTTAGAAATTAAGTTATTATAAAGTTGGGAGAAAACAAATATATGAATATTGAGCATGGGTTTTGTCTCACCGCATTTGAGCAAAATCTATTTTGATCAATTTTAACAATTTAGGCATCTTTTATTTTCATAACTATTCTTATATGATGTCATTTAATTTAATTATTATAATTTTTTTAAATTTTTATATAAAATAAAATAAATAATTTATTTTTTTTAATTTTAAAATAAAAATAATATTAAAAAAATAATTTAACAATATTTTATTTAACTTTAAACTTTTATCAAAACATTTTAACAATATTTTATTTAACTTTTAACTTTTATCTCAACTCATCTTATCTAATCTCAATCTACGAAAACAAAGAAGCCATAATACTTTCGATGGATTTACTCAGAATTGGGAATGACGAAATCTTAAATGTTTAGATGGAAGAATACTTTATACAATTTTGATAAGGACCAAGCTGCTATGCCGCCCAGTGGTACCTTTGGGCGTGCTACTTAGGCCAATTTTTTTAAAATATTTTTAAAAAATAAAAAAATACATCAATACATTAAAAATTACTTTCTTAATCATTAAGTAAAAAAATTTAATTTTTTTTACCGAGCAGTACACTTGGACAGTACACTTGAGTGGGCAAACTAGCTTTTTCCTTTTGATAAATATAAACATTGCAAGAAGATGAGTTTTAAAATACAAATAGAATGATGAAATAATCTTATTTAAAAAAATAGTTAAAATAAAAAGTGGGATATAATCTTTGTGGGTAAGTACTAAAATGGAAAAACAAAATAGATGTTTACCTAAACAATTTTAAAATTAACAAGTGATCTCACACTAGCTCATTTTATATAAAAACTTTACTTTTTAATAATAATTATATATATATATATTAAAATAAATATACGAGATTTTTATACTTTAAAATTAAATTTAATATTAATCTTTTAACTAAATATTTGTTATGCAGATTTAATAAGTTTTATCGTCCGTATAATATTTTTAGACAATATTTATGTAAATAATAAAATACATCATAAACAACTTTACATGTATAAAATTCTCTAATAAATACGGACAACACATAAGGCTCCGTTTGGTTAAACAATTCAACTCAACTCAATTCATCTCATCTAATCATTACAACTTTTCCAACTTTCAACATAAAATATACTAAACAATTTAACTTTTTTAAATCCCAATTCACCTTTTTCAAATCCAAAAATAATAATAATATTAAAATATAATATTTTAAATTTTCATCTCATCTCAATTCAACTCACTATCTAAACCAGATTGGCTTTTGAAGTGGATCCGTACTCTCCCTCTCTCATTTTGCCTCAATTTATAAAGTTCATGCTCCCATCAAATTGAGGCACAGACAAAGATGGCCACAAATCCCAGCAGCAGCGAGACGATAATTACCTTGACGCTCCTCGTAGACAGAAGCTCAAACAAGGTGGTATTTGCAGAGACTGGAAAGGAATTCGTGGACTTCCTCTTCGGACTTCTACAGGTACCTCTCGGTTCCATCATCGCACTTCTTCGGGATAATGACTTGGCACCTGGGTCAGGGTCCCTGGGCACAGTCCATGAGAGTGTCCAAAACCTTGATCCCTCCTGTCTTCTTCCAAACCAAACCAAGGAATCTCTCTTGAACCCTAAACCAACATTCCAATCTTCAACTCGTACCCCTCCATTTCTGCAAAATTTCTTTTCACCTGACCAACAGAGCAGGACTGATTCCTATTGCCGCTCCTATGGAGGTCAAGACAATACTGAGCCAGGGTATGTTAGAGGTGTGGTGACATACATGGTTATGGATGATTTGACGGTGAAACCTATGTCAACCATTTCTAGCATTACCCGTCTCAACACTTTAAAAATTAAGGACTTGGGTTCTGTCCAGGAGAAGAAGGTCGAGATTGACATCAAGAAGGTTAGATCTTGTTCTTTCTTTTCCGAGAAGAAAAAGTTTTTTTTTTTGGTATGTTTCTACTGTCATATTTGATTTTAAGTTTGTGCTGCATGCATTCTAGGGCTTGGAGCTGATAAAGGTGTCACTCTACTCCACCACAGTCCTGACAGACGTTTTCCTTGGGAGTAAAGGTAGGGAATTGTTAAAAAAATGATTTGAAAAATATATATAAAAGTATTTTTTTTTTGTTTTTTTAATATCATTTTTTAAATATTTTTATATAATAAAAAGTTTTACGATATTATTAAACAATATATTTTTAATCACTACACAAACAGAACTTAAAAAAGAATGTCAGCGCTATAAATGAAGGGAGGATCCCTATCATTTCCCTTTCATTGGACACATGGCTTTCAGGGAGAATCTTTCAAGCCAATCCCAAAAATATAAGGTCCGTTTTGTTATACAGATAACATGATATGTTTTAAATTTTAATAAATAAAATATTATTATAATATAATTTTATAATATTAATTTTATATTGAGATTCGAAAAAGTTAAATTGTTTATTATATTTTGTATGAAAATTTAAAAAAGTTATAATGATGAGTTGAAATAAGATGAGATGAGTTTTTTAGTATTGTGTAACCAATCCGGGCTACCATGCTGCATAAAGCTATTATGCCTCTGGGTGTGTGTAAATGTATGGGTTTGTGTGTATGTGTGTATTTAGTATGGCTGTGCGTGTAAAAGTATTTTGCTTGGGAAATTCTTCAACCATTTAAATGGTTTTGGGAAGAAAAAGAAGAACTTCTGGGCTGTTTGTACGTAACTAATAACTATATCTGTGTTTCAGTAAAGATCAGAGCTATATATTTCCTATGATTCTCCTTATGATTAGTCATTTCGGTAATTCCTTTTCTTTTCTTCTATCTTCGAAAATAATTCTTCAAAAATGTTACGGTGATTGAAGTTCACTTAAACGGTCACAAAATTGCACATTCTAAGTACTTTTTATTCAACTTCTCACTCCGGCCGTATCCAAAAAGGAAACATTAATTAGAAGAGCGTTGTTATATACGCAAAAGAATCAATAAATAAAATAATTTTATAAATTAACGTGAATTCATCTGATCTGTTAGATCTATTTTATAATAAAAATAACTTTACAATTTAAAGAATCACATCAAATCACTTAGAATTATTTTTGTGTAATTCTCTTGTGACTAAAATATATTTCAATTAGAAATGAGATCATCTAATGCAAATATTGAAATCCATCTATTTTCTAATAACCGAATTATGATTAAATGGTCTTTTTTATTTTTACCAATTTTTGTCATCTTTCTTGCTAAAAACAATTTACAATTTAAAACGGATGGAAATTACGTGTTTTATCAACTTTGAATTCATATATGTATATGGTTGTGTGTATATATATATATATGTACCAACGAAAGAACAATAATAAGTTGAAACAAAATAATAAAAGCTAATTCAAAATAATAGTTGACACAAAGAGATCTTAGAAGAAAACCTCAATTAAATTTGAGTACGCGCGTAAAATGTGACATGTTCTCACTATTACGCGTAAACGGTAATTAATCCAAACTTATCACATTTATAATTGACAAGAAAATGCTATGGGAAAAATTAAAATACTATTCACAACTAAGTAAAGTTTGATCATACGTTAATATTTTTTTCCCCTTCCTTCATATTTTCTTTCAATTAATTAAAAATCTAAAATATAAAAAATGTAAAAAATTCTAATTTATAGTTAATTTATACAGAGACCAAGAATTAAAATCTTGGAAAGGAAAGTTTATGGCTTAGGTCTAGTCATTAGTTTTTAATAAAGTGATCTAATTATTAAAAGTCGTTATATTTTTTATTTGAAAAAAAAAAACTCTATATGCAGTTACTTATATTTTATTAGCAGTGAAGGTCCCAAAAGATATGTTGATATCAAATGATCTGTAAATAGTAGTATTTTACAGATCTCATTGAAATATGTTTATATATAAATTAGTTAAGATATGTGTTTAAATATATAAATAGTTAATTAAAATAAATTTTAACCATTTTATAAAAAAATTTAAAATAATAAATTTTATTAATGATTAATTTGAAATGGATAATTAAACTCTAATTAATGGATAATAAATTAGTTAAGATATGTGTTTAAACATCTTTGCTTTTTTCTCTAATAAGCAAACAGCTTTACTTTTTCCAGCTTTACTCAAGCGGTCTGTTTGTATCTTTTTTTTTTTAAAGATAGCACGATTCTTCTTAGTAAAGTTAACATCTCGGATTACTTGTAGACCTCAAACCTCTTTCGGTGACTTTGGATTCATACTTTTAACAAGTTCTCTTCTCATACCGATGCTTCTAATTTCCCTCTTTCTTATCATTTTTCTTTTCTGAGTTTATATTAAAACCGGACGTGGTGCTTTTGGGCATTTTACACCCTCCAATGGGACAATGATGCATTATTAATATTGATGTTATCGGATTGCCCCACACGTACGTTAAATGCTATTCCTTGGCCTTCCTCAATCCGTTCCTCTCTCTCTCTCTCTCTTTGCGTGAAACTCTCGGGCCCTTAATCTCTCTCTTCAGGTTCAATCTCTCAAGCTCTCAGTCCATTTATCCCAACAGATCAATATTAATATTCTTTCTTCTAACCAGACAAACTAATGCTCCAGAGTCTAGAAGCTGGGGAAAAGTGGCTATCAGTATCATCCTTTGGAGTTATAATTCTAGAGGGAAAGAAAGCAAATTAAAGAAAGGAAACACCCTCTTTACATCTTTTTCTCCTTTCTCCGTCTGGCTTCTTCTACAATATGTTTTTTTGTTCAATTCTTTATTCTCTCATCGTATTCTTCCATGATGCTTTTATTTCTTATTCTTTTGCTCCACATTTTCTTCTCTCTTCTCTTTTTGTTCGCTTTCTTCTCTCCTTATTTGTTTAAGAGCACTCCTAATAGGTTTTAGAAAACCCATTTTTATGTAAAATTTGACGAAAATTATCCAAAAAGTGCATCCAACTGATGATGCATTTCATTTCTATTTTCAATTTCCCTTCATTGTTGCTGCTACATGTAAAACAAACCGCGCACAAATGTAAACATTTAATTTTTTAATTTATTTTCTATCTCATCTTGTACTTTTTTTCCCACAATAATTTCTCTCTTGTTGTACTTTTTCTCTCACAAAATATTAAAAAGTATAATATTTAAATGATATGAAGAAAAAATAGATAAACTGATGTATGATATATTGTAAAAGTCAATATGTCAAAATAGAAAAGTTAAATTTTTTTTATATATATTTTAAAAGATAGGATAAAGAATCTATTGGGAGTACTCTAAGCTTGTTTTCAAGTTTCACAAATGTTTAGACTTGATATATTCTGACAAATTGTCTTGAACATTTTTAGATTTGCTGACTTTATGTCTTCTATTTTATTCTTTGTGATATAGTTTATAAATTTTGAGTTTTTCTTGTTTGAGTTGTACATAACTAGGTGAATCAACCCATAGGACCAGCATAGACAACTTCGATATAAGGCGGGGGTTGGATTTGGCCACCCTGCTCAAGCGTGGTTGGGGGCAATGAGGTAAGTGTGACAATGCGAGTTTTCGAATCATGTCAAGTCATGAACATTTGACTGTATAGGTCAACTTGATCCTAACCTGTTAAGTTAAACGTGTCAAACTTGTAAATCCTAACCCGATCCATTTAGATAATGGATTGTGTCATCTAACTTGTTTTAAGCCGTTTAATAATTAATTAGATAGAAATAAATCAACATGACATGACTCATTCAAACTTATTTCATGTGAATTTGTTGAACTAACACGTATAACCTATTTAACCTAATTAACATAATTTCACATAAAATTTAATAAATAAATTTATTAATAACCACAATTTCTTAAAAAATAAAACTACCTACCAACAAAATATCAATAGTTTTCAAAATTTAACATATAATAAAACAAATATTACAAACACTATAATAACAAATATAGCATAGGTCCGAATTACAATGTTAACAATAAAAATATAAGTATACTAAGAAATACTAATATTACAACTCAAAAATATATATAATAAAATTGTAATTTTAAAATAAAATCTAAACATGCCAAATATGGCAAGTTGACCCGTTTATAAATCGTGTCTTAACGGGTCAACGTAGGGTTGGGCAGCGGCGCCCCGCACCCCAATATCCCGTCCCCATTCGCCCTGTCCCCGCCTATATAAATATATAAACATCAATATTTACGTATATATAAAAAAACATAAATATAAATATATATTTATATTTTACAAATTGTGTATATAAAAATATATATATATTTATATATATTACAATTTGTTAGACTTGTTTACAAAGTATGCATTAGCAAATTTAAAAACTATATAGTTTAAAACTATCACACTACAACTTACATAAAATATGGACTAACAAATTTAAAAACTACATAATTTTTAAATTATAGTCATATTTACAAAATTTAAATTTACAATTTGGATCTAAAAATATATTTTTGATCATTTTTAGATCTACAATGAGGGTTGCTAATCGCCCACAAGTAGCAACCTATTTTGTAGTTAATTATTTTTGTAGAAGATTTTAATATATTAATATTTTGTTGACATGTTTCCAAATCAACAAGTGTTAATAAAAACTTGTATCGTTATCTCTAGTTTCAGAAAGAGATAGTTCAGAGCCCCTCACCGTCCCAGAGCCCCCTTTCCCCTCTCTAATCTCCCCCAACCAGAGCCGCGCGACAGGGGGGGTGGGAGCTTCGTCTCCCGCTCCCTCCCTTTTCTCTTTGATGCTTTTTTCCTTTTTTTCTTTTAGGTTTTTTTCAGGCCAATAAGGGAGGAAAGCCGCTTCGGACTGTCCAGCCGTCGACCGTCAACAAGCGACCCTCCAGGGTGTTGGTCAGTTGCCGTTCTACAAGCCCACCGAACGTGGTGCCATATAGAGTGGGGCATTGCCTGCACGCGCAGGTCAAAGTCTCGACTCTCTGCGGCGTGTAGCTGTCACGCGCCACCAACGGACCACCTGCAAACGATGTTCTTGGCTTTTTCAGATCCTCAGATTTTGGTTCTTCAGCTTCCGAGTGGCAGTTTCCTCACAGTGTTAGGTTTTAGCTGAGCACGGCCTCTGTTTGCTGGTTGTTTTGTGTTCTGTTTTTCTATTTTTTTCGGCGGCCGATTTTCTGTTCTTGCACGATCTTTGCCACTATTGTTTTGGCCTCTGGTGTGTGTGTTCTGTTTCTCTATTTTTGGTGTTTGTTTTTTGTGCCTGTGCTTGGCACGGCCTTTGCCGCCGTGGTTATGTTGGTTTTGTTGTTCTATTCGTATCTTGTGAAGTCCACGATGAGGGGATGAGTTGTTGTGCGGTCTCAATCTGAGGCAAAGAGCTAACAGCGGCGGGCGATGTTATGGCCGGTGGTCGTACGCAACTGTGGTACGCAAGCTGGGTGCTCGTTCCGTTGGGGCTCGTGATGCCGATTGCCTATGGTGGGTGTGCTGCTAGAGCTCATGCCGTGCTCGTGGTTGGTTCATTTTTTTGTTGGTTTTTTGTTTTGTGGGTTTGTCGGTTATTTAGGTTTAGTGTAATTCATACTATTGGACTGTCTGTTCATAGCAGTTGCCTTCCGTTTTCCGCCTTCCTTGAGGTTGGAGGGGTCCTCCTGGCTCTGGTCTTATAGAGCATTTTTGAAGTTAAGATAATGTCCGTTACTTTGTGTGTGGGGAAGCTCCTGAGCATTTGCGTTAGTTGACTTATAGTCTGGTTCTCCTGTACTGATAACTCGCAGCTGTAACTTCGTTTATAAATGAATGCATGAAGCATATTTCCATTAAAAAAATATGTGTTAATAAATAATATTGCAAATAGACTTATTTAAAAATGAAAAAAGAAGAGAGTATTCATTTTCTTTTGGTGGAGTGGAATTAGATAACTCAATATGATGGAGTACTAAAATTATAATAATATTTACTAGGGAGTAAAATTAGTTTTTATGAAATTTTCCTCATATAAAAAAATAAAAAAAGAAAAAAAAAATTTGGGAGTGGAAGGCCCCAAGCTAATACCTGGTTCAGCCCCTGCTTAATTATGGTCAAGAAAATGGGATTTTTAGGTGACCATCTCAAAATAACTCTTAGAAGCACTCATAATTTGGTGTCCCACTACTATAGACAAATGAAAAGAACTCACAACAGTATATGTCTTTCTATTACACTTGATCAGTAAGGTTGTGAATTCGGATGTGTATCTAAGTGTTTTCATGTGGATATGGATCCAGGTATCTAAAAATACCTGCATAAGCATCATAAATTTTAAAAGCAGGTAAATATATGCCTTGGGAGAACCGGCCAAAACCCTGCGAGTATCCCGCTTTGGATGCAAATTCATATCTCCATCATCTGTTGCATAAACTGATTGAAGCCTCATATTTCTAGTTGTTACTTTGCTCATATATTGGAATGTTATTGTCATGAATAACAAAAAATAATTACACTGTAATTACAATAAGTGTTGCTCAAATGATCTTATTTCTAACTTTTCCCATTTTCTTGATTAATTCCATTATGCATATTATGGCGCCATGTATCCTCTACAAAGAAAATCATAATATTAGCAAGTTGATAATTGATCTAGTCATGTTGTTTCAGCATCATAGAATATTAAGTTGCAGAAAGTATAGAAGGGAGAGTATGGACAAAACAGATCATAGGAACCACCTATGCCAACAATTTTCAGTTAAACTCTTCTATTAAAAATTAGAACTTTAATGGTCTATTGTAGAACTTAAACTTTTCCAAGGTTGCAAATTCTTAAGATTAACTGAATATCTAGAGACGACTTTGAAATAGATTAGCGGGAGCAAATAACAAATATTCAACAATCATACAAAGAACACCAACATTTAAGTGGTTCCGTTTGAACAATAGCCCACTTCCACTGGCAGAGTCGATCTCAAGGAATTCCCTATCACAAAGATGGAGTGCAAGAAAGAAATCACAAATTACTTATCAATTCCAAAAGCTCCAATATATCCAATGAGCTCTCAAATCTCACAGAAAGATTTCTCTCTTTTCCCTCTATTTTGGCCATAGCTCTCACATCTCTCCATTTACAAAAAATACTTTTATATATCAAATGGCGTGAGAACTAGGTTTCTTGAAAATCAACTCGAGCATGGTGTTGAGTGAATGTTGAGCGAGCAATCTGTTTGAATTTTGCTAGACTGGAACATGGACAAGGAAGAGAATCAATGTTCAAACACAGATTTAGGTGCATTTCTTGTTGATACATTTCCCACAGATAAAATAAGTTTGGCATATCCTATTGGTTTGCATATCTTCACCAAGCTTGTATTTCCCACTCACTTGCTGGGGAGATTCATTTTTTCTTAGAATAACTCCTTTAACACCGAGACGGATGGGGTTAGAGAAAAGATGGTTCCTATGAATTACGTAGAATACAGAAGACTGAATGCATCATGAGTTTTTTTATGTCACAACTACTTATACTCGAGATAATTATTTTGCTTGGTAATTTTACCCTACAGTATTGAAGGCATTTATGATGAAGCAAGTAGAAAATCGGCCTTTAAAAGTTATATCAGTTGATATAGAATAAGGTAGAAGTGTATATACGACATGCCCTGCTGTTGCACTTTGATATAGCCACTGATTATGTATCGGCACTCATTTCAGTTTAGTTGTGGTATGTCTTCATAGAAGTAATGAAATTGCTAGTTATTGCAATCTTCCAATTTAACTTCTCAAAAATTCAGCTGGTTACCCATCAGAAAAAGTAAAATGAAATTGCCAGTTATCAATCTGGAGATTGACATTCTATCTGCATGCATTTATTAGATGTTGCATGATAGAATTTTCCATTCCAATACTTCTAAATTTGTTAGACAGGTTTCTACACATTTGATCTAGTATGGTTTTCACATTGCAATAAACTTCTTCTGTCATCTTAACTTTTTTGGATAATCTGGTTTTCGGTGTTATGAAACTTCTCCACTAGACGTGCTTCCTGTCACTGCTGAAGCCACATCCAATAGAAGCATTGTCCTTCACAAAGCTGATGGTAAAGGTTTGCAGCTCTTCCAAACCTCAAGTCCAACTTCAACTGTTGAACCCAGAATTATTAGTACCGTGAAGCGTGCTAGAAGCAAGCGTTCACGGCCACGCCAACCAAACTTCAACTGGCAATTCATGATTCCTTTTTTTACCTCTAGCCCCAAAATATCCCATCCTTCAGCATCTTTTGAATCTGGTTCAGAAACAGATTTGATTGAGACAGTATCAAATCCGTCAAAAAGAAAAATGAGGAAGAAAAAGAACCTGACAGTGCTCTCAGGTGCCACAGAGACGATGGATCATTCATCATAAGGACCGGTTGCAACAAGAAAATGCATGCATTGCGAGGTCACAAAGACCCCACAATGGAGGGAGGGCCCAATGGGGCCAAAAACCCTTTGCAATGCATGTGGTGCTCGTTACAGATCTGGACGCCTCTTTCCGGAGTACCGTCCTATGGCAAGTCCTACCTTTGTTCCATCGGTGCATTCCAACTCCCACAAAAAGGTAATTGAGATGACAAAGCAAAACTAGTCTGGTGGCGGAAAATTTTTGATGGCCCCTTGGGGTGAGTATCAAATGAATAGATATTTGTTAGATTACATCTGAAATGAAAGTAGTACTCCTAGTTTGAAGCTCTTTTGTTGTCTGTTTCTCTTTGCTGTTTTATATTTGCTAATTTGTTTTCTGTACATCCACCGATTATGAGGCAAGGCAAGGCAACAAGAATTAAGAAACAGGTGGACAGTTGAGAGGGCTTTCAAACTAGGATAAGTGATAGTGATGCCCATGTGTTGTTAATGCTGAATGTGTTCTCCATTGTTCAAGCTTAATGAGATCTTCTATAATTGTCTGCCTGAATTGAACAGTCTAATGCAAGGAGAGATGGATACAGTATTAATCCTCATATGAGGTTCACTGTTAAGGACCTCCCTATTCTGCTACTTGTACAGAATTCAAAAATGGAATGAAAACCTCCAAGAAAGAATCAACCTTATTTCATCGTGTTTTACAAAAGAAAAGCCTTCACTTTATCCTTTTATATGGTATTTTCCACCCAAATTTCAGTCGACATTTCATCTGTTATTACAGTTACAATAAGAAGGGTAAAAATGTAAAACAACATTTAAATTTCACGTCCCATCTACCTGACCACTTCTCTTTTGTTACTCTGCTTCAATACTTCCTCTGCTCCCTTCTCAATGCCAAACTTCCTGTAACTCTTCCTCCCCCCTTCAAATGACCTTCCCCACAAGGTCAGGTTATTGACGTCTAAGCTGGTCAACTAAAATCCAAGAAGAATCTTCTTCAAGTGCACCACGCCATTTCACAAGTTCAACCAGTGGACGGCGGCATTGCAAAATACATTGAGGTTTAATTCAAAGACTACCATATGGATCTGTAAGGGGTAGGGAAGGGGAGATGATAGCTGATGGTCCTACATGTTTCTTCAAGCACAGAACATGGAATACTGGGTGGATAGAAGTGTTTGCTGGTGACTCAAGTTTAGGGGCAACCTCTCTAATACCCTGCAGAACCTTAAAGGGACCAAAATATCTTTGTTCAAGTTTTGAATTTGAGTTAAGTTTTACATTCAACTTTTAATTTTATAATTTCTTTATTTATGCCTTTTTTTTTTAATTTTAAACAATATATAAACTCAAATCTATTAGTGAGAAATGCTGCAGCCATAAATAGATTTTAAAGAGATAAATTTATAAATTGACATGACATCATATAATATGTTCAATATTCTTTATAATAAAAATAACTTTATAACCTAATATACCATAACATATCAAATTAATTTATAAATTTAATTTTCTCGTGCCTGTAAATAGCTCAAGGATTTCTTTTCTAATAATGTTCATGGAATTTAGAGAACGTGTCCAATGTTTAGGTCCAATGTTGAGATGAAAAATTTATGAATAGTAAAATAGTATGTAAATAATAGAGAAATTATTTATGTGATTTAAAAAAATGAGAGAGAAAAAGTTTAAAAATATTATAAAATTAAAATATTATTAAAAATAGTTTTTTAATATTATTTATGTTTTAGAAATTATTATTTTTTGTGTCTTGGCTAAAAATTTGAAGAAATTATAATAATTATATATATATTTTTAAATAAAAAAATTAAAAACTTGAAAATTTAAAATTTGAAAATAATTATATTTATGATTTAAATATTAATTAAATATAAAAGTAGATGAGTTGAGACGATGTAAACGTTGAAACTGATCCTTCAAGTCTAAAGCAGGGACGGAGAAAAAAACTAAAATCAATATAATAATTTAGCGCCTCCTCCGCCGTCACTAAAAGCAAACAGATGTAGGTCTAATTAGAGTCTCAGAGCATTTACATCTCATTTCCTATAAAATTTCCTATAATTTAGCTAAAAAGTACATTCCCTAAAATTTTTTCTTAAATTTTACTCATCCTTAAAAAACCTCATACATCTCATTTCCTATCATTTATTTATTATATTAAAATAATTTTTCCTTATTCTTTTTTTATTACATTTTTCTCTCACCACTATTTATAAACTTAACAACAAACAATTTTATAAACTTAAAATAATACCTTGGGGACAAATAGTAGATCCCCATATTTGAAAATTTTCTGTAACAACCCCATCCATTAACCCCAAAATGGGAAATGGGATGGAGGTGGTTTGGGATGAAATCCCTAAATATTTTCTCAAATTATGGGGAATCCAGTGTTTTGGAGCACCAGATGTGAATACTCTCAGTGGAACTTAATGCAATTTTAAATCTTGGACGTTGCTACGTCACAGAAGATTTCTGTGATCAGTTCATATCCCTTTTTTTTGTCAACATTTTTTAAAACCATTTAGATATATTATAAAAATAAAAAAAATTACATATTTATTTAAAAATACTTACTTAATCACTAAGTAAAAAAAAATTAAAACAATTTTTGGTAAAAAATTTCGATACACAGTTTCTGTGGGATTAGTGTTTTCCTTAAATCTTTTCTAGGGATAATTATTAGGATCCCTAGCCCTCGTCTTTGCATTTTTTTCTTAATTTTTTATATTGATTTTAGAAATTAAGTTATTATAAAGTTGGGAGAAAATAAATATATGAATATTGAGCATGGGTTTTGCCGCACCGCATTTGAGATAAGTCTATTTTGATCAATTTTAACAATTTAGGTCTCTTTTTATTTTCACAACTATTCTTATATGATGTCATTTAATTTAAGTATTACAATTTTTTTAAAATTTTAATATAAAATAAAATATATAATTCAAATTTTTTAAATTTTAAAATAAAAATAATATTAAAATATATATATTTTAATAATAATTTATTAAATTTTTAACTTTTATCTGATCAACTCATCTTATCTAATCTCAATCTACGAAAATAAAGAAGACAGAATACTTTCGATGGATTTACTCAGAATTGGAAATGACGAAATCTTAAATGTTTAGACCGAAGAATACTTTATACAATTTTGATAAGGACAGAGCTGCTATGCCACCCAGCGGTACCGTTGAGTGTGCCTCATAGGCCAATTTTTTTTTTCTCTGTTCATATTTATTAGATATATTTAAATATTTTTAAAAAATAAAAAAATGCACCAATACATTAAAAATCACTTCCTTAATTATTAAGTAAAAAATTTAAATTTTTTTTACCGAACGGTACACTTGAACAGTAAACTTGAGTGGGCAAACTAGCTTTTTCCTTTTGATAAATATAAACATTGCAAGAAGATGAGTTTTAAAATACAAATAGAATGATGGAATAATCTTATTTAATAAAATAGTTAAAACGGATAGTTAAAATAAAAAATGGGATATAATCTTAGTGGGTAAGTAATAAAATGGAAAAAAAAATAGATGTTTACCTAAACAATGTTAAAATTAACAAGTGATCGTCTCACACTAGCTCATTTTATATAAAAAATTTACTTTTTAATAATGAATTATATATATATTTTTAAAAATATACGAGCTGATTTACACACTTTAAAATTAAATTTAATATTAATCTTTTAACTAAATATTTGTTACGAAGATTTTATAATTTTTATCGTCCGTATAATATTTTAGACAATATTTATGTAAATAATAAAATGCATAAGAAACAATTTTACGTATATAAAATTCTCTAGTAAATTACTAAAGAGTTTTGCTACATACAAGCACAGTTGCGCACTAATCTGTGTACCAATACCGATTTATTCATACTTAAAATTTAAATTAACATTATTTTCAATAAAATTTACTTTTTGACCAATCACATCACATTGATACACAGATTAGTACATAATTATGCTTGCAACTATATTTTTCCTTACTTAAATTGGTACAGCACTTAGATCTTTAAGTGGATCCGTACTCTCCCTCTCTCATTTTGCCTCAATTTATAAAGGCCAGGCTCCCATCAAATTGATGCACAGACAAAGATGGCAACAAATCCCAGCAGCAGCGAGACGATAATTAGCTTGAAGCTCCTCGTAGACAAAAGCTCAAACAAGGTGGTGTTTGCAGAGACCGGAAAGGAATTCGTGGACTTCCTCTTCGGACTTCTACAGGTACCTCTCGGTTCCATCATCGCACTTCTTCGGGATAATAACTTGGCAGCTGGGTCAGGGTCCCTGGGCACAGTCCATGAGAGTGTACAAAACCTTGACCCCTCCTATCTTCTTCCAAACCAAACCAAGGGTTCTCTCTTGACCCCTAAACCAGCATTCCAATCTTCAACTCTTACCCCTCCATTGCTGCAAAATTTCGTTTCACCTGACCAGGAGAGCAGGAATGACTACTATTATGGAGGTCAAAACAATGCTGAGCCAGGGTATGTTAGAGGTGTGGTGACATACATGGTTATGGATGATTTGACGGTGAAACCCATGTCAACCATTTCTAGCATTACCCTTCTCAACACCTTAAAAATTAAAGACATGGGTTCTGTCCAGGAGAAGAAGGTCGAGATTGACATCAAGAAGGTTAGATCTTGTTCTTTCTTTTCCGAGAAGAAAAAGTTTTTTTTGTATGTTTCTACTGTCATATTTGATTTTAAGTTTGTGCTGCATGCATTCTAGGGCTTGGAGCTGATAAAGGTGTCACTCTACTCCACCACAGTCCTGACAGACGTTTTCCTTGGACACAGGGCTGTCAGGGAGAATCTTTCGAGCCATTCCCAAGAGGACGGTGGCCGCGCTCAGCTCCATAGCGATTTGGTAACATTTTTTATTTTTATAAATTTTTAGATGAATTTTTTTAACACTATTAAATGTTTAAAAAAAATAAAATTCACAACATCGTTCAAAAATATTTTTTCAATCATTAATATTTTTTTTCGCAGCAATGAGCCGGAGCTTTGTGACGCATGGCATTTTCCTTCCCCAGAAGCATAAAGCTACCATGCCGCATGAAGCTATTATGCCGCTGGGCGTGTGTAAAAGTTTGGGTACGTGTGTACGTGTGTATTTAGTATGGGTATGTGTGTAAAAGTATTTTGCTTGGAAAATTCTTCAACCATTTAAATGGTTTTGGGAAGAAAAAGAAGAATTTCTGGGCTGTGTGTACATATGTAACTAATAACTATATCTGTGTTTCAGTAAAGATCAGAGCTATATATTTCCTATGATTCTCCTTATGATTAGTCATTCCGGTAATTCTTTTTTCTTTTCTTCTATCTTCGAAAATAATTCTTTAAAAATGTTACGATGATTGAAGTTCACTTAAACGGTCACGAAATTGCACACTCTAAGTACTTTTTATTCAACTTCTCACTCCAGCCGTATCCAAGAACCAAACATTGCTTAGAAGACTGTCGCTACATATACAAGGAAATTAATAAATAAAATAATTTTATAAATTGACATGAATTCATCTGATCTGTTAGATTTATTTAAGAGTAAAAATAACTTTACAATTTGAAAAATCATATCAAGCCACTTAGAATTGTTTTTGTGTAATTTTTTTATGAGTAGAATA
Organism: Carya cathayensis; assembly: GCA_011037825.1. Classification (NCBI taxonomy): domain Eukaryota; kingdom Viridiplantae; phylum Streptophyta; class Magnoliopsida; order Fagales; family Juglandaceae; genus Carya; species Carya cathayensis. Next base: position 915,327 of record QGSO01000313.1, on the reverse strand, counting down.
CTTTTCAATTAGAAATGAGATCATCTAATGCAAATCTTAAAAAAAATCTATTTTTCTAATAACTGAATTATGATTAAATGGTCTTTTTTTTTTTACCAATTGTTGTCATCTTTCATGCCAAAAACAATTTACAATTTTCATCGGATGGAAATTACGTGTTTTGTCAACTTTAAATTCATATATAGTTGTGTGTGTGTGTGTGTATATGTACCAACGAAAGAAAAATAATAATTTGAAACAAAACAATAAAAGCTAATTCAAAAGCGACCATGCAATCAAAAATAATGTTGTTGACACAGAGATCTTAGAAGAAAACCTCAATTAAATTTGAGTACGCGCGTAAAATGTGACATGTTCTCACCATTACGTAAACGGTAATAATTAATCCAAACTTATCACATTTATAATTAACAAGAAAAATGCTATGGGAAAAATTAAAATACTATTCACAACTAAGTAAATTTTGATCATACGTTAATATTTTTTATCCCCTTCCTTCATAGTTTCCTTCAATTAATTAAAAATCTAAAATATAAAAAATGCAAAAAATTCTAATTTATAATTAATTTATACAGAAATCAAGAATTAAAATCATGGAAAGGAAAGTTTATGGCTTAGGTCTAGTCAGTAGCTTTTAATAAAGTGATCTAATTATTAAAAGTCGTTATATTTATAAAAAAAATAAAAAATAAAAACTTACTCATATTTTATTAGCTGTGATGGCCCTAAAAGATGTGGTGATCTCAAATGATATAAATTGATCTGTAAATAGTAGTATTTTATAGATCTCATTGAAATATATTTAAATATAAATTAATTAAATTAAATATGTGTTTAAATATATAAATAAATAATTAAAATAAATTTAATTTTTTTATAAAAATAAATTTTATTAATAATTAATTTGAAATGAATTAAACTCAACAACCAACCTCTTTGCTTTTTCTCTAATATTCAGCAAACAGCTTTACTCTTTCCAAAGTTACTCAAGCGGTCTGTCTGTAACTTTTTTTTAAAGTTGACATCTCGAGTTACTTTTAGACCTCAAACCTCTTTCGGTGACTTTGGATTCATACTTTTAACAAGTTCTCTTCTCGCTTCTAATTTCCCTCTTTCTTTTCATTTTTCTTTTCTGAGTTTATATTAAAACTGGACGTGGTGCTTTTGGGCATTTAATTTACACCCTCCAATGGGACATTGATGCATTATTAATCTTTGATACATATTGATGTTATCGGATTGCCCCACACGTACGTTAAATGCTGTTCCTTGGCCTCTCTGTGTGTGTGTGTGTGTGAAACTCTCGGGCCCATAATCTCTCTCTTCAAGTTCACTCTCTCAAGCTCTCAGTCCATTTACCTCAGCAGATCAACATTAGTATTCTTTCCTTTAACTAGAGAAAGTAATGCTCTAGAGTCTAGGAGCTGGGGAAAAGTGGCTATCACGATCATCCTTTGGAGTTATAGTTCTAGAGGGAAAGAAAGCAAATTAAAGAAAGGAAACACCCTCTTTACATCTTTTTCTCCTTTCTCCATCTGACTTCTTCTACAATATTTTTTCTTTTTTGTTCCATTCTTTATTCTCTCATCGTAATATTCCTCCATGATGCTTTTATTTCTTCTTCTTTTGCTCCACATTTTCTTCTCTTTTCTCTTTTCGTTCGCTTTCTTCTCTCCTTATTTGTCTAAGAGCACTCCTAATAGGTTTTGAAAACCCATTTTTATGTAAAATTTGACGAAAATTAACCCAAAAGTGCATCCAACTAATAATGCATTTCATTTCTATTTTCAATTTCCCTTCAATGTTGCCGCTACATGTTAAAAAAACCTTGCACAAATGTAAATATTTTTTTAATTTATTTTCTATCTCGTACTTTTTTTCCCACAATAATTTCTTTCTTGTTGTACTTTTCTCTCACAAAATATTAAAAAGTATAATATTTAAATAATATGAAGAAAAAATAGATAAACTGATGTATGATATATTGTAAAAGTCAGTATGTAAAATAGAAAAATTAAATTTTTTTGATATATTTTAAAAGATAGGATGAAAAATTTATTGGGAGTGCTCTAAGCTTGTTTTCAAGTTTCACAAATGTTTAGAGTTGATATATTCTGACAAATTGTCTTGAACATTTTTAGATTTGCTGATTTTATGTCTTTTATTTTATTCTTTGAGATATAGTTTATAAATTTTGCGTTTTTCTTGTTTGAGTTGTACATAACTAGGTGAATCAACCCATAGGACCAGCATAGATAGCTTCGATATAAGGCGGGGACTAGATTTGGCCACCTTGCTCAAGCGTGGTTGGGGGCAATGAGGTAGGTGTGACAATGCGAGTTTTCAAATCGTGTGAAGTCATGAACATTTGACTGTATAGGTCAACTTGAACCTGACCTATTAAGTTAAACGTATCAAACTTTTAAGTCCTAATACGATCCATTTAGATAATGAATCGTGTTATCTAACTTGTTTTAAGCCATTTAGTAATTAGTTAGATAGAAATAGATCAATACGACATGACTCATTCAAACTCGTTTTATATGAATTTGTTGAACTAACACGTATAACCTATTAGACCTAATTAACATAATTTCACATAAAAGTTAAGAAATAAATTTATCAATAACCACAATTTCTTTAAAAAAAAAAAAACTACCTACTAAAAAAATATCAATATTTTTCAAAATTTAACATATAATAAAACAAATATTACAAACCTTATAATAACAAATATAGCATAGGTCCGAATTACAATGTCAACAATAAAAATATAAGCATACTAAGAAATACTAATATTACAACTCAAAAATATATATAATAAAATTTTAATTTTAAAATAAAATCTAAACATGTCAAATATGGCGGGTTGACCGTTTATAAATCGTGTCTTAACGAGTCAACCCATTTTAATCCTAATCCGATAACATCAAATCCAAATCCGCTAATTTCGTATCATGTTCGTGTTAGGTTCACAAGTTGTGTAACATATTACCACCCTACAATGAGGGTTGTTAATCGCCCACAAGTAGCAACCTATTTTGTAGGGTCAATTATTTTTGTAGAAGATTTTAATATATTAATATTTTGTTGACATGTTTCCAAATCAACAATGTGTTAATAAATAATATTGCAAAGAGACTTATTGAAAAATGAAAAAAGAAGAGAGTATTCATTTTCTTTTGTGGAGTGTAATCAGATAACTCAATATGATGGAGTACTAAAATTATAATAATATTTACTAGAGGAGTAAAATTAGTTTTTATGAAATTTTCCTCATATAAAAATAAAGGAAAAAAAATTTGGGAGTGGAAGGCCCCCAAGCTAATACCTAGTTTAGCCTCTGCTTAATTACGGACAAGAAAATTGGATTTTTAGGAGACCATCTCAAAATAACTCTTAGAAGCACTCATAATTTGGTGTCCGACTACTATAGACAAATGAAAAGAACTTACAACAGTATAAGTCTTTCTATTACACTTGATCAGTAAGGTTGTGAATTCGAATGTGTATCCAAGTATTTTCATGTGGATACGGATCCAGGTATCTAAAAATACTTGGATAAGCATCCTAAATTTTAAAAGCAGGCAAATATCCACCTCGTGAGAACCTGTCAAAACCCGACGAGTATCCGGCTTTGGATGTAAATTCATATCTCCATCATCTGTTGCATAAACTAATTGAAGCCTCATATTTCTAGTTGTTCCTTTGCTCATATATTAGAATGTTATTGTAATGAATAACAAAAAATAATTACACTATAATTACAATAAGTGTTGCTCAAATGATCTTATTTTTAACTTTTCCCATTTACTTGATTAATTCCATTATGCATATTGTGGCGCCATGTATCCTCTACAAAGAAAATCATAATATTAGCAAGTTGATAATTGATATAATCATGTTGTTTCAAAATCATAGAATATTAAGTTGCAGAAAGTGTAGAAGGGAGAGTATAGACAAAACAAATCATAGGAACCACCTGTGCCAACAATTTTCAGTTAAACTCTTCTATTAAAAATTAGAACTTTCATGGACTTTTGTAGAACTTGAACTTTTCTTGGGTTGCAAATTCTTAAGATTAACTGGATATCTAGAGACGACTTTGAAATAGATTAGCGAGAGCAAATAACAAATATTCGACAATCATACAAAGAATACCAACATTTAAGTGGTTCCGTTTGAACAATAGCCCACTTTCACTGGCAGAGTCGATCTCAAGGAATTCCCCATCATAAAGATGGAGTACAAGAAAGAAATCACAAATCACTTATCAATCCCAAAAGTCCCAATATATCCAATGAGCTCTCAAATCTCACAAAAAGATTTCTCTCTTTTCCCTCTATTTTGGCCGTAGCTCTCACATCTCTCCATTTACAAAAAATACTTTTATACATAAAATGGCGTGAGAACTAGGTTTCTTGAAAATCAACTCGAGCATGGTGTTGAGTGAACGTCGAGCAAGCAATCTGTTTGAATTTTGCTCGAGTGGATGTCGAGTGAACAATTTATCTGAAGTTTGCTCGAGTCAACGTTGAGCCAAAGTTCACTTGAGCCACAATCAAGCAAAGTCTCTAGAATGATGTTTTCAATAGGAAATCAAGCCACCATTACAACACAAATGCAAAAACAGAAACATCAAATAATGAATTAAAAAAGAAAAAAAGAAAAAAAGCTAATGATGTAGAAGGAAGAAAATCCTCGTAGAACTCTGTGGAGTCAGGACATACTGCATCAAATGATGCAAATAACACAAATATATGGAATGAGAAATTAACATATCTTACAAAATCTCTTTCCACAATGATAAATATAAAACAAAATGAAAACATGCAATACATATAGCGTTCAAATTGAAAAGGACATAAGGGAAAATAACCATGTGCAAATATTTTGACTTTTGTTGTGTTTCATCTTCAAAGAGTTTGGATCCATAAAGCAGTCATTTCACAGACATCACATTGGAGATCCTCACCAACTTCTAATTCCTTCCCACTCTTCTCTAAAACCTTTGTTTCAACAATATTACTGCATAAATTCAGATTGTGAATTTAGTTCAAGGCTTCTGATGAGACATAACTCATTTTAAGAAAAGAAGGAAATGGAATTAATAACCTTACAAACCAAGACATATTAATTTAACACAGTCCAATATTTGAACATACTTTGTTAGGCAGCAATTGTAGACCAAGGAAGTAAAGTGTAAGCCATATACCCAAATACGCATAAATATAGCAACTAGAACAAATAGACCATCGACAGCAAATGCAGAAGGAGAAACACCAAATGAGAATGCATTTGGGCCAAATTGAATATATTTATAGGGACTTCAATATGGTTTCAATACACATCCACCAGTACTGAATGGGACATGGATTCAACAGTGGGAATATAGATGACTAACACAATACGTGCAATCTCCACAAGGATATGATATATATATGAATTCTTCTTCCATCAATGCAAAATCTCAAACACGGGTGTTTTTTATTCAATCTTGTTTGAAAAATACCTATTCACCTCTGAACAAAATACTGTAATATTTTCCTACTCAAAATATTGATCTAGAGCTGAATCAAATTCTTAAAAGAAAATTTTTCACCAATAATATTTGAGGAAGTAGCATTGGAACTTCCTTGGGCTACATTCGATCTTCCACTACATGACCCTTGAAACTTGTGGTATTGTTCAATTAAACTATTTAAGAGTATTATCACTTTGGTCTCAACTCTATCTCATTACTTAATCCCATTGTACCTTTTCAACCAAAATGCCATATACTTATTTTGTATCGAGGGTCAAGGACAAAAGCTACATAAATAATCATGGTCATCCTATACAAGCTCCTCCAATATTTCTCAAACTTAACTTTCATATTAGACGCCATACTCATCAAGTTAACATCATCATTTTTACACATCATAACACTTTTCCAATCCTTAAACTTAAGCTTCAAAAGCAATGAATCCTCCATTTTCATAAGCACAAAAACTCTTTCGTACTTTTTAGCAACACTCAACATTAGGCATGTTGAGTTCCATATAGTAAAAAAATCTAGACATACCATTTTTCCACTCTCAGTATTCAACCTCTTTGACAATTTTTAAACATAGCAAATCTCACTAGTGAAGATATCACAAACTTTATTGCATTTCTAATATTGGTTCCTGCATCATCTTTTAAACCATCACATACAATGAGATTTAAAACAAGTGCACCACATCGCATGTGCAGAAACTCACCTCCTACAATAGTATACTCTTTATCTTTTATGCTCATTTTCACATTATCAATAACGACACCATTAGAAGAGGAATTATCTATAGTGATTATAAAAAGCTGGTCAATCACCCAATCAATCAAGATGGACTCTAATATTGAAGCAATGGTCTCACCTTTGTGATTAGGAATGTGGCAAAACCTAATAATTTTCTTGTTCAAGACCCAATTTCTTTCAATGAAGTGACACGTAACACATATAATTCATGTTTTGTAATGATGTCCATATACTAGTTGTAAATAAAATCTTTGACCACTTAACGAATTCTTCAACTTTTGCTTCTCTTAATTGTATAAATTTATACAATTTTTTTGTCAAGTGGTTTGGGATGACAAAGTGTACCCAAGCTCTAAATTAGTCATAGGTTCGGCAAATGTCTCATGCTCCATAAGCCTAAATGACTATTCACATCATATGAAATATTTGAAAATTTTCACCCTTGTTTTTTCAAGATTATATTTTCCTAACTCTTAAGGACTAGAATCTTTACCATACATCCTAACTCCCGATTGTGATGATGTTTTATCCATTCAAAGTTTTTTTTCCTCTAATGAGAGAGACTTGACAAGAAAATCGTAGTTGGTGTGTCAAGGATGAAGTGTCATTTTTATAATGACATCCAAATTGGCTCGAGTGGTAATTGCATTGGACTTTAAGGTCAATATTGATTCAATAGTACCAACCTTTTTTAAATGATCTCATAACATAGACTGATTGATAGCCTTTTTGGCTCTTTTTGCATTTGAAGGGAGTGATGGTGTTGGATTTTCAATATTCATAGAGGAAGGTATTAAAAGACTAGTGTTTTCTTCCAAATCCAACGATATATGAGCAGAACAAGAACCATCACCACCACCATTGGTTGTTGTACTGTTAAAACCATTAAAACTATCCTCCATACATTTTAAAAGAATAAAGAGAGAAAAATACTCCAATGAACAGCAACATAAGCTACTATAATCCAATAAGCTAGATTAAATACAATAGCATGATTTGCAAATTTGCTAATGTTATTGACAAAAATAACCACAAAATACAAACCATAGATGTAAATTGATTGAAATTGATATTACCCAATTGTCTCTTTATATTAATGCAAAGATCTACCAATTCACTTAACAAATTGATTAATTGTTAGTCATGCAATTATTTAATAATCAAACAATAATATAAAGTAAATAAATTACATAATACAGAGATTGGTAACGAAGGGAAACCCTTCAAGAAATTCTTTAAAGGTAAAACCCTACGGGGTAGCCAAACCAAGAAAAGTCAATTTTATTATTTGAAAATCATGTACTAGTAAGTCTCAATTATAAAACTTTTGTCAATTGATTTACTTGACACGACAAACAAGCCATTTGTCTCTAACACAGTAGCAACCAAAATCTCTGACAATCTTCAAATATTGACTATTCTTCTGGACCTGCAGTGGCTGAATCACGATCACGCTATCTCAATCTTGGATCAACGATCACAATTCTTTGAGAGAACCAATATAAAAATTCTCTAAGGAATTTTCTAATCAAAATATGCACTGGAAAGTACTCTAAAAATATATCTAGTACTAAATCTCTACAGATTCTAACCAATAAGATCCCTTAAATAAAAAATTTGAAAGCAGTTTGAATTGAAGTAGGATTCTGCTGACGGAGCAACTCCATCGCAGGGGAATATTGTGACAGGATGCTGACACCTGGCACTGGTTGGTTGGTTACACAAAACCAAGCCATCTTATCTCCCATAATCATTAAAACATTTTCAAGCTCTCACACAAAATATAATAAGCAATTTAACTTTTTCAAATCTCAAAACAAAAATAATATTAAAAAAAATTATTTTACAACAATATTTTATTCAACTTTCAATAAAACATCTCATTTGAACTGTGTAACCAAAAGAGACATAATATTCTCAACATTAGCAGTTTCCTGTTCAATCTCTTCACTGGATAATTACAAAACCATTAGAACTTGATTTTCACACTCTTGATTATCTAAAACACTTCCTAATAACTTATAGATAGACTCAAAATAGTTATAGATAAATTCAAAGTGCTTTACATTTATCCAAATTACAAAACCAAAAATAAGATGAAGTTTATCATCTTTGTGACGCCCCCAACTCCCACGTAGAGACACGTGGAAATTGAGGCGTAGGGATAATGACAACACGGGTCACGCATCCCATCACCAAATGCCAAGTGTGTGTATATTAACACTTGTACATAAAAATAACGCAACGATAATAAAAAGTCTTTCAACTTAGTACCAGAATTTTGTTTAAATACAAATTCACTTAAAAACAAGTGTATCAAATTATTACGAGTTTCAACTTTGTCACAACTACAAAAATACATGGAATAAAGATAAGTAAAAATATTTTCCAGCCATACAACTCATCAGTACTCTGTCGGAGCTGCCTCCTCAGGCTTAGCCTCCTCCTCCTCCTCAATCTCTGGATCAAAATTTATTATACCAAAGATGGTACCGCAAGTAAGTATTGATCCAAACATCACAAGATAAAAATATATTGAACTCAACAATATGTATGAACAAATGCCAAATGCAAGGGTCCGAAAATCACATTTCCAAAATATTCCTTTAAAACATTCCTTTAAAATATTTTCCTTGCCATTATCCCATATAATGGTCCAAAACGAGAAAACCACCATTTTCCTAGAAAATGGTTCACAAAGTGTACATATAAAACCTCATAATTTTTCCAGAAAATGGCCCACAAATATCCTTTAATTAAACTCGCAATTTTTTTCAGAAAATGACCCATATCCAAAATCCAAAACCAGTTTCCAATTATTGCATGCACCATAATCTCCCCTAAGGATCATCTGCACTCCCTGACTCCTATGCCACACCGCAGGTAACGACTACGCATGTGACATCTACACGAGTAATACCCAGCTCCGTGCTTAGTGGGTACCATGACCAGGTATCCTCTAGTCCCCGCCAGCTGAAGAGCCACGGAGTTAACATGACAGTGTTACCGTATCATGTGATCTGATTGTCGCCTAGCGACAACCCGGGGGACGTTACACAGTATTATCTGCTCCCGAGTGACCAAAGGAGTTCCATTGAGATAATGTCTCATCTCAACTTGGGGTCGTGATACACATGCACCCACAAATTCATTTGAGCATGAAAACCCAATTTTCAATATCCAACACATGTATATGCATGCACCATGCAATGCAAATAATACAACACAAAATATCAAACAATTAAAATCATCCAAACATAATTAACTCCATCCTCAAATCCATCTGACCTCCGACTTCTAAGACTCAGTCTGGAATAACCAACCAGTCACAATTTATTGTAAAAGAAATAATATGTTTAAATCTAAAATGAAGTTTGGAAAATACTTACAGCGTTATATAATAATTTTCAAATGATCAATGGGCTGCAAAAGACGAAGGTAAAGTAACGTAACAGTGTAAAAATATTGTGGCCATGGGTTGTAAAATACTCACTTTTGAATGGGGACAAACCAAGGCCTGAAATTGATAGGGAATAACTTAAAGGTATTTATGAAACTAGTGAAAGTAAGGGTTGGTCATGGGTGACAGCAAAAACAACAGTAGAATGCCAAAAACCCAAAATGGAGTTGAGCTCGTGGGGGCTGCTCCGGCGATGGATCGGAGCTGAAAATGGGTGGCTTAGGTCGGCAAGAGATCGGTGGTGAAGTGATGAAGAAGTGGTGGCCGGAGGTAGAAGGATGGCGGCAGGAAATGGAGAAAACCGTGAGGCTTGGTGGACTTTGTGGGGGCAAACGGCGGCTCGGATGGGGTTGAAATTTGGTAGGGATGTTCATCGGCTGGAGGGGAAGAGGATGGTGGTGGTGGTGCACCGCACGGCGGCGACCGGCGCCAACTCTGGGCTGAATGAAAACTGACGAAAGAGGGAGAGGGGAGTGCGTTGCACGGGCTGGGGGGAAGGAAATGGAAAGAAGAATAAAGAAGGAAGAAAAAAGAAAAATGAGAAAAGAAAAAAGAAAAAAGAAAAAGAAAAGAAAAGAAAATGAGATGAAATCCTCACATTCTGAAATCAAGAAATTGATCCAACGAAAACTATTTAAAAAATAACAAGTTAAATAAAATAATTCGAACGCAATGACTTTATAAAATAAAATAATAAAATTCAACAATAAACTATTTTAAAATAAAAGGCACAATAAAATAAATAGAAGCCAAATAAAAACATTACAACTCAATATTAATAAAATAAAATAATTAAAACCCAACAATAATAAAATAATTTAAGCTAAAGAGTAATTTAAATGCAAAACAATAATTAATAACAAGAAAGCATATTAAAATAAATTGTACAACTTAAAATCATAAAATAACCCAACAAATAACACATTAAATTTGAAACAAGAGAACTATTATTTATAACAATTTAAATAATTATTCAATAAAAATACACATAAAAACGGGGTATCTCAATCTTAGTTACCTAGTCCTATCCAAACTTGTCAATTTAATCACCTAGTCCTATCTAAACTTGTCAATTTAATCACCTAGTCCTAGCCAAACTCTTGCATCTACAAAAATTGATAAAAAAAAAAAAAAAAAAAAAACAATATCACTAGTGATAGGGCCTTTGTATAAACAAGGAAAAAAATAACCAAATAATCAATCTAATTAAATATGCACAATCAAGATTCTGGTGTAGAATAGATTAGTTGGGTTAAGATACTTCACAAGTTGTAACTCTTCCACTATATATGAACAGCGGCCTATGAGGATGATCTGGTACTACTTATTGTTCACTTTTCTTCTCTCCTAAAGATATATAGTTATGGTAATGAATTTTGATACATTGTACTAGATCAAGGGGCCATGTTCATCAGATGATTATGAAGTGTAACACACTGCGCGCAGATGTGATTTAATTGCCTTTTGATCTATTGTTATATATGTTTGACACCTATCCGTTTAGAATGTTTGTGATATATTGCTTGCTATTTGATTCGTTATCTGAGTTCTTAAAGGCTTAAAGCTGTATCAATGAAGTTTGAGATCCATGCTACCGATCAAAAACAGTTTGCACATGATCCGTGTTAGAATTGGATTGGTAATTTATCTTTATTTTGAAATATATATATATATATATATTATAACTATATCTGTAAAAATCATATGGGTTTTTTAATTTTTACCCTTTATTCACATATTCTAAAGCATTTTCACTCTTTGGACCCTACCCGAGAGACTTTTAAACCAAAGTAATGATGTCGTAATGAATACGAGGTTTTAACTGTTCTAATCCCATTCAAATAAAAACAAGTAAAAACCATTGAATCTTGTACCATTGGAGATTATAACTGGCGAGGGTTTGATACCTCGGAGCAGAAATAAGAGTTGGGTCGTCGTATCTGGGCCCCCAATCGGGCTCCAGGCCCACAAACCACTAAAAGCACAGCCCATCTCGAGAACACCCAGATAAACGGGAATTTATGATGTTATAAGTACTCTTAACATACTTGGTTAAGTAAGCTTTATATGTTAAAATAAGAGTATTAATAAGACAATGTGTATTAGCATTTAGCTCCTCCTAACTTGTGAAATGACGTTTTACTCCTTAAGTAGATATATTTGGACTCATGTTATTGGGCTGACTAGCATTTAACTAAAACTTACCGTGAGCCATGGAACATTGCACGAGTGAGGCCCATAAAGAGGCAAAGGAAAAGAAAGCAGAGGCGTGTCTGTTAGAAGGACCCGAAATCAAGCAGAGGAATGGAGGAGAGAGAGTCTATTACGTGTATGGAAGAAATGAAATCCGTGACAATGAGAGAGAAGAATAGCAGAGGATTCGAGTATAAAAGGGAAGGAAGCGCGGATTTGAACCAAGAGAGCTAGTTTTTCATTTTATTTTTGCAATTTCCTGCTTTGTTCAGATGCAATTTTCACACTTTTAGGGTTTATTTCATTTGGGCATTTTGCAAGTTAGAGATGATGCTTAGCTACGTTCTATAGCTTGGGTTGCGGTACAATTTCTATTACTTTACATGATTTGCTAGACTTTCTGTAATGTTGATTTTATGCCTTTATTTAGCTGAGGCAGAAAATTGAAGAGGATAGTTAGATAAATCTTTTGCACTTATTTCTTGTTTTGTTGTTGACACTAGGCACAGTAGAACCTTAAATTAATCAAGGATTTTCATTAACTAAGTGCTACATGAATTTTGGCTGATGCTTAGAGATGGTATTTTTCTATTAGGACCTCGCAAGTTTACTTGACCTTAGATTTGCATATTTCGTTTTATTAATACCTTGATTGGATTAATAAGAGAGGAGTAATGCCTAGACAACTAGTAAATGGTGGAAGCAATGGATGTTTGGACCCATAACCCAAGTGTTTGATAATTTGATTCTCTGAACCTGTTTTATTTTAGCTACTGTATTGGAATTATATTTTTGAGTCTTGATAAAATTTAAATCTCATTTTAGCATCTTTTGAATCATTTAGTTTTTAGAAGACAAATAGTTCATGATTTAGCTTACTCTTCAAAACATAATAAAAAACCCGAGACCCTTCAAGCTCAACCATACATTCCATTTTTAATAAATATCACTATGAGTATAATACTTTCCATTTTGCTTACTGTTTTCATAAACATAAAAATCGAAAAAGAATTTTATATAGCATCTTACTTTACCATATTTCCCATACATCATCATATTTTACAATAAACTTTCACAAATAATTTGATAATCATTTGTCCATGTGGAATACGATTATGGAGTTATCTTTGATACAACTTGACACTTCTATACTTGGAAACACATTTGAGATTACGTCGCACCCAGCCCACCTAGATAATGATAAGATAACCATGTAGGAATCTGTTAGATAAGGGCGGTTACCATTTGAATATCAGATGAAGACCCTCATCCCCAAGTTTGAATTTTGGATGGTGGATAAGCCTCCTATCGCATTGTAACTGATTACTAGTGAGCAATATATATATATATATATATATATATGGAAAGTCTAGGTATGTAAGAGCTATCTCATTCATTGGTATTCAAAAAGTATTCACTTACTGTGATTACTGACTTAGGTATCGTAGGCGTTCCCAAGAACTCCCAAGCCACTCTACTCTTTGGTTGCAGGTTTTCATAAGAATTACCACTACAAGAAAAAAGAGCATTTGCCACTATTTTTATTTTCGATGACACAATTATTGTCACAAAAAGTTTCATTTTTAATTTCAGGAAAATACTTGTGTCAATCTAGGAAATAGCTGGAAGAAGTCACTTTTTGTGGCGATTTTAGTTCGCCGCAAATAAGCCTGTGTAGGGTAGGCCTGGATCATCCTCATAACATTTTCGCTGTTACAAGGTTTTTTACGGCGACAATTTTAACTTATTACGGCGAATGCCATAATAAGTTCTCTTAACTTATTTCACCCCGCACGACTTATTTTCCCACACTTTCCCTATTTTCCTTCTCTCTCTCTCTATAACTGTTGCTCATTTCTCTCTACCACATTTCTATATATTTGATTTGTAGCTTAACTTGATTTGTGGTTTATTATTTTTTATAAATTAAGGTCACCACTTTGCACATTTCTTGCAGGAGAATACATTCCCCCTTTTGTTTGTCTTCGCAATGGATCGATCTTCTTTGATTTTTTTACATAAATACGAGAATCCATGAAGTTAGTAATTACTTGTAAAGCACAATGGATATTTCGTTTCATATGCTTTTGAGAACATATGACAGGACAGTGACATGTTTGGCGACCATAACAATAACCATCCAGTACTATTGAGTGAATTTGCTAACAGGACAGTGACATGTTTGGCGTCTCCTACAATTTCCTACTCTTTGAAATCATGTTGGGTTTGAGAAAATTAAGGATTCTTCAACTGCAGAATTTGAAGAATTTATTATGTCTTAAAACTAATATTGGCCAAACTCCCTGATCAAATGGTCTTATAAAATGACGTCTTAAAACAAAATTTGTGCAACTTTGTTTCTTTATAAGTTTTTGAGTATATTAGCTGGAACCCAACTTTGTTTCTCGTTTGATCTTTTATTTGGTGCAGTTTTTTTCTGAGCCCAATAAGAAACCTATCAAAAAGACGACGCCCAGTAAGAAATTTCTCTAAAATTCTCTTCTCGGTCCACAAAAAAATCTTCCTTATATTTTCAAATAGCTTCTAAAAAGAAACTATTACATGAAAAGATAGGGCTTCTGTGGCTCTTAACGGTCAGCAGCCTCTGTATAACAGTTACTGGCCGAGATGGATATTAACAATAGGGAAGCTAGGATTGCGGAGTCGGAAGACGGGGGAAGAAATTAACTCCCAAATTTGAAACCATGACTTTTTCTAATAAATAAAATGTCGTCGCTTTATAAAAATATGTAAATTTTTTAAAAAGAAAATTCAGGTATAGATACCGGATCAATACCCGATATCCACCCTGGAAATGGGCGGATATATACCGCCCGAGACTACCCACCTGTGACTGTTAGAGAAAAAAATTGGTCTGGATGCGCAGGCTTATTGATTAGTCAAGAGATCGAATCGAGAGGAGATTGATACTAATTTGTTCACATTTCTCACATTGTCTATTTTAATTTTTAAAAAATAAAATCAACTAAAAAGCCAAACAAGAGCAAAGACAGGAATCTAACTTGCAAATTATTTCGAAATGTGAACAAAGACAGTTTTTTTAATACATGGGGAAGTGGAATATTCCTACGTATTTATCTTTTTCTGTTGTTCTCTTTAGATAGCGTACAATAGATAATTCAGTCAATAGAAGCATAGAATAAAAAACTCTCTGAATATTCTATAATAAACACAGCGATTTGTTCATAACTCTCATATGTCTATTGCGTTTCTTTGTTGTTTTTGCATTCATTTCCTCGTTTCCTTTTGCAGGCTTTCCATTCCCCAACCCATTCATTTGGGTTTTGCAAGGAAACCAGGTTGCTCGGTTAAACTCTTTGTTCTATTTTCCGGGTGGGCTTTGGTTCTACGGATCAGTAGATTACAACCACTCACTTCCTTGACTGCTAAGATCAGGACCTTAATTATTTTGCGGACGTTTTTTTTTAGAGGACTACTACAGTTATAAAGTAAATATATAAAAATAATTCTATAAATTGATATGGTTTTATGTGTTCTGTCAAATCTAATTTACAATAAAATAACTTTATAATTTGACAGACTGTATTAGACCACATTAATTTGTGAGATTATTTTTATGAAAATATTTTATAGTCAGTGTATTTCTCTTTTCTTTTATTGGTACCGAGTGTTTCAAAACAAAAATCATTTAATTCAATAATTCTTAGAGATTATTTACATATATGAACCTTAAACTTTGAGGATGCTTAACTTACCACTTTTGCCAATCCCGTTTATTTAAAGTACAGCTAAGGGCTTCAATTTTAAAAAGATTAGATTTTAAACTTTTCTTATAGATTAATTTATTTTTCGTATCAGCAATGTGAAGAATCTGTTCTTCTCATCGACTTAATTGCAACGAAGTTTCTCCCTTTTAGTATATGCCCAACTCCATTACAACCACGATGGTTTAGTCCTCGTTTATACATTAAGATGAGGTGAGAAATTTGTGTTTAATAATAAAATAGTAATAAAATAATTTGTAAATAGTAGAGAAATAGTTTAAATTAAGATATTTTATGAAATTTTAGAAAATAAGAAAAAAATTGAATAAATATATTATAAAGTTAAAATATTATTATAATATAATTTTTGTTTTAAGATTTGAAAAAGTTGAATAAATTTTTTGTATTTTGTTTGAAAGTTTGAAAAAAGTTATAATAATTAGATAAAAAATTAAAAATTTTAAATTAAAAAATATTTATATTTATAATTAGATAAGACGCCTTGCAATCAAACTGTTTCAAGCCCTTCATGTAACGCTGCGTTAGAACAGTCGAACGTTAATTTCTCGATTGTCATAGCTTTTAGGTCGTTTAACTGTAGTACTCATGACTTCCGAACCTTTCATATTTTCCACATTAGACTACTTTTTGTTAGAACTTAGAATTGGGTCTATTGGGCATGAGATACGTGTATCATAACAAGATATAAGGGATTGATGTCTCTCATCTAGTGATTTTAATTTTAACACAAACTAAATTCAAGCCCAAGAGAGCACGAACCAAGGGAATTGAAAGAGACCAATGGTCCAATATGGCCCAAACCACAAGGCAACCAATCATCCATTAAAATAATTAAGAAAAATAACCAAAAAAAAAAAGAAGTTTGGCCCATGAAAATAAATCTTAATTTATCGTGTTATTCATTCTTTGAGTTCCTCTAATAAAAGTCCTAAATCGCATCCAATTAAACCAAATCCAAAGTTAATTATATAGCAATTATACGAACATTATTATTTGATCTTCAATTAATATTATTTTACATTGAGGTCTGGTTTAGTTTCATAAGAATTTGAAACTAATTATTACAATATTCAGACACCATTTAATTAAAAATATTTTTTAATTTCAAATTTTCATATTTTCAATTTTTATATCTAATTCAAAAAAAAAATAATTCAAAAATTTTAAATCCTAAAACAAAAATCATAATTAAAAAATTATATTTTAATCCTATTTTAACTTTATAATTTTTTTATTAAATATTTTATCACTCATTTCTTAAAATCTAATAAAAATTTTAATTCAAATCTTTTCACTTTTGTTCACAATTTATGGTTTTATTTTTCACAGATTTCAATTTTAGCTCTTATATATTTAGCAATAGTCCAAATACTTTTTTTGGATTTTGTATGCCTCTGGGGACGAAGTTTATAGAAGATTGCAGAAAGGGATGGCATTCAACTTTTTCTGAACCTACCCCATTGATGGTGACTTTGAAGACTGGTATCAGAACCTCTACGAGAACACTAGAAGTTTCATTCTTTTTCTTTTTCTCTCTCTGTTTTATTTCCCTTTTATGGAGAAACCAGAACCCTGATCTTCCGGGACCTATATATAGGGTGCTCACCAAGCTTGATTTCATCGCGAAATTCATCACAACCCAAAAGCTCTAACTGTATCTGGCTTTCCCTCATCAAGATTTCCTTCGCTCCAAAATTTCCAGACATGTCGCTCGTTCCCAGCTTCTTTGGTGGCCGTCGAACCAACGTGTTTGATCCATTTTCTCTAGACTTATGGGATCCCTTCGACGGACTCCTCTCCTCCGCCATTGCCAATGTCCCTCCCTCAGCAAGCGAAACCTCGGCGTTGGCCAACTTAAGAATCGACTGGAAGGAAACCCCAGAGGCCCACGTCTTCCATGCGGACCTTCCCGGCCTCAAGAAGGAGGAAGTGAAAGTAGAGGTTGAAGATGGAAGAATTCTGCAGATTAGCGGAGAGCGGAGCAAAGAGCAGGAGGAGAAGAACGATAAGTGGCACCGCATCGAGAGAAGCAGTGGCAAGTTCCTCCGCCGGTTCAGGCTGCCGGAAAATGCGAAGATGGATCAGGTGAAGGCTAGCATGGAGAATGGGGTGCTTAGTGTGACTGTTCCGAAAGTGGAGGAGAAGAAGCCTGAGGTCAAACCCATTGAAATCTCCGGTTGATGAGCAACATTATATATCGTCCAACCTTTGAAGTTTGAAGTTTTTGTTTCGAGTCCATCTATGTCGAATAATTTCAGTGTAGTGTGTTTGTTTGTGTGTTTCTTTTTAAAGTTTGAAAATGTAAGACTTTGTTAGTTGAATTTAAAATAATTTATATCTTAATATCTTGGGAATTGCTCGTAACTTCATTAATGGGTCTAATGGATGTAAAATCTGAAATGTACCAACGCAAACCTTTTATAAAAAAGCGACATTCATCATTGTGTTAGAACTTTTTCATAACGTTACTATATGTTAAGAATGAAAAAAAAGGTAAGAATGAAAAAGTTGAGAATATCGTAATGACATGAAACAGTTCATTGAAATGAAAAGTTAGGAAGTAATTCATTTAAAAACCAAATCATATTGACTGTTTTATTATTTAACTCTTTAAATTGATTTTTATTCAAATGAAATTACGCATTTGAGTGTATTAATAATTAATGTTAAATTTATATCTAGCTAATTAATCAATACCTAGCCAGAAGTTCTCTCAAGATAGTCTCTTTCTAATTTCTTTTTACGGCTATATATATATATATATATATATTTTAATAGACAACTCATGTTAATAAAATTGAAAGGTATAGAGGGAAACCCATCAAACATTTTAAAGAAAATCGGAAAATCTAATCTAATATCGCATAATTTCATGACTCGTAGTTGAGAAAAAAGCAGCATGAGGCCGTGCTCATTGAAAATGGGGACAGCGCTTCCAATGGTAGGGCGGTGTGATGAGTTGGTGCACAAAAAAGTCGCGTCTTAAACTCCATTGGCTAGAAGAAAATGAGATGTACAAAAGGAAGAAAAAAGATTAGTGATAGCTAGAGGGGAGGGAAACTTTGTAAGAGGAGGGGGAGAAGTTGTTGGAAGGTGGATGCGAACGGCTGATTTGGTTGCACTACAATACAATTTGTCTTTTGTGATAGAAGAAACTGTTACAAAAAATGATCAAAACGTCACTAAAGATATTTGATGACGGTTTTAAATTGTGATAACGACCGTCACTCAATGTGCATCACAGAAAACAATTGGTGATAGTTTACTGTTTAATCATCGTTAAAAATATTTTTAGTGATGGTTACAGGTGTTCCATTTGGTGTAATGTTCGAATGTGCCATTTTTTTTGTGACG
The DNA here is from genome assembly GCA_011037825.1 of Carya cathayensis. Classification (NCBI taxonomy): domain Eukaryota; kingdom Viridiplantae; phylum Streptophyta; class Magnoliopsida; order Fagales; family Juglandaceae; genus Carya; species Carya cathayensis. Next base: position 896,276 of record QGSO01000313.1, on the reverse strand, counting down.
TTTAAAGTTTGTTACAGAAAGTAACTTTTGAACGTCTCAACCTGACCGATTGATATTCGAATAACAGAAGTTGATGCTCGTTGGTTATGGTTTGAACATATCATATTTACGTTCGAACATTTATACATCCGAATGTTAACTGCATTATATGCTCGAATGTCTGTTTGAACGTTAACGGACTAATGTTCGAACGTTAGTTCGAATGTTAACGGAGAAGCATTCGAACGCAACTTGGACATGCATAAGTTTGTTCAAACATTCTGTTCGTTTAAGGTTGAGTATGTTTGAATGTTGGATTGAATGTTCGAACGTTGATTCTAATGTGAACCAATGTTCAAACATTTCTTATTTACATTCAAACGTATAGATTAGAAATACTAATTTCATAAAATTAAAAAATATACATACTGTATTATATTACACCATCATTTAACAACTAACAATGACTTATAAAGTTTCAAAATTGGATCTTAAAGGTTATATACAATGATAAAATTGATAAAATTCATTTTTTCTTTTCTTCTCACCCACTGCGATTCTGCTGCAGTGATATAACACGCTCCATCTGCACTATCATCTCCCGCTCTACTTGCTCTTGGACTTCACTACGCATTCTTTCCTCTTGATCTCTCTTTTGCTCCTGCAAACGTGTCTCTAAATCAAACTGGTGCTCCAAGAGATATTCCAACTCTTGTTGTCTCAACCTCATATACTCATTTTCTCACCATGCTGCTTTTAAATCTTTGGTAAGATTATTAATTTGTGAAGTTGATAAGGTTGTGGAGGATGAACCAGGATGTTTGAAAGAACGTCCCAAACCTCTTACCATACTAGATTTGGTCCCGAGCACTTACCTGAATATGTTTATGACACTAGGAGATGATTCCTCAGAAGCTGACTACATCTCCATCACTTTTTTCCTGCAATTAGGAAGAAAACACACAATAAGTAATGTATTAAAAGAAATATAAATAAAAATTAAATTATTCATATGTTGCATAATTTATTTAACAAAATTAACATTGCTTACATAATTATCTACAACGGTAGGATCCGTCCACTCACTATGCTCATTAGTATGAGCAGCAGTATAGACACGAATGAGGAAAATTTTTTTAAATTCATCACGTTTCTAATTAAGCCATATTAGCAATTTTTAAAGATAATGTTAGTGCTTAAATAAAAGAATATAAAAAAAAATTTCTATAAGTTATTAATTACTATTTTCTCAGCAAGATGGTGGAATAACCATGAATTGGCACGATGGTGGACAGTCAGAACAGATCTATTCTGTGTATTTGTAAAACTTAAGTGCTACAAAATTAATTAAGAATGTTAATTATAATATATATACATATAATATATATAACGAATATAAATGTAAATAATTAAATGATATAAATCTAGAATACCTGATAATCTGGACTTGCAAAAAAGTCACAACACTTCCTCCAATGGTAATAACTTCTTCAAAAATACGTGACAGTCATGACTTTTCAATCTACTAATTTTCCAATCATCAGGGCTCACGCATCTACTGATATTTGAAGCATAACCATTTGGCAACTTCACACTTTGCAACCCTTTACAGAAGTCCATCCTATCCTCTCTCGTCATCATAAAACATGCATGCGGCATGATCACCTTGTTGCCTTCCACCCACAAATGTAGATTATATTTAATTCCTATTCTCTCAAAATTTTTCCTTGTCTTGATTGCGTCCTTCATCTTTTTGTTAAGGCTCATCAATGTACCTAGTATATTATCATAGAAATTCTTTTCTATGTGCATTACATCCAAACTATGTCACAGCATGCAGAACGACCAATACGGCAAGTAAAAAAAATACTATGCTTTGCCCAATTCAATTCTGTTGCGCCTAGTTTTCTCTTGTCGTTCTTTCCCCGACCTTTGCCAAAATTGTTTAATCTAACATGTACCAATTGTTCAACTATCTCTTCCTCAGGCAACTCTTTCGGTGCAATTCTGTCCTTTACGCTCCCATAAAACTTAGTGCCTTCTCTTCGTCATGCATGATTTTTTTGTAGATAACATCGATGACCCATGAAACACATCTTCTAAGAATATTTTAATCACTCACTAGCAGTATATTTATTACACGTCGGACACGCTAATTTTCCTTTTGTACTCTAGCCAGAAAGTCTCTCATATGCAGGAAAGTCATTTATTGTCCATATTACTATAGCATACATCTGAAAAGATGTCGACATAGATGAATCATAAGTTCTGACGCCTGTTTCCCATAACACTTTCAGCTCTTCAATCAATGGCTATATGAATATATCAATGTCATTCCCAGGTGAGCTCTGGCCGAGGATAAGTAAAGTTAATAAAAAGCTGGATGCCTTTTTGCACCTCCATGGTGGAAGATTGTACATAATCAACACTATGGGCAAGTGCTATAACTTGTACTCATATTCCAAAAAGGATTGAATCCATCGATTGTGAGACTTAGACGCACGTTACGAGCTTCGTTCCCAAACTCTGGGTATTTTACATTGAAAGATTGCCATGCAAGTGAGTCAGCTGGGTGCCTCATATTTGCGTCATCCTTAAGTCTTTTCTCCTCGTATCACCTCATATCCTAAGTTGTTTTCTTACACATATATAGTCTTTACAACCTAGGCCTCAAGGGAAAATATAGCAACACCAGGACGTTTTTCTTACCCTTCCACCTCGACTCTCCGGGTGTAGGACATACTTGTTTCTCCTCGTTCTCCTTCTAGAACAAAACACAATCATTCTTGCATGCATGTATGGACTTGTGCTCAAGCCCTAATCCCTTTCTCAATGGTTTCTCTTCATAAAAATTCTTTGGCAATGCAAACCCTTCGAGAAGCACCTCATTAAATAAGTCTAATACCATGTTTATTACTTTCGTCGAAAGTCCAAACAATGACTTAATGTGAAATAACTGCACAATAAATGACATTTTACTCTATTTGGTACAACTAGGATAAGGCTCGCGCTTTGCATCTTCCCACATTGCAGCAAAATGACTAAATTAGTCCCTCAACCACTTGAGGCATTGTCGTCAACCTCTTCTATAAATATTCTAGCTCTAATGTCACCCAACATCTCCTCCATCTCATCCCACTCATAATCATCATCCATGTGCTACATATAGTTAGGATGACTGAATAATACATCCACTGACTGGTCGTATGGCTCATCATGCAGTACCCATCAGGTATACCCCAGATATATACCGTTCACAAATTTATGACTTCAACTTCATCCAACCCTATTACATGACTATACCGTAACCACGACTATTAGCAAAGGCCTAAACAAAATCAATGAAGGTTCTTACTCCACATGCATAGGGTACGTAATCCTTTCCACTTCTATCGCCTAGACGCATCCAACTTTTGTCAATTTCTAAAAACATCTATCCATTAGTATAACGCAAATAAATTCACGTACATGTCATGCTCCAATTCTCACTGCTTTTTTGATAAGGTAGTTGATTCTATCCCATTTGAGATTATATTATCCATATTATACAAATTTTGTCTCTATTATTTTCCACGTCAGTAGAAAATTCGGCATTCTCATAGTTCTCCAAGTATAAATATTCACATAGAGGGATTGTGACCCTACAAACAGTATACCCGAAAAACATTAGAAGAAAACACTGAAACTTCATACTAAACGTGTTAAGTAGGAGTAACAAAAATGTGCAATACAGATAATATAATCACAAACTATCTACACTGGACAATTCAGGAATTAGTGGACACCTAATGTACACTACTTTTCAAATAGGTCTAAAGTTATTTAAGCAATGTCACACAATATCTATCAAAAAACACTACAAATTTTAGCATGTTGTTTGAATTACTTATGTCAAACAAATAGTAGTGTTATATTGTTAAACCAGAGAGAGGTGGAAGAATATGCTCATAAGTTTCCTGTCTAGGAGACAACGATGGAGAATTATCTTGAAAAAATGTTGGTGTTTTAGTCTAATTATTGAACTGTCATGAATTTAAATCCTTGAGAACTCTCAAGGCCGAAGAGATTATGACAGTCAAGCAATTAGCCTTCATGCACCAGCATTTCTTCAAGATCATTCTCCCTCGTTATACTCTATGAAAGTGACTTGTTAGCCAAATTTTCTGGAGCTTCTTTGTTTTTATAATTTCCAAATTCTTGGTCTAGTTTGATGGTACAATGCATGATACTGGCATGTGAAAGACTAATAGCAAAAAAACTAAAAATTTGCCGAAGAAAAGAAGTTTCAGATTTTTCAACAGATCACATAGTACTTTATAGTGATCTTGAATTGGCTGCGGCTATCCTATGCAAAATACTTCATTTATTGATCTCGAATTATTATATATAAATTTTAATTTTAATTTTTATTATATATCTTAGTTACTTATTAATTGATACATATGTAAAATATTTTAATTCTTATTTATTTCTTATTATTTATATTTTTACTTAGTATAAGTTGATTTATTTTAATTACATACAAAAATAAGTACATATTAGTTATAATTAATTATTATGTCTAAAATATTTATTAATATTTATATACTTAATGGAGTGAATTATTTATTTACTCAATAGTATATTTTTTCTAACTAAGCATTTATTTAATCCTTATTTATTTACTCTCTATTTAATTTTAAATAAGTATATTTATTTATTCCAACTTCTACTTATTTGTCTATTATTTTACGTATTTGATCATTAGTATGCTTATTTATCTATTATTTTACCTATTATGTCTAGTTACTTATTAGTTATATACTATTTAGATTTGGTGGGTTCAAGACTTCTTTCTTGAAGAGGATTTTATTTTCTTCATATATATATATATATATATATATATATATATATATATATTTAATAATATAATGATTTGGAACCTCACAATGGTAGGAATATTTAATAAGTATATACAATATATTTAGTAAAACTTGGAGATCCTCTTCAAACCTTGTTTTGAAGAGGCATGATCTTTTATTTTTATTTTTATTTCTTGATATAGGGGGTGGGGGTTAGTTAACTTATATATAGTTGTTATATGTATAAATCATTATATATATTTAACTTAATTAATTATAAGTTAATAATAATTATATTCTAATTAAACTAGTATGAATATATTATATATACTTATTAAATATTAAATATTTATTCCCATATCAAATGTATATTAAATATTAATATTTTAACTTTAGTGAATAATAAGTTTATCCTTAATCTTAAATTAAGTTCCTAAACTTATAATTTTCCTAAGAAAGAACAAATTCAAAAACCATAAAAAAATATTCATCAAAACATTCACATAAATCCACAAACAGAACACAATGTATTTCTAACTGTATAAACATATTCAATAAAAATTTACGAACAATAATCACAATATATTGAATATTCCCAACATATTCAATAAAAGTTCACAAATTTATTCACAATGATATCACATATTTCCACAATATATAAACATATTCACAAACAAATTCACACATTGCCAACATATTTAATAAATATTTACACACAAATTCACAATATATAAACATATTCCCTATAAATTAAACTAATTCACAAATCATATATACATATACACAATAAAAACTAGTTCACAAATACCAAAACATATTCAGAATAACCTAAACTAATTCACAAATCACATATACATAATCAGGTTAAACTAAGCTAATTCACAAATCATCATTCACAAGACCAAAACATATTCATAAAAATCATCATTCATAAGTACCAAAATCACAATATTTAGTATATAACAACACACAAAAAAGATTAAAGGTATACCTAGCTCCAACAAAACACAACCTCCTTCACAAGACACAGCCTCCTTTGAATGCTCTAACAAATATTCCTTCAAATAAAATACAAATAATGAGTTGGTAAAAAAATAAATACCCACAACCATAGAAAAAACCATCTCCATAATCACACTAAATTAATATCACTAAATCACAATAAAAAGCACATTAAAACAAATTACCAATGTGGAGCTTCCTATATCACTCTCACTCTCCAAAACTCTCTCTCTCTCTCTCTCTCTCTCTCTCTCTTGTGTGGAAAAGGGAACCAAAATGGTTCCCAAATCTTTTAACACGACAGGGCATGTTATTTTTTTTTATCAACTTTTTTACTTATTGCAGCGACTTTTTTCGTTGCAATAAGTCAAAAACTACAAAACAACATCGTTTCCTTAAATAAAAGGGACTATTGTAGCAACATTTAATTCAAGAGTCACTGCAACAAAACACCAAAACGTTCGAATGTACACAATTCCATGTTCGAACGTTGCGTGAAATTTGGAATCCTGGTAAACGAAGGAAAATTCCCACCTATTTTTTCCAAATAATTTCAAATGTACTATTTCAATGTTCGGACACCATTAAAAATATTTGAATGATATTTTATTTTCATTCCAACGTTGGTGGAATAAGGGTTCTTGAAAATCATGCAGAAAATTTCCTACCATTTTTTCATTTACGTTCGAACTTAAGACATCAACGTCTTACGTTTATCATATATATAAGTTGCTTTAATTATAATAGTATATATAAGTATATATAATATTATAAATAATTTTTAATATATTTCTATTTATTCTATATATATAATATAATATAATATTATATAATATATTATATTATATTATATTATAATAATATAATATACTTATAATTTATGATACTTATATATAATATATACTATATATTATATTATATAGTATATAATATATTCTATAAGTATATTATACTTATATATATAAGTATAGTATATATATATAGAAGTATATCTTCTACCTGTGAAAGTTTTGTACCAGTATATCTTCTACTAGTATATATATAATATATGTAATATAATATATAATAAAGTCAATATAGTATTTAATATAATATTAAATAATAGTCTTGATATATGCAAAACGGTCAAACGTTTCCCATAAACATTCAAATGTAAACAGACATTTGAACGTCAATTAAGTAATGGTCGAATGTTATGTGTATAAAACACAATGACAGAATCATGAAACATTCTCAAACACATTTTCTATGTTAAAAAACCATCGCCTCCGCCGTCCTCTTCCATCTCCACCGTAGTCAAAGACCACCACAACCATCACAAAAGAGGTAGGGCTCTCTTTAACTCGTTTGAAGTTTAAAATATCAAATTTTAGAGGGGTTTCATTTAACCCATTGGTGGCCAGAACTTCAACTTGATTTTCTGGCCACCATGGGTTACCAATGGCCACCGTAGAAACCTTCATTGAAGTCTATACTTCATATCTATAGTGACTTTTGGCTAAATGTTGTGTATTTTGGCATTTTGGAAATGGCTGAGTGCCATTCCTATGTCGTAATGTTTGAACTTTACATAAGAACATTCGAGCATTAACGACCAGTGAGTTCAAAACGTCATTGACATTCGAACATAATATTAATAAACGTTCAAACATTTGGGACATACATTTAAAAGCTAATTAGCATTCCAAACGTATGTTTGTAACGTTTGAATGTAACACTATTCACATGGCAAAGCATAACTCATGTTTAAACATTTCCATACCACATTCGAACATTAAAATCACATTCGAATATAGTAGAATACATTCGAACGTTAACCCTTGAGTTTTGAGCGATGCACTTACGTCCAAACGTTTAAGTGAAAAATGATTGAACCTAACATTGTTTCTATTCGCAAATACATCTATTCTCATCACGTTTAAACATATACACATTCGTATGCATAGTTAACGTTTGAACGTTGGATGTCTAAACGTTCAAATGTTAGCAGTAACAGTTTAAATCTTATTACAAAATATTTATAGCTATGGCTCTAGTGTTTTGTTCTTATTAGTCCAAGACATGGCTCATCTTTTGACAACAAGGAAACGGGAGAGAGAAGGAGCCAACCCGGAGACTGCTTGGCTTGGGGCTCGAATAGTCATGGCTGAACGAGAAGTATTAATCAATGAGTTCGATGAGCTAACCTGGGAGCAGAAGATGCTGAAAGACGTCTTCATGACGAGACGATGGGGCCCGATGTGCTCCTTGAGGGGAAAGGTTTACCCCTCAATGGTCCAGGAGTTTTACATGGAGATGTGCTCCATGCCTCAGGACGCATCCTCCCATATCGTGACTGTATGCGGTGTACAATTCAAGATGTCGACGGATATTATTATCGAGCTGCTTAGGTCTGTCGGGTAGCTGAGACAGGTAAGATTACACCAGCTTCTCGGGCTGGAGACATAGTAGCTGCTCAGCACAAGGACACAAGAGCTGGATTAGCTACGAGCACAGGCCCCACGGATGCATGATCTACTAGCCCAGTTGAAGCTCAGGATACTATGCACAAGCCTGAGGTTGACGACTGAGATAAGGACTTCTACATCCTAACTAGCAGAGACCGAGAGTACCTGGAGAAAAATTCCTTCAACCAGAATCAGTTGATACCTTTCTTCCACATGTTGCAACTTATTATTGCAAACAATCTAGATCCTGTGGCACATAAGACCACGTTTAGCCAGGTTGCACTTCCTGATACTCGTGGCACGTGGAAAACCGGTCGACTTGGAGGATTTTGTAGGGGGATCTGTTACAATGCGAGTATCGTCTTGACAGACAACCACCCATACGGAGTCATCTTCAGCTGACTATTATTGGTCCGGAGTGTGCCATTCCAGGCAAAGGAATGGGTGGTAGACTAGATGAGCCCCATTGACATGAGCACACATCATCAGAGCATTGGATAGGGAAGTGGGTATGCTCGACGTCAGCCTGGCCCTGTACCAGATCTTGTTCTGCCAACCTAGTTTGGGCCTGATGCTGCTTCCCAGACTGGGAGTACTGGTCAGCAGTCGACATGTGCATCTACAGGGATGTCCAGCTAGCTTGGGTTGATGCAGTGATCTCAGAGATGATGATGCATATTGACTGATAGATTGATAGACAGATCACGCATGTAGAGCAAACTCTTGCACAAATTGTCCATCGTGTCGATGTCTTAAATCAGAAGGTCGAGACAATGACATAGGAGGTTCATTAATTTGTGAATAACCCATTCTAAGTGTTATTTACAAAATATTATTATATTTTTTTATTTTGTTTTCAAAATATGTATCGTTAATATTATTTAATGTATCTATTATTTTGAATTTTAGTAACTAATTTTCCATCATGTTAGCTTATCCAATTTTAATATTAAATCGTTGCACTTCAAATTTCAATCTTTTTAAATTGAAATATCCAATGAAAAGTATGGGCCTCCCACCCCACTTCCCTACCCACATCCTCCCTACCCCCGCATGGTGGGACATGCAACTCCACCCCACCCAAGCTCCGTGGCAACGGCCGAGAGTGCCCAACCTTGTTCTGCCCCCCGCTTATATATATAAACATAAATATATATAAAAATATATTTTTTTATTTTACAAATTTTGTATATATAAATATATATTACACTTTGTTAGAATTGTTTACAAAATATGCACTAGAAAATTTAAAAATTACATAAATTTTAAATTATAGTCATATTTACCAAATACTCTATATAACGTACTAATGTCACTAGCTAACGTTCGAGTGTTGGACCCAAAAAAATATTACGTTCATACGTAAATAGCATTAATGTTCAAGCGTCCATGTGACATTTGAACATAAATTTGCCTACATTCAAATGTCAGACGAATTCTCATATGATTTTAGTGACGATTTATAGAATTCATCACAAGATTTGATTTTATGTGACGGTTTGGGGACTGTCACCAATTCCAAAGCGTCACTAAATGACATTTTTGTTGTAGTGTATAAATATGACAAGAGAAATTTAGTGGCAAACTGATTTTCTTGTACACTAAATTCCACTCCTTCAGCCTTCTCTTCACTTCTTATTTTCTCTCCATTTGCAACTCTCACTTTAATTTGATCTCCACGTTTATTTCCAATTCTGCTTTCTTGGCCACAATAGGATTAAGGAAGTTAGGAGTGCTCCTTGTGCTCACTAAAATCAAAACTGAGTGCCCACATGTATTTGGCCAACCACCCTCATAGTTCTTGGGATCAAGGATCCATCAATACCATGTAGTAAAATCTCTAGAATTTCATAATCAAGACTAGAATTTCCAGTTCTCTCCAACTCCCCTAAATATCTTCATCCTCATCCCCTTGAAAGTACTCAATTCTGTCCATTACAAACACTCTTGATTTTTTATAACGATGACTAATGCTCCATTTCTCAACCCAAAATAGCATAATCCTTGTCCCTTCTTTCTTTTATCTCAAAAGGACTAATTTTCTAAATAGGTAAAGAGTTTCTAAAATTGTTACCTTTACTTCTTGAAGAAAACTCTTTCTTGGTTGGAACATTTGATGCAAGATTCCCTCGAACAAGTAATGGTGCATATGAAGCATGATACTCACTGTCTTGCTATTTCCCCCAGTGCTACTAATATATTCTTCTTGAATTTTAGTCAACCCAAAAGTCAAGTTCAAATTATTAGGATTAAGCATCCTAATAGGATATCTAATCCCATCTTTGAGTCCACTGAGGAAACAACTCAGTTTGTAGTTTTCAGACAATCCTTGTAATCAATTAGAGAGAACTTCAAATTGGGTCTTATATGCTACTATTGTCATTGTTTGTCTAAGTCTTGTTATCACCTCCACTGGACCATCAGAAGAAGAACTCTCAAACCTTATATGCAATGCTTCAACGAAAGAATCTCAACTATGAGAATTTCCTGTCTCTCACACATCTTGGAACCATAACAATGCATTTCTCTCCACATAAAAAGTAGACATCAAAATCTTGTGGCCATTCAGCATTGGGTGTAAAGCAAAATAATGATTTACTTTATAAATCGAAACACAGTATGATTTTCTCCATCAAATATTGGAAACTCCATTCTAATATATCTAAACTGCATATCTCCTGCTATCCCAAATTTCTTTGTGTTCATCACTTTTTTATTACCTCTCGCATGTCCATTTTCAGAATGAAATTGACCCCCATTCACAACTTCTAACAGTAAGTCCATCTTCAAATTCAGCTCTTTCAATGCTACCTAATGATCTTCCAGGACTTTATAGTCCATCAATAATGATTTGCTTCAACCCAAGAATCATCTTTTCTAGATCTTTATATCATGTATTGTTTGCCATCTCCCAAGACTTAACTACTCTAATGCCAATTAGTTAAGGAGCACCATGTTTTGCTACTTCTTGTATTGAGAATTCAACAATAGAATAAAAAAGAAAGAATAAAAAAGACTATGATTATTTGAGGTATCAGAACTTCCAAGAAAGAATTTATCTTATTTCATAGAGTTTTACAAAAGGCTTCAGTATATCCTTTTATATAGTATTTCCCCCCAGATTTCAATTGACATTCCATTTATTATTAACGCTTCAATATGAAGGGAAAATATTTAAAAAAACATTTAAATTTCATGTGCCATCCACCTAACCACTTCACTTTTGTTAATCTACTTCAATTCTTCTTACTTCCTTCTCAATGCCAAACGTCTACCAAGCTTCACATAGCATTACTATCCATAAATTCTACACATAGAATTGAATAATGTAATTTTCTCTCTCTTTAGAATGGGAATACCCAATTTTGTCACGCATTTAGAAAGGATATTAATTCGTTCTGACCTGACTTTTTTAAGTCGAGGTCTGCTTTTGTGACAAATAAGATTAGTACATAGGTTTTTTGGTAATGTTCTTGCTCAAGAGCATTTCTAAGAAGAGCTCCTAGAATGTTATGAAGACAATGCCTTAACCCTAAACCGAGAAGAAAACTTAAAGCAAAGTACAACACTCTACTCAAATAGAATTGTGAGATCCAATCTGGGGAAAAAAATACATTGAGATTTATTTGTTTTATGTTAAGTCTCCCGATCAGGACAACAACCTGACCTTTAACTTTGAACAGCATATGAGGTTACATTTCAAGATCTATGACAACCCACCCTCCCTAATTTTTCATCTTCTCTAATCAATGTTAGTAATAGCAAGATATTACAAGGCTAGATTTCTTAATGAAGATATGCCATAATCTTAATTGCATGTCATATTAGTTATATTTGGAGAAAACTTGGATCTTCTAGATTTCTTAGGTTAATTTGATGAGTGGATTTCCCTAACAATATAACAAAAATAAGATTTTAGGACGATTTTTTTTCTTTTTTGGACAAAATGAAAATTGTCCCAAAAAAGGAGTTCGTCCTTAAAAAACTACAAAAGGCATTAACCATGCAAACATTAATTATTTTGTTCGAACGGTATATGTAGGGACAAGAAATTTTGTCCATAATAAAACCACCATTTGGCCATTTACAAAAATGTTCGAACCGAATAAAATTAACATTCGAACAAATATTATGTATGGTCGAAAGAGAATTTGGCACATTAAATGACTAAATTTAGCATAACATTGACTTACCGTTCGAACAACGTACAACAACATTCGAACATCAAGGTTAATCAATGTTGGAATGGGTATTATATATGACTCAACGGGAAATTGGCAAGTTAAGTCACTAAATTTAGTGGGACATTGGCTTAATTCAAAAAAATTACTATACCATTCAAACGAATAGGTTAATCAATGTTCAAACGTAAAATAAAAAGTTTGAATAGAAATTTATTGTAGAAATATCCGGAGGGAATGGAGAAATGTTCGAATGCTTATATTCCATTCAAATGATGACAAAATTTTTACAACTTATACCAACACAATGCTTTGCTAAATTATGGAGAAATATTTAATTTATAAAAAAAATAATTGAAAGTTAAGACATTATGTTCGAAAATTTAAGACTAAATGTCTTAAAACATTTAAGACATTTTGTTTGAAAATTAAGACTAAATGTTCGAATGGTCATGTTAACAATTGAACATTTTTTCACTGGAAGCGTACGTTTGAACAATTCCTAGGATTTTTGGCACCTCTTGAAATAGTGGCGGGAATTTCTCCCACCAATCCTTGAGTAGCGGATTAACATTCAAACTGGACTTTATTAGTGTTTAAACGTTGGCACTAAAATTTTGTCAGTGGAAAAAATTGCAGGCTGAAAAAATTTTCGCATTCAATAGTTAATGAGAAGTGTTTTAATTGGAAAAATGGCGTTTCATGTTAGGGAACTTGTTAGAACAAGTTTTTTTAGCTGTAATAAGTTAAAAATTTTTGCCACTTATTTAAGTACCCTAGTTCACTCATCAACATCACACACTCCTTCATTTGAGACTTTTTCTTCAATTTCCTACTAAGAGAGAGATTGAGACACCTCTTTCTTCAAAAATCTAGAGAGAGAGGTAATCACGTGTTGTTCAGAGAAAGACAGAGTGAGAGAGATAGAAATAGACTGGGTAAGATTGAAGGAGAGTTGGAGAGAGGGCTACACACAAATTTTATCAAGGTATTTTCTTTGTTAAATATCTATGCACCTTTAACTCATGTTCTTCACTTTAAAAATTTGATGTTTAGTAATTTTATTGTCTATTTACATGTGATGTAAGTTTTTTGTGGCTTATTGGATTGTTTGGAATTGCATTGAAGGTAAAATCAATGACTTCTACTCGTTATAATTTATGTATTTGTGTGTTTGTTTGTATTTTGCATAATTTGTGAGGTTGTGTTTGTGGATATTCACTATATTTTGAATGGTGATTAGTTGATATTGTTGATCTGCATTTGCATTTGGAAACTAGGTTGAAACTATTCAAACAATACTTGTTATCATTCGAATGGTCATGTTGCGTTCGAACATACATGATTTACATTCAAATGCAACATTTACATTACAAATTACACAAAGTACTCTAATTAAATTCCAAAATAGATTCCAAAAATATACTTTAAATTCTAACACAATAGAACACCATAATTAAATTTAGGAGATTAAATAACACAATTGAACAACATAATAATAAACTATAATTAATACCTAGATTAACACAATGTACTATAGTGATATAATGCCTATAAACATAATCAACTATACTTAGAAACATCTTAATACTTAAAAAAATCCTTAATACAAAAATAATTCTTCTATAGGTGCACGGGGTTGGGTACACAGGGGGAGTTGGCTGATATGGCATTATGCCACGTCAACCGATATATTTAAAACAAAATGAAAGGAAAAGTACAAAATGAAACCAGGAACAAAAAGTGCAAAACAGAGTACCTGTAGAAGAACTGAACAAGGAAAGCAAAAAGAAATCAGAGGCTTTTGTTGAGGAGAGTGACATCGCTCTGAACACGATTCAAACCTAGCTGAAGCTATGCCGGTGGTCGTCGTTATGGGGTAGCCAAAGCTACGCTGGTGGTTGTCGTCATGGGTAAGCCGAATCTGGGCCCATGCTCTTTGCTACTTTTCTGAATACAATGTTTCTCTTCGCTACTTTACTGTCAGGCTTTGTTTACTTATCTTTACTTACTTGGTGCTGGCTTGAGGGAGTTAAATCCCTTTGTGGAGTTCTGGACGGCTCCTGGAAGAGTTTTGTTGCTTCGATGTACTATTTTTTTATGCTCTATTGAATGGTTTCATTAAGATTCTTTAGTTTTATGAGGTTTTAGAAAGTTATTAATAATCTGGGAATTTATTTTCTTTTCTTCCTTAAAGGTGAATAGGATAGTGGCAATAGAACTCATCCAGATCATGAATGTAATAAAATGCCATTGTGAGAAAAAAAAACAGTACATCAAGGTTAAGCAATAGAACTCGTCCAGATAAGTTTGTTCATGAGGTAATGTGGAGTTCTAGAGTTAATGTGGAGTAGAAATCAAGCGATATACTACTCTTGGGGATGATTCTAAGTCAAATTTAAATTTTAAAAATGGTTTTGCAAGTGTAGTCTAAATTGATTGTAATCTCTAATTTCTTTAATTCTATAGTGAATAAATTGTTTGATAGTGATTGATTGAGCACACAAAATAATTTTTCTTTTAAAGAGTTGATCTTTAAGATATATATTCCCAGTTTGTCAACAAAATCTTTTGCTGATGCTTATTTACTGGTTTTGATATTTATATATAATTCCTCTTCAAAAGATGAGAGAAGAAGAAACAAATATTCTACCACGGTAATTTTCAATGCATTTTTGCTTTTCTTCTTGCACAATGTCATTTTCTAGTTATTGGTGTACTTTTACATTTTTTTTCTTGACTGATATCATTGCACATGCAATTCATCTCCTCTCAGCGTGGAAGAAATGGGAGAACACCCATCTCCACTAACACCATCTAGCTCAAATCCCCTAACCGCGGTATGTTATATTTTTTATAAACTTTTAGGGCTGCGTTGATTTTATATTCATTTCCCAAACACATGAATAACTTGTCAAATAACATGTTAGGACATATCATCAACAAGTCCAAACTTCACAAATTACATGCACGGTTATTATGAACCAATTCCTACGTGATCACCAGCTTTTTTGCCATATCTAGATGGCTACCAATATCCAAGCAACATTCAAGTGGTGACGCAACTATGTTCTTGTATTGTTTTTTATAAGTTGGTTTTTTTTTTTCCAAAAAGTTTAATGTCATAGATTTTTTGTTCTTTTTGCAAAATGCTGGTGACCCAACTCCTCTCATGACTACAAGCTCCGCTACAAGCAGAAGAGTTGGTGTAGAGGAAACACTCGAGTGTAGGGAAACTGATATTCCATATACCTCATCTAGAGTTGAAGAAAGCAGTGAATATAGACCAAATTCATGAGAAACCGAGGATGGCACTGTCGGGACACCTCAGTTAGAGGATGAAGTATTGGTGATATGATTGAGGAGCCAAAGTCGCAGATGGAGTTTAATTCTTTTGAAGAAGTAATGAGTTATTATAAGCAGTATGCTAAGAAATGCAGGTTTGGAGTGATAACAAGAACGACTGAGAAGGGAGAGAATGACAATGTTAGATTTGCCACCCTTGGTTGTGTTCGTGGCGGGAGGACCCATAATAGGACGTTGAATGACGCCAGACCAAGACCGACAAGAAAGATAAAATATAAGGCAAAGATTAATGCCTTAAAAGTTGATGGAAAGTTTAGGTTGACAACAGTTCATAATTTTCATAACCACAGCCTCAACCTAACTAAATCCCCCTTCTTCCGATATAATAGTGAAGTCAATGAGTCTATAAAAAGAGTCATAGATACAAACGACTTGGCTGGCATCCAGATGAATAAGAGCTTCGGATCTCTTTTTGTTGGTGCGGGTGGATTTGAGAACCTTTCATTTTTAAAAAATGATTGTAGAAATTATATTGACAAGGCAAGACATCTGCAGCTTAGGAAAGGTGGCACTAGAGTACTTTGAGAGTACTTTTTAAGGATGCAATACAAAAAACTGGGGTTCTTTGCATTGATAGATTTAGATGATGATGGGAGGTTAAAGATTGTCTTTTGGTTAGTCCCCCGTAGCAAGACAGCATATCAGTATTTCGGTGATATGGTCACATTCGATGTCACATATCTGATGAATAGATATGGGATACCCTTTGCGCCATTAGTTGGTGTAAACTACCATCGCCAATCAATTATGTTGAGTGCAAGATTGATATCCAGTGAGGATACGAAGACGTTTGTTTGGTTATTCCAGACCTGGTTGCAGTATATGGATGGTATAACTCCAAGAACTATTATCACAAATCAGGATAGAGCAATGAAGAATGCTATTACTATTGTCTTTCCAAAAAGTCGACATCGATTTTGTTTGTGGCATATACTGAAGAAAGTGTCTGAAAAACTTGCCTCCCATGCTTCCTACAAAAGTGGGATGAAAAATGCATTGATAAAATGCATATATGACACCCAAAGTGTTGAAGAGTTTGAAAAATGCTGGGATCAGTTAATCACCACTTAAAACTTGCAAGAGAATACCTTACTGCAAAGTTTATACATTAAGCATGAGCATTGGATACCAGCATTCTTGAAAGAGTTTTTTTGGGCGGGAATGAGTACAACGCAATAAAGCGAGAGCATGAATACTTTTTTTGACGATTATGTTCATGTTAAGACAAACTTGAAAAAGTTCATTAACCAATTTGACAATGCATAGAAAAAGAAAATTGAGAATAAAAGTAGCGCGGACTTCCACTCATTTAGCATCGCCATTCCCTGCATATCTAGATCTTCGATTGAAAAGATATTTCAAGAATTGTACACGAATGCAAAATTCAGGGAAGTTCAGCAACAACTTACCGGCATTATCGATCTAGATCTAGAGTTTTTTATTTTTTATTTTTTATTTTTTTATTTTTATTTTTAAAGAAGAGTTGGAGCCACATGTCCAATAGTGGCCCCTCCCCAAGTTTATTAAAAAACCTCACTTATGGCGGAGGAATACCGTGGTAACAATAAAGCACTTGGGGGTTACAAGATAAGAAAATAACAAAAAAACCCAAGTGCTAAACAAGACCATAAAATTTAAATAAAACACCAACAAAACCAAACGACCAAGCGCAAAAACCAGAAACTGACAAGCAACAAAACTTTAATATCTAAGAGCATGCAGACCCATTCTGTCAACTTTGAGGATCCCTTTAAGTTTATGAGGAACCTCCTGGAAATTCTCCCAAGTATCAGAATTCTGATTCGAAGCCCAACGAGCAAGAAAATCTGCCCCTGCATTACCTTCATGAAAGATATGTTGGATCTTGAACTCCAAAGAAGAAAGACTATTTTGTATCTTGTCCCAATAATCTTCCAGGTACCATATACTACATCTTCCATTTTCCAGCCAATTAGCGACCAATAAAGAATCTACTTCAATCTCAATTTTCCGAATCTCCAAATCTTTACAATGCTGCAAACCATAGTATAAAGCTTGTAAGTCCGCTTCATTATTAGTTCCAAAAGCCAACTCTTTAGCTAAGGCCCATATAAGATGACCCTTATCATCCCTGATAAGACCACCAGCTCCCATACGACCAGGATTACTTAGAGAACTTCCATCCACATTCAGTTTAAACCATCCCACTGAAGGTTTATTCCATTTCACAAGGCACACTCTCGGCCTAGAAATATTTTTAGTCATGATATTAAAAGACTGCAAAATTTTTTCATCCCCCTCCTTAAACTTTTTACTAGCACGCAATTTTAAACCAACCCAAGCTATAGCAGCTTTAATTGCCCTCCAAAGAGCATTCACATTAGTCAATTTTCCTTCCATACGAGCTTTACATCTCCTAACCCAAAGCGACCAAGTTAAAATAATAGGAATAAGGCCCAACAATGTACCTTTTTGTGATGAATGTGTAGCTCTACGAAACCATAACTCCATATTTGCTTTCCACGTTCTACTTGGATCATAAGGAATCCCCATCTATAAGGATGCTCTCCGCCAAATCTCCGTGGCAATCATACCTGTAGCGAGGACATGATCTTGATCTTCCATACTTCCCTGCAAGCAACACTCACATTTCGAAACCAGAGGTATACCCAGAGAAATAATACGGGCATCAACACTAAGGCTATAATTTAAAGCCTTCCAGATAGTAATAGAATATTTCTTAGGTAAAGTGGAGTGCCAAATCCAGGACGCCCATTCAGATTTTGGCGCACGAACCCGGATACAATCCCAAGCCGACTTAGAAGTGAATTTCCCATTCAAAGTCGGTTTCCAGATCAACACATCTGCACCTTCTTTATGTTCCCCGAGCCCATCCAGAATTTCCTCCAACTTAGAGGCCCCCACCAAATCTTTTAACAAATCCACATCCCAACCATTCTGAATACGGCATTCTCTAATCTTTAACAAAGGCTGTGCAGAAATGTCACATGACTCAACAAGAGGACTAGATTTTAACCATGGATCACGCCAAAAGGATACCTGTCCATCCTTGACACGCCACCAAGCATGACTCAACACCTTCGGAACCATATTAATGATGCTTTTCCATAGTAGGGAGCCTTTACAATTATCCACCAACATCACATGATTTCCTTTGCAATACTTATTTTTGAAAAAATTAGCCCATAGAGAATCTTGGGTCAAAAGATTCCAAGCCATCTTCATAAATAGAGAAGTTTGAACTTCCTCAATTTTCCGCAATCCCAATCCCCCTTCCAGAGTTGGGAAACATATATTTTGCCAAGCCACCCACTTACACTTTTGCTTTCCATTCGACAAGCCCCAAAAAAAATTACCCATGAGTCTATTCATAGAAGTCAACACAGTCTTGGGAGCATAGAGGACCGACAACAGATGTACTGGAATACCCGACACAACATGTTTCAATAAAAGCAAACAAGCACCAGCCGATAAAATTCTATTTTGCCATCCATCCAACCAACCCCGAACACGTGTCAAAAGATCATCAAAATAAGAAATCTTTAACCGACCAGTTATAAGAGGAACACCCAAATACTTAACCGGAAAGAAACCTTCAATAAAAGAGGTCAACTGCAAAGCATTTCTTTTCTAAGCCGACGTATAGTATTTTGGGAAAAAAATAGAAGACTTTTCTTTACTAACCATCTGACCCGACCAATCTTCACATCTCGCAAAAACATCTCTGATAGCTTTCAAGGATGATCTCCCACCATTAGAAAAAACCACAATATCATCAGCATAAAGGAGATGAGAGATTAGAAGAGTACCACGGGGATGAGAGAACGGCTTAATTTTACCACTAGCAAACTCATGTTTCAACAAACGAGAAAGAATTTCTTCAACCAAGATACACAAATATGACGATAAAGCATCACCTTGACGAAGACCACGACCACTGGGGAAAAATCCTTTAATCAATCCATTCATGACCACCAAAAATCAAGGAGTCGAAATACACTGTTTGATCATCTCACAAATCCGAGGAGAGAACCCAAAAGCATTCATCACATATAACAAAAAAACCCAATCGATGCTGTCATAAGCCTTAGCCATATCCACTTTTATGAACATATTAGCCCCCGAACCTTTTTATTGATCATCTGAATCATCTCTTGTGCCAATGTAACATTATCAAAAATATTTCTTTCAGGCAAGAAAGCACCTTGTTCAGGCGAGATAATTTTGCTCAATATAGGGGACAATCATCGAACCAAAATTTTAGAAAACACCTTATAAACAACTGAGCACAAGTTAGGAGTATATTTGGAGAGAGCTTTAATCATACTTGTGTGAAAATGGCTGATGGTATGATTTTCTCAAGTATACTTTGAGTTGGGTATCGTATCCTGCTTGGCGCTGATATTTGATCTCACAAATTTCGAGGACAAAATTTATTTTAAGGAGGGGAGGATGTGATACCCCGTTTTTACGTGTATTTTCACTGAAGGAATATTTTAATTTAATTAAAATAATAGTTCTTTTATTTTAAATTATTGGATTTTAAATTGATTTTATTTGTTATTTAAGTTTAAATTGCTGTTTAATTTATTTTAGCTTGTCTTTGGTTTTAAAATTAAGTAGTTAGTTTTTATTAGTTATTTATTATATTTTAGCTTTATGTTGTGTTTAAAATATTTTCTTGGTTTCATTACTTTTAAAGTTATTTTCATTGGATCAGTTGTTGGACTCCAGAGGTGAGGATTGAACTTCATTTCTTTTTTCTTTTTTCTTTTCTTCTTTCTTTTTTTCTTCCCCTTTTCTTTCTTTTCTTCCCTTTCTTTTCCGCGTGCGTGCCTTGCCCGTATGAACTTTCTCTCTCCTCTCTCTCACGTCGTTCCGTCCAACCGCCTAAACCCACTGCCGCTGGCCACCGTGCGACACACCACCCCCACCAATCTCTTCCCCTCCCTCCGGTGAAACACCCCACAAATTTCCACCGCCATCGGAGCCGCCGTTTAGCCAAAATAGCTCCTCCAAGCCGAACGGCTTTTGCTCTGATTTGCCTTCGTCGCTCCACCTCCGGCCACCACCTCTTCACCACTTCATCACCGACTCATTGCAGTCCTAAACCACCCATTTCTAGCCTCGATCCATCTCCGGAGCAGCTCCCACGAGCTAGTTTCCGATTTGGGTATTTAAGCTCTTCTACTGCCGTTTTCGCCGCCACCCACGGCCAACCTTCACTTCCACTAGCTTCATAAACACCCCTAAGCCATTCCCTATCAATCCCGAGTCTTGGTTTGTCCCCGTTCAAAAATGAGTATTTTATAACCCACGGCCACAGTGAATTTCCACTGTTACGTTGCTTTCGCTTCACCGTTTGCCGCTCGCTGATCCTTCAAAAATTATCTTATAGCGCTGTAAGTATTTTTCAAACTTCATTTTAGATTTAAATATATTATTACTTTTACAATAATTATTTGTGACTGGTTGGTTATTCCGGACAGAGTCCGAGGAGTCGAGGGTCGGTTGGATTTGAGTACGGAGTTGCTTGTTTGGTTGTTATGGATGTTTGGAAATTGTTTGTTAATTGGTGTCGTTTCATTTGCATTGCATTGTGCACGCATATGCTTGTGTTAAATATTGAAAACTGGGTTTTCAAGCGAGAAATGTTTTATTGGTATATGTGAACGATTGGATTGATTGGTTTGATTCAGAGGCACGTGTAGGGATGGTGATAAGCAGGGATGGTGGTAAAGTCCCGCCTGCAATTCCCGCCTACAGTGTTTTGATGGTTTGGTTAATGGGCCATTTTCTGAGAAAATGGCGAGATTAGTTTTTAGGCCATTATCTGGGATAATGGAGAGGATATGTTTAAAAGATATATTTTGGGCCAAATGGGATTTTGGCGTGCGTGGTAAAAATGTGGATTTTTGGGACGTGCATTGGGCATCTTTTCATGCATATTGTTGTAGAGTTTAATATATTTTTTTATCTTGTGGTGTTTGGATTATTACTTACCTACGGCACCATTTTTGGTACCGTATATTTTGATGCAGATGTAGAGGAGGAGGAGGCTGAGCCTGAGGAGGCGGCTCTGCCGGAGTATTGGCTTGGAATTTATTTACCTTTGGATAATATCTTTATTGGTTTTTATGGTATGTATTTGGTATTTGAAACAGTATTATTTTATTATGTGTATTTTAAGCGAGTTTGTATTTAAACAAAAATTCTGGTACTTAGTTATATGACTCTATTATCTGCTGCGTTATTTTATTTGTACACATATTACATGTACACACACACTTGGCACTTGGCGATGGGATGTGTGACCCGTGTTGTCATCATCCCGACGTCTCGATTTCCACGTGGCCGTACGTGGGAGTTGAGGGCGTCACAGATGGTATCAGAGCAGTTCAGCTCTGGGTAAAACCATATGTCCCATAGATGGAGTACCAGAAAGTTTTAAAAGTTTGAGTTAAAATTATTTTATTCATTTAAGTTGAATTGTTTTTCTTTAACTTGATTCGATTTGATTTGAATTTATTTTGTTTAATTCCGTTTGATTTGCTTTGATTGAGTTGATCTTATTTGAATTGAAAGGATGTTGTTTTAATTGTTTTATTTATTTTGTTTTAAGTTATTTGTTTTGTTTTGTCTGGAGTTAAAAGTGGGGTTGAGGATTATGCTATGGCAGGAGGACGGTACTATCGAGAATGTCGTTGGTAGGAATAAATACTTAGTGTAATAGGTTTGAATTTTATCGGGGTGGGTTACTTTTATAATATTGTGGCTAGAAGGGAACGAGATGGTTAGACGATCTCTTAGGAGTAGGAACGCAAGTTGCAACTAAGGAGGGGAGTTAGCTTTAAGTCGCTTAAGATGATTGAAGTTCGAAGTTTTGTAGAATTTACGTATTAGTCTATGGAGTAGGGAACTATAAGTTCAACGAACTTCAAGAATAGGTTTATGGGATTTAAGGTGGTAGGTTCAATGAGCAATTGAAGGATTACTTAATTTAGAAGTCTTAGATTTTGCCGACTTTGAAAAAAAAAAATAGTTTGATAACATTGGGGTTTTAGAATTTACAAACTTTATGAGGTGATGTTTTAGGTTTAAGGTCATCGAACTTGAGGATTTCATAAAATGATGCTTGTATAATTTAAAATTTTAGAATTCACAAAATTGATGGATTGAAGTGTGATAAGATTGGAGTTTTAGTTTCACAGACTTGGTGTGCGAGCTTGATATATTCTGGAGATGGATTAGGCTGTAACCACAAAAATGGGGTTGATCATGGTTGAATGATAAATATAGGAAATTTTTAAGGAGAATATTTATTTGGGGAATGAAGGTATTAATTTAGTTTGTGTAATTATCTGAGGATTAAAGATTTGTATCGTATTCGGGAAAATAAATGTTGTAGCTCGAAGTTTTAGTAGTAGGTTTTAGGATTGATCCATATCAAGTTAAGGATAATAGATGGTGCAGGCTTTGGGAAATGAATTTTTTTTATTTCGAGGATAAGGTACGGATGTTGGAAATGGAAGTGATGGATCATTATACGTTGGAATGATTATTGGTCTTAACTAAGGGTACATGAGATCCATTTATAGTGGTGGTGAGGGTGTATAGATTTCGGAAAGTACAAATCCTAGTCTCATTTTGGCTTGAGAGAAGTGACTTTGGTGGGTACTGAAGTGGATTAGATGTGATAGTATTAAATTCAATAGATCTTAACTTCGAGTTCTTGGTGAGTTTATCGGAGTGAACAGTTGAAGCGGGTTACCAATTGGAGTGATGGTTGGCATTAATTGTTGAGATTATCTTCAAGAATTAATTGTGACTTGAGGTCACATAGGAATTTAAATTTGAGACTATACTTTCCTTTGGAGTTTGAGTGTCCAGTTGGGAGAATTATAGACATTTTTATTTAACTTGAAAAGAGATTGTTGGGTCGTCATGTGTGGTGGATAATAAAATCTTGAAAGTGGAAGCTTAGGGTTCAACTGTGATTAGCCTAACCAGATACGTGAGGAAATAAGCAGTAGGACTCAGGAGTTTAGTGCAATAGTTTTGGTGGATTGGAGATTTGAATAGCATGGCCTATCTTGAGATGTAATTTTGTATGCAATTGAAGGAAATAGTCGTGCTAATATTAGGGTTATGAGAATAGAAGTAGGTAAGCGAGTTTACAAAAAGGGTTCATTAAGGTTATGGTGAATTTAATCGTGGTTTGTAGTGAACTTAGTTATCTCTAAATTAGACGATATTCAGAATTTAGGTGATGATCTTGAATGTGTAAGTTGTTGGGTAGGAGTTATAGGTGCTTTATTAGTTGGTCGGGATGGATTCTAGCCTTATGTTCTTTATCTTAGATGAGATTGGCGTATTTTGAGATAATGTTACTTGTTTTTAATTTGGAAGGTTGCAATTGATTGATGTCGTCCTTTTTGTTGATAATCATGGGTGTCATTGAGGAATTTTGATTTGATTAAGGTAGCTAGAGATAATTGAGGGATAGGAGTGATAATTCATGATTTTGGGAGACTTTATTTTCTATCAAAATGTGGTAAAGGATTTTCTTACTTCCAGGTGTTAGAGTTAGCTTGTACTCAAGGGTATTAATTTATGAGGATATAGTTTTTTTGCATTTTGGCGAGTTATCAGAGTGCGCACGGAAGCATGATATTTTGGAGATAATTAGGTGTTTAAATCTTGTGCTGATTTTGAGTAATTAGTGATGACTTAAAATTTCAAGAAGATACTTGTAATTATAGAGTAATATTTTGGTTGGGCAAATTATGCTTATTGATGGTTAATTTGAGAAGTGGCTATTAGGTTACCAAGGTGTAGTATACAATGAAAGTTTCGATGATATAGCATAAGAGTTGATTGAGGTTAATACAATTCATTCTAGGAAGTAATAATTCTTGGAATTTTCTTGGGTGTGGTTTTGAAGTTCTTGAGGATATGGTGATTTCGGTTTACGTAGCTGCTTTAGGAGTTCTAGACGTGATGCGTCGCTGGGAGACTAGTACGAATATGATGGAATTGCTTTAGGAGTATATTTGGAGAGAGCTTTAATCATACTTGTGTGAAAATGGCTGATGGTATGATTTTCTCAAGTATACTTTGAGTTGTGTATCGTATCCTGCTTAGCGCTGATATTTGATCTCACAAATTTCGAGGACAAAATTTATTTTAAGGAGGGGAGGATGTGATACCCCGTTTTTACGTGTATTTTCACTGAAGGAATATTTTAATTTAATTAAAATAATAGTTCTTTTATTTTAAATTATTGGATTTTAAATTGATTTTATTTGTTATTTAAGTTTAAATTGCTGTTTAATTTATTTTAGCTTGTCTTTGGTTTTAAAATTAAGTAGTTAGTTTTTATTAGTTATTTATTATATTTTAGCTTTACGTTGTGTTTAAAATATTTTCTTGGTTTCATTGCTTTTAAAGTTATTTTCATTGGATCAGTTGTTGGACTCCAGAGGTGAGGATTGGACCTCATTTCTTTTCCTCCATCTTTTCTTTTCTCTTTTTTCTTTTCTTCTTCCTTTTTTTCTTCCCCTTTTCTTTCTTTTCTTCCCTTTCTTTTCCGCGTGCGTGCCTTGCCCGTTTGAACTTTCTCTCTCCTCTCCCTCACGCTGTTTCGTCCAACCGCCTAGACCCACCGCCGCCGGCCACTGTGTGACACACCATCCCCACCAATCTCTTCCCCTCCCTCCGGTGAACCACCCCACAAATTTCCACAGCCATCGAAGCCGCCGTTTAGCCGGAATAGCTCCTCCAAGCGGAACAGCTTTTGCTCCGATTTACCGCTGTCGCTCCACCTCCAGCCACCACCTCTTCACCACTTCATCACCGACTCCTTGCCGTCCTAAACCACCCATTTTCGGCCTCGATCCGTCGCCGGAGCAGCTCCTACGAGCTAGTTTCCGATTTGGGTATTTAAGCTCTTCTACCTCCGTTTTCGCCGCCACCCACGGCCAACCTTCACTTCCACTAGCTTCATAAACACCCCTAAGTCATTCCCTATCAATCCCGAGTCTTGGTTTGTCCCCGTTCAAAAGTGGGTATTTTACAACCCATGGCTACAGTGAATTTGCACTGTTACGTTGCTTTCGCTTCGCCGTTTGCCGCTCGCCGATCCTTCGAAAATTATCTTATAGCGCTGTAAGTATTTTCTAAACTTCATTTTAGATTTAAATTTATTATTGCTTTTACAATAATTATTTGTGACTGGTTGGTTATTCCGGACTGAGTCCGAAGAGTTGGGGGTCGGTTGGATTTGAGGACGGAGTTGCTTATTTCGTTGTTATGGATGTTTGGAAATTGTTGGTTAATTGGTGTCATATCATTTGCATTGCATTGTGCACGCATATGCATGTGTTAAATATTGAAAACTGGGTTTTCAAGCGAGAAATGTTTTATTGGTATATGTGAACGATTAGATTGATTGGTTTGATTCAGAGACACATGTAGGGATGATGGTTAGCAGGGATGGTGGTAGAGTCTCGCCTGCGATTCCCGCCTACAGTGCACGCGGCATAGGGATGGTGGTAAGCAGGGATGATGGTAGAGTCCCGCCTATGGTGCACGCGTAGGGATGGTGGTGAGCAGGGATGGTGGTAGAGTCCCGCCTCCGATTCCTGCCTACAATGCTCTGATGGTTTGGTTAATGGGCCATTTTTTGGGAAAATGGCGAGATTGGTTTTTAGGCCATTATCTAGGATAATGGCGAGGATATGTTTAAAAGATATATTTTAGGCCAAATGGGATTTTGGCATGCGTGGTAAAATTGTGGATTGTTGGGACGTGCATTGGGCATCTTTTCATGCATATTGTTGTAGAGTTTAATATATTTTTTTTATCTTGTGGCGTTTGGATTATTACTTACCTACGGCACCATTTTTAGTACTTTAGATTTTGATGCAGAGGTAGAGGAGGAGGAGGCTGAGCCTGAGGAGGCGGCTCCGCCGGAGTATTGGTTTGGAATTAATTTACCTTTGGATAATATCTTTATTGGTTTTTATGGTATGTATTTGGTATTTGAAACAGTATTGAACTTGTATTATTTTATTATGTGTATTTTAAGCGAGTTTGTATTTAAACAAAAATTCTGGTACTTAGTTATATGACTCTATTATTCGCTGTGTTATTTTATTTGTACACATATTTCATGTACACACACACTTGACACTTGGCGATGGGATGTGTGACCCGTGTTGTCATCATCCCGACGTCTCTATTTCCACGTGGCCGTACGTGAGAGTTAGGGGCGTCATAGTTGAAGTTGTTCTTTTGCAATCAAAAGCTTCGACTCAATGTCATCCGAGAAATCATCCTGAAGCTGGCTTTCCAAACTATCAATCTGCATTTCCAAAGCCTAAATATTAAGCTCAGTATGCCCAAAGACACGACGATTCCATTCCTTTAAAACCACTTTTGTTTTCTTCAACTTAGTAGCCAAACCGAATAATCCCATCGACACCCCCGGAACATTCCATGCCTCTTTAACCACATCTCGGAAGTTCTCATGCGAGACCCACATTTGTTGAAACTTAAAGGGAGAAGGACCATAGCGATTTACCGGAGAGTGTAGAACAAAATACATCAGAGCATGATCGGATGTCGTGCGAGCCAAATATTTATAATAACCATCCGATAAAGAAGTAGTAGCCAGATTATTAACCAGACATCTATCAAGCTTGGACCAACTTCGAGCTAAACCTCTCTGATCGTTACACCACGAGAAACTACTCCCAGTTGATTTCATATCTATTAATCCACAATTATTAATGAATTCATTAAAATCATCCATTGCAACCCTTAACCGAGGCATACCACCTCTTCTTTCTTCCTCAGTACGAATAATATTGAAGTCACCAAGACACAGTCAAGGACTATCATGCACAGCATCAAGTTGTAAAACTCTCCAGAGATTTCGTCTCTCCAAATAACTACATTTTACACAAAAATTTGCAGAGAATTTTGAATCATAGACATAGAAATATGTTGAGCACTAACATTTGTGACTAAAATTTGCAGGCCCCTACTCCAAAGCACCCAAATTTTACCACCAACACTTTGATTCGAAAAACTATTGTCAAACTACAAACTATTTCGCAAAACTTCCAATCTAGTATCATTTGCAAACGGCTCCGCTAACATAAGAAAGTTCACCTTTAATTTCCTGACTAACTTACACAGCCTTCTTCGTGAGGAATTTAATCCCTGAATATTCCAAAACAAAGGATTACAAATCATAGATCCATACAAACTGGTTTGCGAGGAACCCGAGTTGAGCTTCTAAGTTTTCTTCCACCCTTTGCCTGATTTTTTCCTTGAATAACATCACTGTCTGATGGATAACATTTTTGTTTACTCAGATGTTCCCCATGTTCAGGATCTGGTTCTGAGACACTTTCATCAACTGGCGTTGTAACTTGCAACTCATTATCATTCTCTATCATATTTTCTTGAATCATGTCACCAATCCTCTCATCAATCATCATGTTGTACGCTACCTCCATATTCTTAGGAAACACTATTAAATCTGAATCTTGCACCTCATGTAATTCCACATATGGCGATATATTTTCCTGTGTCATTTCAGCACTCCTCTCTTCAACAAGCAAACTGTTTTCAACCTCCGGCACAGTAGAAAATTCAAACAAATAACCATTAGCCTCATTTTTTTCACTGTTATTCACAAGTGCTAAATCTAAGTGCCTTTGGATAGTACCCATTTGTTCCCCTTCAAGTTCTTTCATCTGACCATCCGCATAATTTTGAACAAATATACCCTGTTTTTCCTTCAAAAAACTGAAGCCATCCCTCCCAACATTTCCTTCCTCATCCTCCATACTAGCATTTGGATCAACCACCTCCAATCTATGATTTTCCAACACAGGACCCAAACACACATCACCATGAACCTCCATCATCGTTACCTCAATATTCTCGGGTTGAGCATTATTTATTTCAGCATTATTTTCCGTATCAACCCTGCTCTGCACAATTAAAGCCCCCTCTGTTTCTTCCCTACAATTTTCATCAAGCAATTGTGTCTCCTTCAACCTGCTCGGACCAGCCCCCACATCATCAACCAAATCAATCGGCACAATATTTTCCACCGCATTACCCATAGTTAATAAATCTACCTCCTTTGTATTTCCCTTCAACATATATGTTTTTTGAGGTTTCCAGACTTGTACCATTTTCCCACTACGTTTCAGCTTCAATTCATTCACTTTATTAACTCCCCCTTTCCTTATACATCGATTTATATTATGACCTTGAATCCGACAATGTGAACAAAAAGCTAGGAGAGTTTCATACTCAATTTCAATGTAAAAGCTAGAGCAAAGTTTAGGCATACCGATCCAGAGCCCATTAATTGGCTCCTTCAAAACATCCATTTCAAGACACACACGTGCTCCATCCGTTCTGGTTGCACACTTTGTAGCATTGTCACGGCGTAAGAAACGCCCAAGAGGAGTAGTTATAATTTTCAAGAAGGACTCATGGTAGTAATTAGGTGGCAAACCGGGAAGGAAAATCCAAACCGGCACCAACGCTGGCTCCGTATCCTCATCAAATTCTGGGTGCCAATGGAAACCTCGGTAGCTCACTCCATCCACATCCGTAGCTTCTCTCGAAAGTGCCTTCACAAAATCAGCTTCTTAGAGAACCGCACAAATACATTTCGTGGCTTCCTCATAGCAGAAATCACCGGTTGAACACCTAAATCCCAATGGCTTCTGATAAAGGCACAGATGTTATCAAGAGAAGGCCTTTGTTTGAGAAATTTCAGAACTATGGAGTACATGAAAGGGGAAGCCGATCTCTCAATTTCCTCTTTGGAGAAAATCACACAAAGTTCACCATCAATCAGTTTTGTCGGACGAAACGGGACCTCAACTTCAGGCAAAGGTTGCGGCGACTGAGACACCAAATCGGCGAACGTTCGTAGCCTCCCAGCAGTCGCCGTTGGCCCAGGACCCACGGCGGCGGCCATACGAAAACACCTATACGAGAAACTCTGTTTCTAAACCCTAGTAGAGCACTAAGTGGTAAAACTGTCTTTTGTGCAAAAAACTAGTTATGTTACCAGTTATGATGCAGCTCCAAAGTGTTCATGTGGGTTATTTTAGATTAGGGGTATATTGTGTAGGCCTATTTTGACCGTATTCAAATGTAATGGTATAAAATTTTTGCCAAAAAGATATATTTTAAATCAATGGAGAAAGGATATCATGAGAAAATACACTTTAATCCACAGCAGCTATGACGCAAGGGACTAATGGGGCAGATGCTAACCGATATTCATACTTATTGAATATCTATTATAAGATGATTACTCTTGCAGCAAGTTTGGAAAAGCATATTGAGGATGCAACACATAACTTATTTGCAATTATGGACTTATATCGTGACGACCAAGAACCGATGACCCTCACAAGTTCCAATGTTGGTTGTACGACAAAAGACACAACTATCGGTGGTAGTTCAAAAAAAGCACTCAGTCCACTAGCTATAAGAGGGAAAGGCAAACCTCCATCGCTGAGGAGAGCATCGGGGATGGAGAAAATCATGCAAAAAGTTAAAGCGAGGACGAAGAAAGTACCAATGAAGGGGAAAGGCAAACAGGTGCACGTTTTATTTTATATGTTTATTTATAATTTAGTATTGCCATGATTGAAAAATGTGTTTTGTTATCTGTTATTTGATTATTGGTGAGATGAAGGAGATACA
Organism: Carya cathayensis; assembly: GCA_011037825.1. Taxonomy (NCBI): domain Eukaryota; kingdom Viridiplantae; phylum Streptophyta; class Magnoliopsida; order Fagales; family Juglandaceae; genus Carya; species Carya cathayensis. The sequence goes on along the minus strand of QGSO01000313.1, from coordinate 865,709 downwards.
CCAGCCGTGAACACTACTAGAAATTTTTTTGCCACTTCAGAGATAGATATGACCAATATTGGTGGCATGCATGTATATTAATATTTATATTTGAATTACAATATTATACGATTTTTTTCTGACGAGATTAAATTTATCACCAGCCTATTCTAGACAATTCAACATTTGACGTTAGGGGAACCGAACTCCAAGACACAATGACCAGGAGTCAAGAAAATGTAAGGGTTCTTAAATAATTACATATTTTAATAGTAATATTGATATCACAATCTTAAATTAATATTATCCATCATGGATGCAATTTGGGTTGGATGAATCATAACTGATACAATTTGGGATGGATGAATCACAACTGGTGCAACTTGGGTTCGATGAGTGCCACATCCAGCACAATGAGATGGTTTAATTTTAATATTTAGAATATTTGTGTATTGAATGTAGTTCATGGACACATATATTAATCTCCATATTAGTGTTTTTGTGTTTTGGGTCATTTGGATGGATAGCTTTTTATTTTTGGCTTAAAAGACTTTGTAAGTTGGGGACCAACTGGGTGAATTGGCAATGATATCTGTATGGTTGAGATTTATTGGATGCCTTTATGCGTTTTTATTTTATTTTTTAAAAAAGAGTTATTACTGAATTGTGATGTGCTATATTGTGATAATTTGCTTCTTACTATCTCTGGTATGTCTGCTCTGGCTGGATTAATAAATTAGCGTGAATAGGTAAATGAGTTGATAGGCAAGTAGCAACCTCAATTAAAGGGACATATTGAAGTTCTAGGCTCTTTTGTATGGGTTTATTCTCCTCTTATAGGTTTCACTTTTTGCTTTGTTTCGTTTGAATAATATTGTTTAGCCCAAGTGTCGGTGGTGCTAAATGAACAATTCACGGTGTTCCACTAGGAAAGGCAAAAGAGCTAAAAAAGCATGGAATCCTTTTATTCTCTCACCCTAATGGAAAAGCTAAGTAACCAATCTAATACACTTTTCAATTAACAGAAATTACACCATATAACATTTGTGATGACCCGCTTTTATGTGTATTTTCACTGAAGGGATATTTTAATTTAATTAAATATTTTATAGTGCTTTTATTTTAAATTATCGAGTTTTAAATAGATTTTATTGGCTGTTGAATTTAAATTGTGATTTAATTTATTTTGGCTTGTTTTTGGTTTTAAAAATTTAAATAGTTGGTTTTACTAGTTATTTATTTTATTTTAGCTTATTGATGTGTTTAAAATATTTTAGTGGTGTTTATTTATTTATTTGATGTAGTGTTAATTTATTTTAATCGTTTTATGTTTTTATACCGTTTTCGGCTGATCAGTAAAAAGTTTGGTGTTGATTATTAGCTTTTTCTAAATGGATGTTTCAAGTATGGTTTTAAACTTAGGATTGGAAGATGTTTGTTGTAAAATTTTGGTTTAAGCATGAGTTTTGAAGTTGGAAGGAATTGTAACAAAAATCAAGAGAAATGGCCTATGGATGTTTCGGCCATAGTGTGTTTTCCATAGTGTTGTTTTGTTTTAAATTTTTCTGAGTTGATATTTGAGTTTAGAACAAAATTTACATGAGGAATGTAAATTTTGGAAATTTTTGGAGTTAGGATATGAAATCCTTAAGTTATGGGTAAAATGGTCGTTTTCCCACATGTAGAGGGTAAAATGATAATTTTACTCTAAGATAACTTGTTTTCCATGTTTCTAATTGTTAGTAATTAAATTTCTAACTTTTAGAATGACCTTTTACAGTTTCTCGTATATCGCACTTTATTCTCGTAGAACGTGACAATCGAGGTAAGTTAGCCTCTAACTTACTATCAGTTTATTGTGTATGTGTGATGGGTAAGAGAACTACAATTTATGTATGTATGTTATCGTATATGCCATGTCATGCTATGTCATTACATGTTTATCTGCTACGTATGATTTAATCTCTCATGAATAATTATCTGTTACATAATCTTTTCTATCATACAATGATGTATGTTATAAGTATGCCATGTTAAGTATGCCATGAAATGTTATGATTAAATCATATTGTGTCATTTACAAGTATACGCCATGTTAGAAAAGTATATGATATTAATTAATATCTCATGCATTAAGAAAGATAAGACATGTTATGTTACGTATAATACGTGGGGCCACAACAACTGTGGAGTACGTATTATATTTTATGTTACGTGAATACGTGGGGCCACAACAACTGTGGAGTACGTATTATATTTAATGTTACGTATATACGTGGGGCCACAACAACTGTGGAGTACGTATTATATTTAATGTTACGTATATACGTGGGGCCACAACAACTGTGGAGTACGTATTATATTTTTTATGTTACGTGTATACGTGGGGCCACAACAACTGTGGAGTACGTATTATTTTTTATGTTACGTGTATACGTGGGGCCACAACAACTGTGGAGTACGTATTATATTTTCTGTTACGTGTATACGTGGGGCCACAACAACTGTGGAGTACGTATTATATTTTATGTTACGTGTATTCATGGGGCCACAACAACTGTGGAGCATGAAGTATGGGGCCACAACAACTGTGGAGCATACACTACGTGAGACACAGCAATTGTGACACGTAGAATACGTGGGGCCACAACAACTGTGGAGTACGTATTAAGTCAAGTTTCAGATCAAGTGCATGATAAGTCAAGTTTCAGATCAAGTTCATGTTTTGTTATGTACACGTACATGTTATGTTCATGATCAAGTTATGTTCCAAGTTCATGTTCACATCATGTTAAGTTCACGTTTACAGTATGTCTCAAGTTCACGTTTATGTCATGATATGTTCAAGTTTATGTTATTTTCAAGTTCATATTTATGTTATGCATGTTTACGTTCATGCTACATTTCAAGTCCATGTTATGTTTTAAACTCAAGTTCATGTCATGTTAAGTCAAGTTCAGTTCACGTTTAAGTTCTGGTTATGTCATGTTATATGTCAAGTTATGCTATGCTTATGTACGACTTTACTTATGCATTTATGCTTTTACTGCCATGCATGCATCTTTAACCTGTGTGTGAGTTTTATGTTAACTTACTGAGATTTGTAATCAAATCTCACTGTGGTAGTCCCAACTACCATTCCCCCCGAATGGTAGATCTTGTTACAGGACCCAAAGAAGAATTGGAATCTGACCATCTGAATACGGTCATCTAGGCTACGGTGCGATGTTGATGATGGTATAGTATTTAACTTAGGTTAATGCTTGTACTTTTGGAGTTGTATCTCAAGTATTCTTTTGATCACAACCATTTTGGACTAGTGTAGTGATCACGGCTTTTTAGTATGTTTTTATGTATGAAATATGTTTCAAGTATTTGGGATATTTTTAGTTTGGTGCATAGTATTGCTAAAGAAAAAAAATAATAATTATCCGCTGCGAATATTGCATAATGCTAGATGCATGTTAGGAACATTGCATCTTATATGTCATGAACGGGGGCAGGTAACCTTGTGTTGCATGTCTCGACGCTTCAAATGTCCGTTCAATCCCAAGCGGAATTTGGGGGCGTCACATATATTGTGTAGGCCTATTTTGACCGTATTCAAATGTAATGGTATAAAATTTTTGCCAAAAAGATATATTTTAAATCAATGGAGAAAGGATATCATGAGAAAATACACTTTAATCCACAGCAGCTATGACGCAAGGGACTAATGGGGCAGATGCTAACCGATATTCATACTTATTGAATATCTATTATAAGATGATTACTCTTGCAGCAAGTTTGGAAAAGCATATTGAGGATGCAACACATAACTTATTTGCAATTATGGACTTATATCGTGACGACCAAGAACCGATGACCCTCACAAGTTCCAATGTTGGTTGTACGACAAAAGACACAACTATCGGTGGTAGTTCAAAAAAAGCACTCAGTCCACTAGCTATAAGAGGGAAAGGCAAACCTCCATCGCTGAGGAGAGCATCGGGGATGGAGAAAATCATGCAAAAAGTTAAAGCGAGGACGAAGAAAGTACCAATGAAGGGGAAAGGCAAACAGGTGCACGTTTTATTTTATATGTTTATTTATAATTTAGTATTGCCATGATTGAAAAATGTGTTTTGTTATCTGTTATTTGATTATTGGTGAGATGAAGGAGATACACCAGCCGTGAACACTACTAGAAATTTTTTTGCCACTTCAGAGATAGATATGACCAATATTGGTGGCATGCATGTATATTAATATTTATATTTGAATTACAATATTATACGATTTTTTTCTGACGAGATTAAATTTATCACCAGCCTATTCTAGACAATTCAACATTTGACGTTAGGGGAACCGAACTCCAAGACACAATGACCAGGAGTCAAGAAAATGTAAGGGTTCTTAAATAATTACATATTTTAATAGTAATATTGATATCACAATCTTAAATTAATATTATCCATCATGGATGCAATTTGGGTTGGATGAATCATAACTGATACAATTTGGGATGGATGAATCACAACTGGTGCAACTTGGGTTCGATGAGTGCCACATCCAGCACAATAAGATGGTTTAATTTTAATATTTAGAATATTTGTGTATTGAATGTAGTTCATGGACACATATATTAATCTCCATATTAGTGTTTTTGTGTTTTGGGTCATTTGGATGGATAGCTTTTTATTTTTGGCTTAAAAGACTTTGTAAGTTGGGGACCAACTGGGTGAATTGGCAATGATATCTGTATGGTTGAGATTTATTGGATGCCTTTATGCGTTTTTATTTTATTTTTTAAAAAAGAGTTATTACTGAATTGTGATGTGCTATATTGTGATAATTTGCTTCTTACTATCTCTGGTATGTCTGCTCTGGCTGGATTAATAAATTAGCGTGAATAGGTAAATGAGTTGATAGGCAAGTAGCAACCTCAATTAAAGGGACATATTGAAGTTCTAGGCTCTTTTGTATGGGTTTATTCTCCTCTTATAGGTTTCACTTTTTGCTTTGTTTCGTTTGAATAATATTGTTTAGCCCAAGTGTCGGTGGTGCTAAATGAACAATTCACGGTGTTCCACTAGGAAAGGCAAAAGAGCTAAAAAAGCATGGAATCCTTTTATTCTCTCACCCTAATGGAAAAGCTAAGTAACCAATCTAATACACTTTTCAATTAACAGAAATTACACCATATAACATTTGTGATGACCCGCTTTTATGTGTATTTTCACTGAAGGGATATTTTAATTTAATTAAATATTTTATAGTGCTTTTATTTTAAATTATCGAGTTTTAAATAGATTTTATTGGCTGTTGAATTTAAATTGTGATTTAATTTATTTTGGCTTGTTTTTGGTTTTAAAAATTTAAATAGTTGGTTTTTACTAGTTATTTATTTTATTTTAGCTTATTGATGTGTTTAAAATATTTTATTGGTGTTTATTTATTTATTTGATGTAGTGTTAATTTATTTTAATCGTTTTATGTTTTTATACCGTTTTCGGCTGATCAGTCTTCGGACTTCCGACGTGAGGACTGGACCTCATTAATTTCCTTCATCTTTTCTTTTCCTCTTCTTTTTCTTTTTCTCTTTTTTCTTTTTTCTTTTTTTCTTTTTTCCTCTCCTCTCCCGTTCGGCTCTCTCTCTCTCCCCGCGTCCCTCTCTTTCTCTCTCTCTCCTCACCCACGCCGGAACCAAACCCCACCCAGGCCCGCCGTTCGCCGGCGTCGTGCCCGACGCCACCCCTGCCGGTCGACTCCCCTCCGGCCGGTGATCACTCCCCCCAACTCCCAGCCCCAACCGGCCGGCCGTTTGGCCGGAAAACGCACAAAAGCCGCACGGTTTGTGGCTCGATCCGCCGCCGTCGCTCCACCTCCGGCCACCACCTCTTCACCACTTCTTCCCCTACTCCTTGCCGACCTAACCCACCCATCCCCGGCCTCAAACGGTCACCGGAGCGGCTCCCACGAGCTCAACTCCGATTTGCCCTTTTTCCGCCCCTACCGGCGTTTTCGCCGCCACCCACGGCCAAAACTCACTTCCACTAGCTTCATAATCATCCCTAGACCATTCCCTATCAATTTGGTGTCTTGGTTTGTCCCCGGTCAAAAGTGGGTATTTTGCGACCCACGGGAACAGTGCATTTGCACTGTTACGTTGCTTTCGCATCGCCGTTCGCTTCGCGCCGAAGCTTCTAAAAATCCTATATAGCGCTGTAAGTATTTTCCAAACTCTACTTTTAGATTTAAATGTATTTTACTCTTTCAATAAATTATTTGGTTGGTTCGCTGATTCCGGACTGAGTCCGAGGAGTTCGGGGGTCGGCTGGATGGAGGACGGAGTTGCTTGATTTGTTGTGCTATGGTTGAATTTATTTGTCGAGCATTGAAATTGGCATTTACATGATGCATGCACTTGTATTTTATTTTATTGGATAAAATCATGTTTTATTGGCGTAAATGGTTTTTGGGAGTGTGCGTATCACGAGCCCAAGCCGGGATGGGTTATTATCTCGGTGGAGCTCCTCTGGTCACTCGGGAGTGGATAATACTGAGTGACATCCCCTGGGTTGTCGCCGGGCGACGACCGGATCGCACGATACGGTAACGCTGTCGTGTCGACTCCGTGGTCCTTTTAGTGGCGGGGACTAGAGGATGGCCTGGCCAGGTACGCGCGAGTTGGAGNTACCGTTTTCGGCTGATCAGTCTTCGGACTTCCGACGTGAGGACTGGACCTCATTAATTTCCTTCATCTTTTCTTTTCCTCTTCTTTTTCTTTTTCTCTTTTTTCTTTTTTCTTTTTTTCTTTTTTCCTCTCCTCTCCCGTTCGGCTCTCTCTCTCTCCCCGCGTCCCTCTCTTTCTCTCTCTCTCCTCACCCACGCCGGAACCAAGCCCCACCCAGGCCCGCCGTTCGCCGGCGTCGTGCCCGACGCCACCCCTGCCGGTCGACTCCCCTCCGGCCGGTGATCACTCCCCCCAACTCCCAGCCCCAACCGGCCGGCCGTTTGGCCGGAAAACGCCAAAAGCCGCACGGTTTGTGGCTCGATCCGCCGCCGTCGCTCCACCTCCGGCCACCACCTCTTCACCACTTCTTCCCCTACTCCTTGCCGACCTAACCCACCCATCCCCGGCCTCAAACGGTCACCGGAGCGGCTCCCACGAGCTCAACTCCGATTTGCCCTTTTTCCGCCCCTACCGGCGTTTTCGCCGCCACCCACGGCCAAAACTCACTTCCACTAGCTTCATAATCATCCCTAGACCATTCCCTATCAATTTGGTGTCTTGGTTTGTCCCCGGTCAAAAGTGGGTATTTTGCGACCCACGGGAACAGTGCATTTGCACTGTTACGTTGCTTTCGCATCGCCGTTCGCTTCGCGCCGAAGCTTCTAAAAATCCTATATAGCGCTGTAAGTATTTTCCAAACTCTACTTTTAGATTTAAATGTATTTTACTCTTTCAATAAATTATTTTGTGGAGGCGCGAGTCTGGGCATCACTCGTGTAGGTGTCACACGCGTAGACGTTACCTGCGGTGTGGCACAGAGCCAGAGTGTGCGGATGATCCCTAGGGGAGATCATGGTGCATGCATAATTGGTTGGTTTTCATGGTTTTCGGATATGGGCCATTTTCTGGGAAAATGGCGATGGTCTTGTGATCCATTTTCTGGGAAAATGGTGGTTTGGGCCATTATCTTGGATAATGGCGAGGCTTGGTTTTAAAGGTGATGTTTTTAAGCCAAATGGGTTTTTAGCGTGTGTGGAAAAATATGGTTTGCGAGTTTTATGCATTGGCATTCATTCATGCTTGTTGTTTGAGTTTAATATGTTTATATCTAGTGGTGTTTTGGATTTTACTTACCTGCGGCACCATTTTTGGTACCGTAGATTTTGATGCAGTGTTCGAGGAGGAGGAGGAGGCTGAGCCCGAGGATGCGGCTCCGCCGGAGTTCTGATTTGAAGTTATGCTTTGTATTTAGTTTTAAAACAATATTTATATCATGTAATATTTTATTATGTGCCTTTGAACCGTTTGTATTTTATTTAAGAAAAAAATTCTGGTACTTAGTATTTGACTTTGCTATCTGCTGCGTATCTTCTTGTGCACATGTGTCGCTTGCACACACTTGGCACTCGTCGTTAGGATGGTGACCCGTGATGTCACCATCCGGGCGCCTCGAATTCCCCGTATCCGTACGTGGGGATTTTGGGGGTGCCACAACATTAGACAAACTTGTCAATACATACAATGAGAAACGCTTCCAAGTTACTTCCAAATACTAAACAACATATATTTCAAGTTTCAAAATCATTTAGATACACATAAGTAATATGACACAACAACTGAAAAAACTCAATACACTCAGAGTAGTGTTCATTAATGTCTTATTTCAGCTTCTTGATCCCGAAGCACCATCTTTCTCTTCTCCATCTCATCCGTACTCTTACGAACCTCAAGCTTCATCTTCTCAACAATATCGTCAAGTATCTTCTCAATGTGTTCTTCCTTCCTTAACAATTCATTGTTTCTTTCTCAAAATTGGAGCTTATTCTCTTTATTACTATCTACCCACTTGAAAAACTTGCAATATGGTAATCTCTAATCATTATATATATATAAATGTTAGATGTACTATATATTAATCATTTTTCACCAAAAATGTTAGATTTACAAATGATGGGGTTACCTCTGTGTTGTACTTTGGACATCCTAGGAGGGTGGTCCGGGATTTCTTCTAGTATTTGAGTATTTCAGTGTGGCTTCTACATCACAGAACCAGAATGGTTGACTCAAAGTATGTTTAGCAGAAGATGAAGAAGACAATGATGATAATAACATTCTAGCATGAACCAAAATATCAATCATAAAAATAAATAAATAAATCACTTGGAATATTCTATTATGTGGCACACAAATGCCGAGATAATCATTTGCAAGCATGATATATGTGTAGTGCACCTGTGCAAAGATTCTATGAAACTCTGTAATAGGTGAACTCTTGTTTTGCACTTGGGAAGCAAACAAAACTCATGTAATGCAAGTCTCATTAGTCTCATAAAAGCTTTGAACCCATATTCCTAAATCTTCATATAGCCAAAATTCATCCTTGCTCATAATAGAAGCCCATATATGGTAACAAAATAAAACAAATCGAAATAGTTACGCAATTTAATCCTTTAAATTAGCATGGTGAAAAAAACAAAAGCATTCTAATGTCATTTTGCAATCCCTCTATGCACCAAAGGAGGAATTTATGCCATGGGTAAAAATCATCGATTCATCAATACTAATTATAGTGATTCATATCCAATAAGCCCAAGAATCAACAAAAATAAGATGAACTCGGTAACTGAAATACAAATAAAGCAAAATAACATCATCTTTCATGAGAGGAATTTATGCCATGGGTAAAAATCATCAATACTAATTATAGTGATTCATATCCAATAAGCCCAAGCAAGAATCAATAAATTAAAAAAGGATGAACTCAGTAACTGAAAAGAAATAAAGCAAAATAACATCCTCTTTCGGGAGAGAAATTTATGACATGGGTAAAAATCATCAATACTAATTATAGTGATTCATATCCAATAAACCTAAGCAAGAATCAACATTAATAGGATGAACTTGGTAACTGAGAAAAAAAAAAAAAAAAAGAGGACAAAATAACATCCTCTTTTGGGAGAGGAATTTATGCCATGACTAAAAATCATCAATACTAGTTATAGTACTGATTCATATCCAATAAGCCTAAGCAAGAATCACCAATAATAGGATGAACTCGGTAACTGAAAAAAAAAATAGGGCAAAATAACATCCTCTTTCCTGAGGATTTCTCAATAGATTTAGTCAAACATTGTGTTGGGGTTAGGGTTAGGGTTAGGATTTTGGGCTTTGTGTGAAGGGGGAAGACGAAGGCAAGGAGAGGCACAACTTGGTGCATTAGGGTTTGGGTTATGGTTTCAGGCTTCATGGGGTTGGTGAGAAGATGAAGGCAGGGAGAGGCATGACTTGGTGGGTTGGGGTTGGGGTTAGGGTTTTGGGTTTCGTGGGATTGGTGAGAAGACGAAGGCAAGGAGAGGCATGGCTTTGTGAGTTGGGGTTGGGGTTCGGATTTTGAGCTTTATGGGGTTGGTGAGAAGATGAAGGCAGGGAGAGGCATGACTTGGTGGGTTGGGGTTGGGGTTAGGATTAGGATTAGGGTTTCGGGCTTCGTGGAGGTTGGTGAGAAGACGAAGGCAATGAGAGGCATGGCTTGGTCGGTTGGGGTTGGGGGTTGGGGTTTCGAGCTTCGTGGGGAAGCAAATTCGACTCTGTGATGCTACTTGTGGATGACTGTGATGAAGGGACGAAGGGAAGGGAGCGAGAACATGGCAATTTGGAGATTAAATGCAGTGGTTGATTGGCATGTATATGAAACGAAGTGTGTTATTTGTCCATGTGGAGGCCCATGTACGCGGGGGTTACCCCTCCCATGTGCAAATAGACTTTTTGATACAAAAAATACATATTAATTATTTTACATATTTTTATACTATAAAAATACTTAGAACACACAATTTAAGGTATACTTAGAAATACATTAATTAATTACTATAAAAATATACTTTAAAAAAATGATAGGTTATTTAAAATATTTACAAGTATAATATTCTACAAAACGGCTAAACAACCCAATTAGATTTAAGAAAATCATATAGCACAACTGAATATGTGATTTAATAATATGTAAAATATCTACTATAATATTTAAAATATTTGCTATAATATTTAATAATATAGCACAATTACCGAGAATCTATGATTTAATAATATGTAAAATATGTTAGCACCTTAATTAATTACATATATCATATACTTTCAAAATACTTCCATGTAAAATTTAAAATATTTACAATAATAATATAATTTAAAATGCCTAAACAGCCCAATTCACCTTAATTAATACCTACATATATACATATATATTTATATCTGTCATTTGATATATTATCAAATCTTGTATTGTTGTTATATATTACTCTTGTGGTTTGGTTCATTTACATTGAAATAAACCTTAGACCTGTTTGACAATTATCAATCAACATTAATTGATTGATAACTCTTGAATTGTCTAAAGTGGACAGTTTGAGATTGTAAAATCGTTCTCGCAAACTTACCAAAATATATCTATTCCCATCCTACGTTGTGACTTTGGTAGAGTCATCTCATGTTATTCTTCAGATATGTAGTTGAGGTGATGGTGCATTGGCGTGTTACTCGTTGATGCACTGGACCAAACAAGCATATTTGGAAAACTATGGGGAGATACCGCCAAAATTTTGTTGGACGTGACAGATAATAGTTGATAGGTTAGCAACTATGATCTTATAATCCCGAATGAGATAGGACCAACTACCCTGTGAAAGGAAGAAATTACACAATAGGTAAATATATGCTTGCTTGTTGATGTACACGTAACTATTTGTAATATGGTTTTAGGCATGGATAAAAGTTAGATGCGAGTTAGAAATCGCTTGTGTGAGGATTATGCTGTATATGCTATTGGTATTAAGAAATTCTTAGGGTTCGTATCCTATATAGTTGATAGATAGTGACGGGCGAGTTAGTTGCCCATATCAACAATACAAGAATTTGCATTCTCATAAGATAGACTTGGTGGGAGGGCATCGGTTTATCAATGGTATCGGCCAAGGTTATTTTGATTGGGTTTTAAACGACGAACCATATCCAACATTCAAGCCTCCACGTGAAGAAGAAGAATAAGACATCGATAAAGATGGATAGCCAGAGGCTGGTGGTGATGATTATGATGAGGATATGAAGCAAATGCTAGGTGACATTAGTGTAGGAATGTTTATGGATGAAGGTGCTACAAACACATCAAATTCAATTAATGCGGGCCATAACACTTTTGCACACTTGTGGAATAATTCAAAGCGTGAGTTATATCCAGGATACATAAGGCATAATAAGTTGTCATTTACAGTTAAACTACTTCACATAAAATCCATGTGGCGATTATCAATTAAGGTTGTCAATATGTTACTCAAGATGTTTAAATAGACACTCCCATCAAACAATGTTTTATCTCACAACTTCTATGAAGCAAAATAGTCGAAGCAAGGACTCATGTTTGATTACAATATAATACATGTATTTAAGAATGATTGTGTCTTATTTTGGTGATAGAATGAGCAATTGAACAAATGTCCCATTTGTCATGAATCAATATGGACATCTAAGAAGTAGTGTGACGCCCCCAGATTCCACTTGGGACCGAACAGACATATGAAGTGTCGGGACATGCAACACGTGGTTACCTGCCCCCGTTCATGACATATAAGATGCAATGCTCCTAACATGCATCTAGCATTATGCAATATTCGTAGCAGATAATTTTTTTTTTCTTGAGCAATACTATGCACCAAATTTATAATATCTTAAATTGTTAAATCGTAATCCAAGCATACTTAACAAAATAAACATCCACGATTTCAGTACGAGTCTCAGAAGACTGTAATCTCAAAAACATGGGAGGCCAGACTCCATATTTACATTACCAAAATACACTATTGAGGAAGCTCGTCGAGTAACTCATGTAACTCGACTAACAAGGCCAGAATACTATCCAAGAACTAACTATGGAAGTTTTAAGCTTCGTGTCGTGTCTGCGGCGTCTAGTCAACCTCCTTCAGTCTACCAATGTTTGCTCCCTACTCTGATCCTGACACATCTCCTACCATTTGGGGGGAATGGTAGTTGGGACTACCACGGTGAGATTTGATTACAAATCTCAGTAAGTTAACAAAAAACTCTCACACAGGTTAAAGATGCATGCATGACAATAAAAGCATATATGCATAATTAAAGTCGTAAGTAAGCATAGCATAACTTGACATATAGCATGACATAACCTGAACTTAAACGTGAACTGAACTTGACTTAACATGACATGAACTTGAGCTTAAAACATAACATGGACTAGCAACATAAAATGAACGTGAACTTGAAACATAACATGGACTTGAAACATAGCATGAACGTGAACATGCATAACGTAAATATGAACTTGAACTTAACATAAATCTGAACATAACATGACATAAACGTGAACTTAAGACATAATGTGAACGTGAACATAACATGAATGTGAACTTGAAAATAACATGTACGTGAACATAACATGACAAAATCGTGAACTTGAAACATAATGTGAACATGAACATAACATGTACGTGAGCATAACATAACATAACATGAACTTGATTTGAAACTTGACTTAATGTAGACTTGATCTGAAACTTATTCTTATCTCATGGGGTCACCATGATTGCATATTCTTAACTTCTTGACATAAACTTGAACTTGAATTCTGACAATCAAAAATGATTCCGCCAGTCGTTTCGTCAGGAATAGTGAACAATCAGAATGATTCCGCCCAACATATTCCATCAGAGATACTCAGACAATTAGAATGATTCCATCATGAGTATTTCAAAACACGTACCCTAGCAATCAGAATGATTACACCAGGAGTACCTAGTAATACTCTGACAATCAGAATGATTCTATCATGAGTATCTTAAAACATGTACCCTAACAATCAAAATAATTACACCAGGAGTACCTAATAATACTCTGACAATCAGAATGATTCTATCACGAGTATTTTAAATAAGATACCCTAACAATCAGAATGATTACGCTAGGAGTATATGCATAACTGAACTTGAACAGTATTTTGACAATCAAAATGATTTTGCCAAAAGTACCTCGTGTGAATTACAAGTGGAGATGCTCGGAGAATCATAATGATTACATCACAAGTATGCTAGACATAACTGAGTTAAACGTAACTCGAAAGACATGACTTACTTGCAACAATGAATATTACATGACTTGACATACATGTAATAGATATCATACTTAACTTGGTATACTTATAACATATAGCAATACATGACAGAATAGATTGTGTAACAGATAAATATTCGTGACAGAACAAATCATGCATAACAGATAAACATGTAATGACGTGGCATGGCATGACATATATGATAACATACATACATAAATTGTAGTTCCCTTACCCATCATACATACACAGTAAACTGATAGTAAGTTAGAAGCTAACTTATCTCGATCGTCGCATTCTACGAGAATAAAGAGCGAAACACGAGGAACTGTAAGAGGGTATTCTAAAAGTTAGAAATTTAATTACAAACAATTAGAAACATGAAAACAAGCTAACTACCTCAAACAATTAAAATCATATTTCTGGCACCACAGTGAGTGATAACACTGATTATGTTGACAGACTAAAACCTTTGCGATTAGCCGATTCGTGAAAACTTACGGAGTTTTCACGAGATTCCTCAAGTCTATAGAAATTCTACCATTGAATTTCTAGCGGGCTGTTACAATCAGAATGTGCCACAAAATGTTATACGCTAATTTCCTTTTATACCTAGATTACAACGGTTATTTATGTCAAGTGCAACAATTGTAGATATGGCATGGCATTCATCATCCAGAGTTAGGAATGATGGTGTGTTGTCAAATCTTGTTGATTCTTAGGTTTAGAAGGAATTTGATTTAGAACACCCATAGTTTGCTGAAGAACCTTGTAATGTGGGACTTGGGTTGGCAACAGATGGATTTAATCCATTTGGAAACATGAGTACTAGTCATAGTACCTAGCTAGTTGTACTATCGTATCTCGGTAAGCCACGATCACCCCTCCGTTTCTCCCTCTCTCACCATTTTCTCTCTCTCACATCAAATCTCTCTGTTTTCAGCCGCCCTGATCACAGTTGTTGCATGCCACTCAACCCAGCTCAGTCACACAGTGTCCTTTATTTTTGGGTAAGCTGATGCAAGTTCTTCTTCTTTGAACGCTTATGCCGCAGCTTTTTATATTTTTTGTGAATTTCTAGACCATGTTTCCACCAACCTCCATCACGTTGGCCTCGGTAAGCCTCCCCTACAATGTTGTTTTCCTTCTCAAGAGGATGTCGGCTAGAAGAAGAAAGTTTTGATTTTTTTTCTTTAAATCTTTCTCGTGTACTGCTAGGGTAATATATTCAAATGACATTACAATTTTATCCTTCTTTTCACTATTTTTCTGTTAGCCATTTCAAAAAGAAAGAAAACATATATNATATTTATATATATATATATATATATATATATATATATATATATATATATATATATATCAATGTTTTTAGAATAATTACGTGTATGCCCTTTATGTTGTAATTTATAACCGATTATATGGGATGGTATTTTCACGTGGGTTTATTATTAAGGGTGGATTTGATCTTATTTTGGAAATATTATGAGCTATGGTTGATTTGCACGAGAGCCTTTGTTAAATTGAACTTGTTCCTAGTCCGGGACTTGATTTACTTCTTGTATTAGCCCGAAAATTATTAAAGGTATTAATTTATATTATTTAGTATAAATAACACTTATGAATTTCACAATTCGATTTTAGTAGTAAATAGTAAGTGTTTAATCTTTTATGTTAAATACTTAAAGTTTATTATTTGAAATGAACATTTAAGGTTATTTTTTAAAGTTTTGGTTATATCTATGCGATTAAAATTATATTTGTAAAATAAAAGAATATGTTAAGAATATTTCAATCATGTGGGTATTATTAGATGTCTTGTGAAGTTGAATAATTATGTTAATTAAAAGAAAGTAAACTTATTTTAAGAATGAAGGTTTTCACGACTTATTTTATGGGAATTGAAAGTAGCCAAAGTATTCTATTATTTTATAATACGTTATTAGTATTTTAAATATTATTTGATTATGTTCTTCTTTATGAATTTGATTAAGTAGATATTGAGGAATTTAAAAGGTGATGGTATTTTAGGGATAAGAGAATTTTAGGCTTTGAGGAATTATAACAGGCGATTTTGAGTATTTTACGTATAAATACATGATAACTATTCAATTGGAGATTTACTCGGGTTACATGAATTTTTATAGGTGATGATTGATATTCGTTGGCACTATTGTGAGGAAATTCATAAAAATTAAGAAGTTCAGGTAAGCGGGGTTTCTATACGAAACCTTTATAAAAAGAAAATTAAACGTGGTTGATTTTAAAATACGCATATTTGTTTTGAAAAGAAATGTGAAAATAATCTCAGTTATTTGTTTGACATTAATCGTGAACTTTGTATGAAAGTGAAAGTATTTTTGTCATGACTAGTATAGACATGAGTTTATTTTAGTATTTTGTTTCTGAACTTTGTAAAAAAGAGCGAATATGAAATTTATGAAAATGTGTGCATGTGATGTGAAAATGTTCTAAATCTATTTTTGAATATGTGAAATGATCTGAATCAGTTTAGTACTTTGTTTTGATATGATGTGGTATCTGAAAACCTTGGCATAAATTTCTGATTCTATATCTGAATATGATATGGTTCTAATGATGTTTCTGTTTTGTTTCCGTTAAGGCCTCGCCATGGGTATAATAGTGGCATATGGCCCCGTGCCATGGTTATAATAGTGACATGCAGCCCAGCCACAAGTATAATGGTGGTTTATAATCCTACCACAGGAGTTAAACAGCCACGGGTATAATGGTGATTTATTACCCTTGTGATGACCCGCTTTTATGTGTATTTTCGCTGAATGGATATTTTAATTTAATTAAATATTTTATAGTGCTTTTATTTTAAATTATCGAGTTTTAAATAGATTTTATTGGCTGTTGAATTTAAATTGTGATTTAATTTATTTTGGCTTGTTTTTGGTTTTAAAAATTTAAATAATTGGTTTTTACTAGTTATTTATTTTATTTTAGCTTATTGATGTGTTTAAAATATTTTATTGGTGTTTATTTATTTATTTGATGTAGTGTTAATTTATTTTAATCGTTTTATGTTTTTACCGTTTTCGGCTGATCAGTTTTTGGACTTCCGACGTGAGGACTGGACCTCATTAATTTCCTTCATCTTTTCTTTTCCTCTTCTTTTTCTTTTTTCCTTTTTTCTTTTTTCTTTTTCCTTTTTTTCCCTCTCCCGTTCGGCTCTCTCTCTCTCTCCCCGCGTCCCTCTCTTTCTCTCTCTCTCCTCACCCACGCCGGAAAGCCTTCCCGCCCAGGCCCGCCGTTCGCCGGCGTCGTGCCCGACGCCACCCCTGCCGGTCGACTCCCCTCCGGCCGGTGATCATCCCCTCCGACTCCCAGCCCCAACCGGCCGGCCGTTTGGCCGGAAAAAGCCCAACAAGCCGCACGGCTTGAGGCCCGATCCGCCGCCGTCGCTCCACCTCCGGCCACCACCTCTTCACCACTTCTTCCCCTACTCCTTGCCGACCTAACCCACCCATCCCCGGCCTCAAACGGTCACCGGAGCGGCTCCCACGAGCTCAACTCCGATTTGCCCTTTTTCCGCCCCTACCGGCGTTTTCGCCGCCACCCACGGCCAAAACTCACTTCCACTAGCTTCATAAACATCTCTAGACCATTCCCTATCAATTTGGTGTCTTGGTTTGTCCCCGGTCAAAAGTGGGTATTTTGCGACCCACGGGAACAGTGCATTTGCACTGTTACGTTGCTTTCGCATCGCCGTTCGCTTCGCGCCGAACCTTCTAAAAATCCTATATAGCGCTGTAAGTATTTTCCAAACGCTACTTTTAGATTTAAATGTATTTTACTCTTTCAATAAATTATTTGGTTGGTTCGCTGATTCCGGACTGAGTCCGAGGAGTTCGGGGGTCGGATGGATGGAGGACGGAGTTGCTTGATTTGTTGTGCTATGGTTGAATTTATTTGTCGAGCATTGAAATTGGCATTTACATGATGCATGCACTTGTATTTTATTTTATTGGATAAAATCATGTTTTATTGGCGTAAATGGTTTTTGGGAGTGTGCGTATCACGAGCCCAAGCCGGGATGGGTTATTATCTCGGTGGAGCTCCTCTGGTCACTCGGGAGTGGATAATACTGAGTGACATCCCCTGGGTTGTCGCCGGGCGACGACCGGATCGCACGATACGGTAACGCTGTCGTGTCGACTCCGTGGTCCTTTTAGTGGCGGGGACTAGAGGATGGCCTGGCCAGGTACGCGCGAGTTGGAGGCGCGAGTCTGGGCATCACTCGTGTAGGTGTCACACGCGTAGACGTTACCTGCGGTGTGGCACAGAGCCAGAGTGTGCGGATGATCCCTAGGGGAGATCATGGTGCATGCATAATTGGTTGGTTTTCATGGTTTTCGGATATGGGCCATTTTCTGGGAAAATGGCGATGGTCTTGTGATCCATTTTCTGGGAAAATGGTGGTTTGGGCCATTATCTGGGATAATGGCGAGGCTTGGTTTTAAAGGTTATGTTTTTAAGCCAGTTGGGTTTTTGGCGTGCGTGGAAAATATGATTTATGAGTTTTGGAGCATTGACATTCATTCATACTTGTTGTTTGAGTTTAATATGCTTTTATCTAGTGGTGTTTGGGTTTTACTTACCTGCGGCACCATTTTTGGTACCGTAGATTTTGATGCAGCGTTCGAGGAGGAGGAGGAGGCTGAGCCCGAGGATGCGGCTCCGCCGGAGTTCTGATTTGAAGTTATGCTTTGTACTTAGTTTTAAAACAATATTTATATCATGTAATATTTTATTATGTGCCTTTGAACCGTTTGTATTTTATTTAAGAAAAATTCTGGTACTTAGTATTTGACCTTGCTATCCGCTGCGTATCTTCTTGTGCACATTTGTCGCTTGCACACACTTGGCACTCTTCGATAGGGTGGTGACCCGTGATGTCATCATCCGGACGTCTCAATTTCCCCGTGTCGGTACGTGGGGATTTTGGGGGCGTCACAACCCTAACACAGGGGTTAAACATGGTATACGGCCCAACCACGGGTATAATGGTGGTTTATAATCCTACCACGGGGGTTAAACATGGTATCTGTCCCAATGTGATGCTTTGATATGTTATGAAATGGTGTCTCAAATTTTGATGTGCCAAAGGATTTCTAGAATAAGAAAGTTTTCTAAAAACCTCACTCTGTATTATGAAAATGAAAATATTTTGTTCTGCATTTTGAATTCTGCAAATGCTCATATTTACATGCTAGTATATGTTCTCTGCTTACTGAATTATTGATAACTCACCCCTTATCTCCACAATATTTTTCAGATATTTTAGATGTTTCAGCTAAAGTTCAATAATAGGGAGTGTTAGGGAGGGATTTTTGTCATAGGCCCACAAGGGCCCTCAAAGCCCAAGCCCACCAAGGGGGCTTCACTAGAGGACAAGGTAAGGGAAAAAGGAGGGGATAGAGGAAAAAAAAGGGGGTACAGGATAATGAAAGAAAGGAAAGGAAGCAATGCCAAGTTTACAGGCAGGGAATGGTGGAAAAGACATGAGGTAAGGTGATGTGACATAAAGGGAGGGAAAGAAAGAGATAAAAGGAGGAGGGACAAACGACTTGGGGGATTTACGGATAGACTCTTGGCCAGACTTTGGAAAGGTTTCTCAAGAAGGCTTCTTCAGCCTCCAGACACGGTATATTGCGATAATGTCCAAACAGGGAAGAATGATCTATAAATCTATTATATAGTGAGGATGAGAGACCCAGAGATACTGTAAATCAAGCTTATTTAGTGGATTCTCCCATCCCCAAACCCCTGTGGACGTAGACCTAGTGCCGAACCATGTAAATCTATGTGTCTATTTCTGTCTATTTTCCCTGCACTCGTATATTGTTCACCACCATGGCCACGCGCATGGGCTCCGTATGGCCGCACCCGATCAGCTGGGGGCTCACACAACAATGTCCAAGCCTAGCACCCCTAGGCCTACATATCACCGACCCAAGCCCAATGACTGCCTCGGTGCGCCGGGGGGGGATCCTTCTTCTCCTCCGATCTATTGACAAAAATCACACTTTAACAGGGAGCATGGGTAAGGCTATGTGAGGATTGTAGATAAAATACTTTGATGATTGGGAAACTTTATTAAGTAGTTTCGTTTTGCTCTATTGACTATGTATTTTGGAAGCTTGACTTTTATTTTGAGACATTGAGGTGTTTTTAGTTAATTATTTTGGGAATAGTTAGTTTGAAACAATGAGATCCATGTGTTGTTGAAAAATTGGAGTCTATAAATATATTGTTGAAATGTGAGTTTAAGTGACAGGACGTATCTCTCAAACCCATCCGGCACAAAGACTCTTGAGGCTAAACCCATATCGTCCCCTCTATCAACACCCTCCCAAAAAAAACAAATAGCTCAAGAAAGAATAGAGAACAACTGATTGAGCTGAAATATTGCATATTTCATACATTTAGAACCAACATATTTTGATCATTTCATGACTTTATTATTGGTTGTAGATAAAAAAAAATGGTTAATAAGCATAAATACGAGTTGTGATTTTTAATTGATTAATATCATGTTTATGCTTAATTTTATAACATGCAATTTAATTGAACAATATTTCTTCACGTGCACAACATATTTTTTATATTCTATTCTTTATTTTTATTTTTGATTTTATATTTCTTTGCTTGTTATTTCTTTTATGTGTTTGTGCATTTAAAATATTGAGTCATTCTTTGTCTTTTATAGCTTTCCAGAGGAAAATAATTCCAGAACACGCATACGGAAGCTTTGTACGCAGCATGGATGACATATCTCAAACCCTAGAAACGGAACACGGAAGACTTAGGAGATTGAGAAAAGCACATGGGACCACCAATTGAAAACCATGAAGATGACCAAGAAAATTGAAATCATACGAGACCCCATGCATTAAATAAAGAAAAGAAGTCATTTCTATGCTTTTCTTTTACGAGAAGGTCAGCAAAGCAAAAGAGGATAGCATACTCTGTAGGAGCCTTGAAGGATGCTGGAACATAGTGGGTAACTACAGCAGCATATTTTTTGGATGAAAAGCAACAGAGGTGCGTTTTGATTAAAGGAAAACGGGGGAACATGAAGACAAGAGCTGTTTATTTTTTATAGAGAAAATAAAAGAGAGGACTGCACCATTTTGATAGGATTCAGCTTTTCACAAAAGGAAAGGGGACAACTTTTAGCGGAGGGAGGCTCTGTTTTCCATTTGGACGAAGACGTAGACTCGGACGAAAGAAAGGTGGTGGGTCAATTTTTTATTTTTGGAGGGACAGAGAGGTAGAGCAGTTTTTGGTCAGAAGCTGGGTTCACGGTAGGAAAGGAGCTTCTGGTTTTTATTTTCTGGGTGAAGAAAAATAGAGGAAGACGTTGGGACGCTAGCTGGGCGTTTAACAAGTGAGAGAAGGAGAGAAGCTAGGCACTTGAGGGGGGATTTTCATTTTTGTTTTGGGGACTTATGGGAGGTCACGCAGAAGGTTTTGAAGAGAAGGACGTGAGAGGGAAAAATACATAGAGGACGTGAAGCCCTGCAGCTGGAGAGAAAACTTGGTTTGGCTGGAAGTATGCTGGCTTCCGGGGGCCCACTGAATTTCCTAGAGGAGAGAGAACAGAGAAGGGTGAGAGAGCTTCTAGAGAGAATTGGAGGGCTGAAACTTTTGGAGAGAGAGACCTGGGCTGGACAAAAAGGAAGGTGACACTAACGATAGAAACGAGAAAGGAAAAGCTCTGATTTTTCGGAAAGGGAGTTTTTGGTTTTTCTCCACTTTTGCTCTCTTGTGATTTTTTTTTTTTTCCTTTGTGTGTTAGGTTTTGTGATTTATTTTAATTTTTGGATAAAGAATATTTATTTGATTTCCATGACTCTTGTGATGAATATGGTTGGCTAAATTTTTGTACTAAGGTTAGAGGTGAAGTCTAATTATTTAAACATTATTTTCGGATCAACATTAGAATTTATATCGTGAGTTTGATCGATTGAATGGTTTTAATATTAGATACTTTGATTATCTATATATTTATCTTGATTCATTATGATTTTCAAATACATTGAATGCTTGAAAAAATGCCTGTGATAGTCAAATGAGTTTATGAATGTTTTAATCATCAATCATTCATACTTAATCAATAGTGACTATTTTTCTTGACCTTAAATGTTAAATCCTCCAATTAAACTTAATCATTATTCGAGTTTAATTGAAGTAAATTGATCGGAAACAATATTCTAAATTATCAAACGGATCCTTGAAACTTTAGTTATTCTCCATTTCGATTTATTTTATCATTTTAGTTTTATTCTATTACTTTAAAAATCTCCATCTCAATAATGTTCTTTTCTATTCGATTGCATGCTCATTTTAGTAATTGATTTTCGTTGTTTAAGTTATTTTTTTATCACATAACTCAATTCCTGTGGATTCGACCCTGTTAGGTACTACGACACTTGTATGCTTGCAGGTAAAACTGCACTAAATTTTTGGTTAACTAGTTTGAGTCAAAGTTTAGACGCAACAACTTTTTGGCGTTGTTGCTGGAGATTGCAACGTGTGATAAGATTTTTTTTAGAAAAGAAAAAAAAATATATAGTAATCTTTTGCTAACTTTTTCTCTTTTTTTTTTTTTTTTTTTTTTTTTGCAGGTACAATTTTGTTATTTTGTCGAGAAATGGATCAAATAGCATTGCTTTATTCATAACATTGGGTAATCTCGTTCCATTCTTTTTTTATTTGCTTGCTTGTTTTGCATTAAGTTTTTAGAATAGAAGACTCTAAGTGGTGTATGCATTAATTAATTTTGAGACTTGTCCATACCTTTTAGTGTTTTTGAATGTACTTGAGCCTCTATAATGAATGATCTCATGGTAACGTGATCAAACTGGTAGATTGAGGAAAGAGGAAATTGTTTTAAAAGAATTGGTTGATAGGTTGCATGGCGATTCCAAAAATTCTCATTCTAATACCATGCCTGACAATCATAGTGCTCATGATGAACTCAAAAATAAGGAGGCACAAAATAATCCACCAATGAGAAATTTGCGTGGGTATTTGCCGCCAACAAGGACAAATACTCCATCTTGCATGATATGTTTTACGAACATGGGGAGTTTTGATTTAAAACCGGGAGTAATTCAATTACTTCCTAAGTTTCATGGCTTAAACTCAGAAATTCCTTATTTGCATTTAAAAGAATTTGAAGAGATTTGTGCAACTTTACAAAACCAAACTGTCAATGATTATGTTGTTAGATTAAAGTTGTTCCGATTCTCTTTGAAACAAAAATCTAAAAATTTAGCTGAATTTCTTGAGACTAAGATCTATTGGCACTTGGCAAGAAATGCAAAGAGAATTTTTGAAAAAGTTTTTTTCCTACTCACAGGACCAACACTCTTCACAGAAACATTATGAATTTTTCTCAAAAAGAAAATGAAACATTTTTTCAGTGTTAGGAGCGTTTTAAAGAATTATTGCTAACTTACCCACATCATGGCTATGAGACTTGGCGCACCATTAGTTTTTTCTATGAAAGTTTAATATCTCAAATGCGTCAGTTTGTAGAAATGATGTGTAATGGTGAATTTTTAAATAAAGATTCTGATTATGCTTGCAATTATTTTGACCAATTGGCTAAAAAGGCCCAATCTTAGGACAACAAAGATCGTTCTGATCGGTCAAATAAGTCCAAGCTTAATGTCATATCTCAATAGGGTATGTATGTCCTTAAAGGAAATGATTATGTAAATACTAGGATAACAAATTTGACAAGAAAAGTCGAGGCCATGGAACTTAGGAATGTAAATTCGGCCAAGGCCATTGAAAAAGAAGAAGAGAATTGTGGCATATATGAGATTAGTGGATACCTAACTCAGGATTATCCAACAATCCTCGCTTTTAAAGAGATGTTGCACAAACAAACAAATGCCATGAATTCTTATAGAAGACTATTTTCTTTCCCTTATACGGAAACATATAACCATGGATGGAGAAATTACCCCAACTTTAGTTGGAGAAACGAGTCCAATTCAAATCAAAATCCTCAAGGGCCTTCTTCTCCTACTCCTTATGTACCTCTACATAAGAAAACCCTTGAAGAACCATTACAAACTTTTATGCAGGGACAAGGCAATATTAACACTCAGATAATGCACGCCATTGATGAGATGAGAAGTCCTATTAGCGACTTGACCTCCGCATTGCACGCTCAAGAAAATGGCAAGTTTCCTGTTCAACCTGAGCCAAATCCCAAAGGGAAATTTGAGGTAAGAAATTCAAATTCTTCTGATTCAAAATTTAAACATGCCAAGTCCATCACCACTCTACGTAATGGAAAAACAATTGATAAAAGTGTTTCAATAAAAGTTGGTGAAACCAAAAATTCTTCAAATTTCAAGAGTGATTGTGAAATTGACAAGATTGAACTAGATATGCCTGTAAAAGCCCCAATACCTGCCCATTTTCCCAAAAGGTTGCGACCTTCTCATAAATTGGTTCAAAATTCTAATATTCTTGAAATTTTCAAACAAGTGAAAATTAAAATTCCTTTGTTGGATGCGATTAAACAGATTCATCTTACGCTAAATTTTTGAAAGATCTGTGTACAGTGAAGCGTACAATGAAATTGCAAAAGAAGGTTTTCCTCACAGAATAGGTAAACGCCGTCCTTCAAAATAATTCTCCTCCAAAGTATAAAGATCCAGGTTGTCCAACAATTTCTTGTGTTATTGGAAATTTTAAAATTGAGAAAGCCCTACTTGACCTTGATGCTAGTGTTAACCTCTTATCTTACTGAGTATATGAGCAATTGGGTCTTGGTGAACTTAAACCCACCAAGTTAACACTCCAATTTGCTGATCGTTCAATAAAAATACCGAGAGGGATAGTTGAGGATGTGTTAGTGCAAGTAGGCAAATTTTATTTCCCAGTGGATTTTATTATTTTGGACACATAACCTGTCTTTGATGTTTACACTCAAATTCCTATAATTTTGGGTAGGCCATTCATTGCAACCTCGAATGCTTTAATAAATTGTAGAAGTGGTGTGATGATACTTTCTTTTGGCAACATGACTTTAGAGTTGAATATTTTTAATATTTGTAAGCAAATTGGCGATGATAATGATGTGCATGAAGTAAATTTGATTCAAACTCTTGTTCAAAATAAATTTGATTTGTCAATTTTTTTTTACCCTCTTGAGGCTTGTTTAGATCATGGTGAAAATTTTAATGATGATTCTATACTTGCATTTATGAATTTTTTGCTAGGATTTACTCCTATAATTGCCCCTCCCCTCAAGTGTGCAAACACCAAAACTCGACTTGAAATATCTGTCTGCTAATCTCAAATATACATTTTTAGGCCAAGGAAAGACATTACCAGTTGTAATCTCATCAAAACTAGATGAAATTCAAAAAAGAAAATTAATTGGTGTTCTCATTGAACATAAAGAAGCAATAGGATGAACCATAACTGATATTAAAGGTATGAGTCCTTTAATTTGTACCCATAGAATATATCTAGAGGACAATGCTAAGCCCTCTAAAGAAATGCAACGTAGATTGAACCCTAACATCCTAACATGAAAGAGGTTGTTAGAGTAAAGGTGTTAAGACTTCTGGATGTAGGGATCATTTACCTTATTTCTGACAGCAAATGGGTTAATTCTATGCAGGTGGTACCTAAGAAATCTAGTGTGACTATAGTTAAGAATGCTGATAATGAATTGATCCCGACTAGAGTTACTACTGGTTGGCGTATGTGCATTGGCTACAGAAAACTAAATTAAGTCACTAGGAATGATCATTTTCCCCTACCATTCGTGGATCAAATCATTAAACGTGTAGCGAGCCATAAATTTTATTGTTTCCTAAATGGTTATTTTGGATATAACCAAATTGAGATTACTTCTGAGGATTAAGAAAATACCACTTTTACATGTCCATTTGGTACATTTGCATATCGAAAGATGCCATTTGGACTTTGTAATGCTCCTGCTACATTTTGAAGATGCATGATGTGCATATTCAGTGACATGGTAGAGCATTTCGTTGAAATATTCATAGATGATTTTCCTATTTTTGATGATTCATTTGATGAATGTTTGACTCATTTGAAAAAAGTGCTTATTAGATGCAAAGAAAAGAATTTGATTTTAAGTTGGGAAAAGTGTCATTTTATGGTCACTCAAGAGATTGTTCTTGGTCACATTGTCTCTTCTCAAGGTATTGAAGTGGACAAGGCCAAAATTGAATTAATTTCTAATTTTTCCCATCCCGAAGAACATAAGGGATATTAGATTTTTTCTAGGTCATGCAGGTTTTTACAGCAACTTCATTAAACACTTCAGTATAATTTCTAGACCTTCATGCAATTTATTGTCAAAGGAAAATTCTTTTGTGTAGACTGAGAATTGTGAGTTAGTTTTTACAAAATTAAAAGGTATGTTGATTTCAGCCTCAATTATGCAATCACCTTACTGAAATTTATCACTTGAAATTATGTGTGATGCTAGTGATTATGTTGTTGGAGCTGTGTTGGGCAAACGTAAGGTCAAAAAGCCTTGTGTGATTTATTATGCAAGTAGAACTTTAAATAGTACTCAAATGAATTATTCAACAACTGAAAAAGAGCTACTTGCAGTAATTTTTGCACTTGAAAATTTTCGTTCTTATTTGATTGGGTCTCAAATTATCATTTTTACTGATCATACTACTTTGAAATACCTTTTAGCAAAAAAAATACAAAGTCCAAATTACTTAGATGGATCCTTTTGCTGCAAGAATTTGACTTGATAATTAAAGATAAAAAAAGGAGTTGAGAATGTTGTTACTGATCATTTGTCTAGACTTGTTCTTTCATATTCCATATAGACAATTCCTATTAAAGACACATTCCTAGATTAGCAACTTTTTAGTATATCTCAATTGCCTTAGTATGCTGATATCTCTAATTTTCTTACTGTAGGTGAAATTCCTCGCACTTGGACTCAACAAGACAATAGGAAATTTTTTGTAGAGGTAAAAAAATTCTTTTTGGATGATCCATATTTGTTTAAATATTGTTCGGATCAGATAATTAGGCAATGTGTTCTTGATAGTAAATTTCAAAGTGTGATGTCTGTTTATCACTCTGGAGCATGTGATGGCCATTTTTCTAGCAAGAAAATAGGTTTTAAAATTTTGCAATATAGTTTTTATTGGGTTTGGACAATCATGAATTTTATAAAACTTGTGAGAGTTGTCAAAAATTGGGAGGGATTACCCGCCGAAATATGATACCATTAAATCTAATTTTTGTTGTTAAAATATTTGATTGTTGGGGCATCGATTTCATGGGAAATCTCTACATCACTGATTATGTGTTCAAATGGATCGAGATTGTTCCATACAACAAAAATGATCACAAAGTTGTGCTGAAATTTTTAAAAGAAAATATTTTATCAAACTTTGGAACACCTCGAGCCATTATCAGTGATGAGGGTAAACATTTTTGCAATAAACCTTTTGAGATCTTAATGCGAAAATATGGTATTACTCATGAGGTTGTTACCCCTTTTCACCCACAAAAAATTGGCCAAGTTGAGGTATCCAATCGGGAGATCAAATTTGTTTTAGAAAAAACGGTTAACCCAAGTCGCAAAGATTGGTCTTTACGACTAAGCGACGCACTTTGGGCATACCATACTACTTTAAAAACCTCAATTGGTATGTCCCCATATAAACTCATTTTTTAAAATGCGTGTCACTTGCCTGTGGAATTGGAACACAAAGTTTATTGGGCAATTAAGCAATTTAATTTTGATATGGATAAAGCTTGCTTTCTTCTTAAGTTTCAGCTTAATGAGTTAAAGGAAATCAGGAATAAAGTTTACGAAAACTCTCGTGTTTCCAAGGAGAGAATAAGGATTTTTCATGATAAAAATATTTTTCAAAAGTCTTTTGAGCCTTCCCAAAAAGTTTTATTGTATAATTCAACGCTCCATTTGTTTCCTGACAAGCTTCGATCTCAATGGATCAGTCCCTTTGTTGTAAAAACTAGTTATCCTTTTGGAGCCATTGAGATAGAAAACCCAGAGAATGGTAATGTTTTTAAAGTTAATAGATAAAGGTTGAAACCATTTTTGGTGATTTTACTCCAGAGGTTGAGTCCATTACTCTGGAGGATTCTACTTATCAGAATTGAATTCTGATTTCTTATGGTATATACCGTATTTGTTTGTTTTGTTTTT
The DNA here is from genome assembly GCA_011037825.1 of Carya cathayensis. NCBI lineage: Eukaryota > Viridiplantae > Streptophyta > Magnoliopsida > Fagales > Juglandaceae > Carya > Carya cathayensis. The sequence goes on along the minus strand of QGSO01000313.1, from coordinate 837,641 downwards.
ATATCTTCTATTTTTTGTGTCTTCTAATTTTAACAGAAATCTACTCCTTGTGTGCACTCGAGTATCTCATGTGACTTATTTCCTCTCTGTTTAATCATTTCCGTTTCAATATATGTTCTGCAGTATTTATCTTGCTCTAATTCATGCCTGTATAGCATACTTCATCAAACATTCATTTGTTGAACATTAAAGACAATGTTACATGTAGTTGGGGGGAGGGTTTTCTGTTGAAAATGTGTTAGTTTAAAAAAAATGAAAAAAAAAATTGTGACATGCAGTGAAACAAAAATTATTAACACACACTCCTTCTGGCATTTTTGTGAAATTTGAGCACTTTGGTAGAGTAATTGAGCGGAATTATTTTATGAAGATTTATCTTTAACCCTAAGCATAGAGCATAAATTATGATACATCATATTTTGTTGAGGTGTGACTTGAAATACTAGGATGCGATATTTATTGAGATGAGAATTAGTATGATTTATATAGAATGAAAGGCAAGTGTTGAAAGAACATCTTGCATATACTTACAATTGTAGTGTTCCTCATTAATGTTCATTGATTTAAAATAGAAGAAGTAAACTGCAGGACTACCGAACCTTATTTAAAAATAAATAAATAAATAAATAAATAAGAAGAAGATGAAAGCGAGTTGGCTTTCCTAAATAAAGGATTAGAAACAATTACCCAAAACTTTGGGGGTTGAGTGTTCAACTTTTAAATAGAGTTGGTGTGAAAACTGCTAATCCGTTGGGTTTTGAGGTATTTAGAATCAATAATGATTAATTTTAAGTTTGAAAAATCCTATGATAAATCATAGTTATTAATGAGGAACACACAGTGGTTTAGCCACACACACATCCGAGTTCTAAGACATTTGTCCCAATTCTATGTGAACAATTATTGAGACTTTCCTTGTGGATATAACATCTGGTGTTGAGTAGTCATGAATCGACTTTTGTAAGAATTAAGAATTATGTTTGATTGTTTTCGTTTGGATTTCGAGTTTTATGCAATATTCATCTCAATTAATTTTCACTATTTTGTTCAAGAATTAGCAAACGCTAGTGGGGAGGTGTGATTGAGCTAAAATATTGAATATTTCATATATTTAGAATCAACATATTTTAATCATTTCATGACATTATTATTAGTTTTAGATGAAAAAATAGTTAATAAGTATAAATACGAATTGTGATTTTTAATTGATTAATATCTTGGGTTGAATAGTGTCAACGTGGGTAGTTGCATTTGGGCTATACCACCGAATTAGTAGTGGGTCATTCATGTAGTTTTCTATTTAAGTCCATTAAGCCTACCGAATGAAATTACCAAGTTTAAATCCCAATTTCTTGTGAGTATTTGAAGGCCAGTGGCACCACGAATTGCCATGCATATTTACTTCTTAATTTTAATTACAGTAGCCATAACACTTTTGCTTAAAATATCTCTAATTGTACCTTTTAAGGCCTTTTTTGGTCATTTTGTTTGCCTTGTAGTCAAGGACCTCGGTGCCTTCCCTCTACCTTCTGGCGCCTTTACACTGTTTTTTAATTTTTCCTACGGGAGTTTGAAACTGAGTAAAAACAAATCCGAGGCTAGCACAAGTGTACTTTTCGTTACTTTTATTCAACTAGAGATCAACGGATGTACTTAATTATTAATCTTTTAAAGTTTAAATTATTAATTTTGTAAAAAAAATTTTAAAAAAAATATCTGTATTTAAAAAACTAAAGTAAAAATAAAAAATATTGATTTACCATTAATCCGAAAATAAAGAACCAAAGCCATGGAAAAAGAAGGTATCGCCAAAAGGAAACGATGCGTGTCTCGTTAGTGTCGGGGAAACGTCGATGATGGATCATGGATTTGCGACGATCGACTAAGGCTTTAGACTCGAAAAAATCTTCACAACCTCCTATTATTCACACACACTCCATACTTTATATTTTTTTTTAATATTTATTATTTTATCTTTTATCAAATATTTAATATATAAATAATGAATAAAAGAATTAAATTAATTTAAAATGAATAAATTCAAAATAAATATTAAAAAATTAAAAAAAAATAGAGTATAAAGTGTTAGAAGATTGCGTAGCATTCCTCCTTTAGACTCGCACCTTTTAACTCGACCGGCGCTGATCCAGAGACTAGTTTCAGCTGTGCTGTCGCTTTTGGGGTGTTCTGTTCTGGCCCTATGCTTCTTCGTCAATGGACCTTGGAGGTTAAATGATATGACCCACTTCTTCAAGGGCCGGCTTGTTTTGCTAATGGTTTGGCAAAACAAACCAAAATTAGCAACCCAAAAAAAAGAAAACTGAGTTAATTAGGAGGTGCAATCATTCTGATTATGATAAAAAAAAAATTGTTGGTGAGAGTCCTAACTTTATAGGTACTCTTGCCTACTTACATTATTGTCATCCATTATGGGAATGATTGTGACACTTCATCTCATACTTTAATCATCTTGTCATATTTAGGTTCTCTCAGAGTACTAAAAATTTATCAATAACTTGTTTATCCGATGCTAAGTCTTTCACAATTTTAAGTAATATAAGTATGTATCCATATATTTTTTTAAGGTGTATTTTTAGATAATAAGATGAAATGAGATAGTTTTAAATGAAAATTAAAAATTGAATATAATATTATTATAATATTATTTTTTAATATTATTATTGTTTTAAAATTTAAAAAAATTTAATTGTTTATATATTATGTACAAAAATTTTAAAAATTTATAATGATAAAATGAGATGAAATAAAACTATTTTTGTATCCTAACTAATAAATAAAGTTTTATGACAAATATTATAAACAAATCTCGGATATAAAAATTTTGAAAAAGTCTCTAAATACTATTTTTTTGTATGTTCAATATTTTTCAAAGAAATTCTACTTTGCATATATCAAATAGTAATATGGGTATATAATGCAAGTTTCTGAAAAAAAATTAAAAATTAAAAAACACACCAAAACCTAGATGTCATCATGCCTTCATAGTGGAGAATATAGAACAATGTCAACAGCAGCCTTTGACGTTCTTTTCATTCAAAAGAATCCAAATCAGTTTTGGTAGGGCCACTTTTAAAAGCAAAGACAACTTAAATAAATCCCCACGCATTTAAGACCCTACATATATATGATGCCGGGGGGCCTCTTTGGCGCGACGGCAAATCAATGCCTTAAATTCATGTATTTAAATGAAATGAAATATATACAAATATATATATTTTTATATATATATATATATATGAGGAGGCTCAACATATTTGGCAAGTGAGATGAGATATATATATATATATAATCCTAAAAGTATCAGTTCAAACACTTACTAACCGACATCCAGTTGACTACCAACATTGAATCGCACTCTATCTCTAGCTACATATACCCCATATGCCTACACATGTGCACGCCAAGTAAATGGGATCTCAATTCTGCCATGTTATTTGTACCATGTCTGAAGTGTACTGGGAATGCACAATAAAGTTACCTCCATGATCCCATATCACACCGACACCTCCGCAATTTCTAGGATTACCTCTATAGCTCCTGTCAACATTGATCTTGACCGACCCCTCCACTAGTTTGCGACAATAAATCAGATGCGCCCTTCTCTCCCTAACACTACATAATGGAATATCAAGTGCTTTCAAAATGGAGATATCCTCTACTGTTAAGGACCTAGAACGTATTAGCAAACCAGACAACTTTCACAGCCACACTTTGACTGCCAGCCAAACATTCTCTGCTATGCAACCATACTTTGGCTACATATGATAATGACCACAATGACAACACACTATTTTGTAGCACCATTGAATCTCTAGAATACTTCTCTCTTACCAAACCAGCTAGTAGCATTTGTTGTCGACCTTGTCTACTAGTTTATTCATCAATCAACTAAGTTGTACTAGCAAGTCGTGAAAAGGATCCTACACTACCTCAAACACAAAGTGACACAAGGTCTTCTCATCACTAAGTCCTCAATACAATAGCTTGAAGCATTCTCTAGTGCTGGTTGGGGGGGTATCCTGATGGAAGTCACCCACCAAATGCTTATTGTCATGTGTTTCTTGGAAAGAACTTGATCTCTTGGAGTTTCAAACACCTAGATGGTGTCCCGCTTGATCATAAAGGTTGAGTAGAATTTCTTGCCAACATTGATGTTGAATTGAAGTGGATTCTGAATTGATTTTGCAACCTACCTATTGTGCTTCCCTACGCTCCAAAACTCTAGTGCAACAACATTGGTGCGACTTACAAATCAGCAGACCGATCAGTCTTCCATGCTCGAACTAAGCAGTGTAAAGACCAATTCCGAATCCAAATATTAGGAGAAACTCGAGTTTGGATATAAATCCATATGCAGATATCTAGGTGTAGATTCGAGTGTGGATATATATCTGGATCCGGATAGCTATTTACATCCTGGTCGGATACCCTTATTAAATAAAAAATAGATTTTTAAAATTTGAAAAATAAAAAAGAATTAAAAACAAAAAACATAAATTAAAATTGGAAAACTAAAAGCCACCCACGGTGCTCATGGGTGGCCATTGTCAACCACCCTGAGGTAAGCCCTCTGAGGATTGCCCATGGGGTGTTCACCATCGGCAACCCTGTGGCAGCCCTTGTTGGCCACTGAACCACCCTCGAAGGTCATGGGTGGCTTCTATTTTTTTGTTTTTAACACATGTTTAATATTATTTATTTAGTTTAATTTTTTTTTTCCTTTTCAAAAAATTTTATTTAGCAAAAAATTCAAATAGTGAGTATTACTCACTATCCATTAAACAAATCCATTATTTGTCCTGATGTAAAGCAAATAGTGAATCTAATTATCCACCCTCTACAAGAACGACCGGTGTCTAGCTTGGGTATCTAGATTTTCGATGTAGGCTAGGTTTTTTCTGGCAAGATGCACAAACTTTTGTATGCATACCTCTCTACATACACACATATCTACCTTTATTATAAAAGCGTTATTCGTCTATGAACAATTTTTTGTAATTGATGGCTACATTACATTTTTATCATTAAGCTTTATGATGGGTTAAGTTGTATTTTGGGGGAAACATTGGCATTCCTATGATGTGTCTATTTCGCTTTGCCTAATGGTATCCCTATGATTACAGACTTGAAATTGCGTAATTATTTTCATCGGATGTGAAAACATGTGTGGTTTTTTGTTATGTGCAACGGCTAGGGTTATGGTCTAAGGTTGAGTATGGTTCGGGAGATGTCCTAAAGTTAGGACATTGATGTCTTTTATTTTCGTAAGGGTCTTTAAGTAGTTATTCAAATTGTCATGCAAATTTACGTCTTAATTTTAATTACAATAGCCATAACAAGTGGTCTCAGAGCCATGTTTGTAACAGCCCGCTAAAATTATCAGTTTTGGATTATTTCCCGACAGCAATCACATCTCTCTCGTCTTTACCCTCATCTGGAATCACGCGTATAGATTATCTTTTCCGTAAATCACGTAATTTGTTCTTCACCGACAGCTGTAAAATCATGAGTCTTCCAAGACCACGCCTAGCCTTTCTCAAGCCCAAACTACCACTTTATGTGGTGGACAGCCACCGTACGCCGCCACGTACGTTCCTCCGACGCATGTTCGTGACGAACAACGAGCGACGCACGGGTTATCCCGTCGATGGTATAACCTTCTATCTCTAGTTATTTTACGTTTAAAATAGTTAGTTGGTTGGTTTGTGGATTGTGTAGTTGTATTTGTGGAATTCGTTGCGTAGTTGTGAAGCGAAGTGTGGTTGTGAAGTGTTGCGTTTGATTGTGTATTTTGTGGACTGTGCTGTGAAGTATAGGCGTGAGATGGATGCCGTAGATGTGATACGGCGGGTTGTGTGAAGAGAATACGCGTGTAGCGTATTCTGTGTAATGCAGCGACGCGCCGCGCGACGTGCACTGTAGTGATGTGTGTCGTAGAAGGAAGGGAGTACGCATGTAGTGTACTCCGTGTTGTATGGCGATGCATCGTGTGATGTGCATCGTGTTGATGAGAGTTGTAGCGAAGGAAGTACGCGTAGCGCGTACTCCGTGTCGCGTAGCGATGCACCGTGAGACGTGTATCGCAGTGATGGGTATTGTAGTGTGGATGGAAGAGAGTTCACGTGAGTGTACTCTGTATTAAGTCGTGATACATCGGATGGCGTGTCACGAAGGGTTGAATGGCGTAGCAGAGAAGTGTGGAGCGTATGGTGTAATGTTGGGAAACTGTATGACAGTGTCCCGAAGCAGTGATGATATGGATTATAGTCCGGGATGACTGGTGTCATCTTGTGGTTGACTATGGCTAAGAGTATATGGATTGAGAAATGAGTTGTTTGTTTGGTTGTTATTGATAATTTTAATGAACTTGTTTTAGTGCAAAGGCTTTCTGAAGTCAATTTATCTCTTCCGAGTATAGTGAAACCTCAAGTTGGCCGTGGTGTTGCAAGTGCTTACAATATGGCAATTGAGTTCAGAAGTGAAAATCTTAAGGACTCGAGTGTTCCTCTTCCAGCTGTTGTGCAGTTCCTCGTGTCTCGCGCTCTATTCTCATAGAACGCGACGATCGAGGTAAGTTAGCCTCTAACTTACTATCAGTTTATTGTGTATGTGTGATGGGTAAGAGAACTACAATTTATGTATGTATGTTATCGTATATGCCATGTCATGCTATGTCATTACATGTTTATCTGTTACGTATGATTTAATCTCTCATGAATAATTATCTGTTAAATAATCTTTTCTGCCATACAATGATGTATGTTATAAGTATGCCATGTTAAGTATGCCATATGATACATGTATGCCATGAAATGTTTATGATTAAATCATATTATGCCATTTACAAGTATACGCCATGTTAGAAAAGTATATGATATTAAATAATATCACATGCATTAAGAAAGATAAGACATGTTATGTTATAATAATGCGTGGGGCCACAACAACTGTGGAGTACGTATTATATTTATGTTATTTATAATGCGTGGGGCCACAACAACTGTGGAGTACGTATTATATTTTATGTTATTTATAATGCGTGGGGCCACAACAACTGTGGAGTACGTATTATATTTTATGTTACTTATAATGCGTGGGGCCACAACAACTGTGGAGTACGTATTATATTTATGTTACTTATAATGCGTGGGGCCACAACAACTGTGGAGTACGTATTATATTTATGTTATGTTATTTATAATGCGTGGGGCCACAACAACTGTGGAGTACGTATTATATTTTATGTTATTTATAATGCGTGGGGCCACAACAACTGTGGAGTACGTATTATATTTTATGTTATTTATAATGCGTGGGGCCACAACAACTGTGGAGTACGTATTATATTTTATGTTATTTATAATGCGTGGGGCCACAACAACTGTGGAGTACGTATTATATTTAATGTTATGTTACTTATAATGCGTGGGGCCACAACAACTGTGGAGTACGTATTATATTTATGTTACTTATAATGCGTGGGGCCACAACAACTGTGGAGTACGTATTATATTTTATGTTACATGAAGTATGGGGCCACAACAACTGTGGAGCATACACTACATGAGACACAGCAATTGTGACATGTAGAATACGTGGGGCCACAACAACTGTGGAGTACGTATTATATTTTATGTTATGTGAATTCATGGGGCCACAACAACTGTGGAGCATGAAGTATGGGGCCACAACAACTGTGGAGCATACACTACATGAGACACAGCAATTGTGACATGTAGAATACGTGGGGCCACAACAACTGTGGAGTACGTATTATGTTTTATGTTACTTGAATACGTGGGGCCACAACAACTGTGGAGTACGTATTAATGCACGTTATTAATCAAGACAATTAAATAAGATTCCAAGTTTATGTTAAGTCAAGTTTCAGATCAAGTTCATGTTATGTTATGCTCACGTACATGTTATGTTCATGTTCATGTTATGTTCCAAGTTCATGTTCACATCATGTTATGTTCACGTTTATGATACGTTCAAGCTCACGTTCATGTTATGTTATGTTCATGTCCATGTTATGTTTCACGTTCATGTTATGTTGATTGTTCATGTTATGTTTTAAGCTTAAGTTCATGCCATGTTAAGTCAAGTTCAGTTCACGCTTAAGTTCTGGTTAAGTCATGCTATATGTCAAGTTATACTATGTTTATGTATGACTATAATTATGCATTTATGCTTTTACTGCCATGCATGCATTTTTAACCTGTGTATAAGTTTTATGTTAACTTACTGAGATTTGTAATCAAATCTCACTGTGGTAGTCCCAACTACCATTCCCCCCGAATGGTAGATCTTGTTACAGGACCCAAAGGAGAATTGGAATCTGACCAACTGAATACGGTCGACTAGGCCACGGTGCGATGTTGATGATGGTATAGTATTTAACTTAGGTTAATACTTGTACTTTTGGAGTTGTATCTCAAGTATTCTTTTGATCACAACCATTTTAGACTAGTGTGGTGATCACGGCTTTTTAGTATGCCTTTATGTATGAATTATGTTTCAAGTATTTGGGATATATTTAGTTGGTGCATAGTATTGCTAAAGAAAAAGATTATCCGCTGCGAATATTGCATAATGTTAGATGCATGTTAGGAACATTGCATCTTATATGTCATGAACGGGGGCAGGTAACCTTGTGTTGCATGTCTCGACGCTTCAAATGTTCGTTCAATCCCAAGCGGAATTTGGGGGCGTCACAATGTTCTTGAGACATGGGTGAAGGGATTGGCAACACACAACTTTTAGTTGTGGCTAATCTTAAAGGGGATACTAACCATCTAAAGGATGAACAAGTTTGCCAACAAGAATTGTTGAAAACTGTATTGCAGTAATTTAGCAATCTTGAGGATAATTATGATCAATTAGCTCTTACAGTGGGAAATACTAACTCCATAGAAGGTTTTTCTAGGGGGTGGAGGTAGTAATGTGAAGCTCAATGGCAACCCTCTATTTGAAGGACATGAAGGAATTCAGGCTCGTACCTTGCAATTGGATTTTGCTAAATTTGATAGAGTTGAGCCAACCAAGTGGTTTCTCAAGGCCCAACAGTTTTTTGCCTATTTTAATACCCTTGATGATCAAAGGTTCCAAATTGCATTTTTCCATATGGAAGGAAAGGCTCTTTCTTGGTATTGCTAGCTCATATACTCGAGTCTAGTCCACACTTGGGAGGAGTTTGTTTCATCTCTCAAAATTCGCTTTGGGCCCTCGACTTACAAAGATCCAGTGGGAGCTTTTGCTAAGCTCCGACAAGTCTCCAATATTGAAAATTATCAAACCCAATTCGAGCTCTTATATAATCGAATCAGTGGACTCACTGAAGAATTTCGCATCAACACCTTTTTTAGTGGCTTATGTGATAATTTGGGAATTGTCATCACCATGTTTAAGCCTAAAACTTTCGACAACCTTCGTGTTAGCCCGTTTGCAAGAAGAAGAAGTTCTATAGAGAACCTCACACCGCTCACTACCTAGCCCACCACACCAACCTAATCTACCCAGTCTTCCTGCTCTAGCTCCTTTATCAAGGCTACCTGTCCCTCCACCATGCCCAAGACCAAGAAATCAACCAAACCTCACCACTAACAACCAAAACAAAAGACCTGCCTTACATGTTAAATGAATTTCCCCAACTCAGATGCAGGATAGAAAAGATAGAGACTTTTGCTATTATTGTAATGAAAAGTTTCAACCCAAACATCAATGTAATAGGTCAAGAATTTATTTGGTAGAAGGAATTGAGCCTACCGAATGAAATCATCAACTTTGAATCCCAATTTCTTGTGAGTATTTGGAGGCTAGTGGCACCTCGAATTGCCATGCATATTTACTTCTTAATTTTAATTATAGCAACCATAACACTTTTCTTAAAATATCTCTAATTTTTAATTTTAATTTTAATTTTAATTTGAGGCCCTCTTTGGTCCTTTTGTTTGCCTTGTAGTCAAAGACCCCGGTGCCTTCTCTCTACCTTCTGGCGCCTTTACACTGTTTTTTAATTTTTCCTACGGAAGTTTGAAACTTGCCCTAATTAAATATAAATATGAGGCTAGCACAAGTGTACTTTTCGTTACTTTTTTTCAACTAGAGATCAACGGATGTACTTAATTATTAATCTTTTAAAGTTTAAATGATTAATTTTGTAAAAAAAAATTTAAAAAAAATATCTGTATTTAAAAAAATAAAGTAAAAATACAAATATTGATTTATCATTAATCCGAAAATAAGAACCAAAACCATGGAAAAAGAAGTGTCGGGAAAAGGAAACGATGCGTGTCTCCTCAGTGTCAGGGAAACGTCGACGATGGATCATGGGTTGGTCAGACGAAGACTTTAGACCCGCATATTTTCGCGCGACGGGCACTGATCCAGAGACTGGTTTCAGCTGTGCTGTCGCTTTTGGGGGTGTCCTCTGTCTGCTCTAGCCCTATGCTTCTTCGTCTATGGACTTCGGAGGTTTGATGTGACCCATTTCTTCAAGGGTTGGCTTGTTTTGCTGATGGTTTGGCAGAACAAACCAAAATTAGCAACCCAAAAAATAGAAAACTGAGTTAATTAGGAGGTGCAATCATTCTGATTATGATTAAAAACAAAATATGTGGTGAGAGTCCTAACATTATAGGTAGTAGGTACTCCTGCCTACTTACATTATTGCCTTCCATTATGGGAATGATCGTGACACTTCATCTCATACTTTAATCATCTTGTCATATTTAGGTTCTCTCAATGTACTAAAAATTTATCAATAACTTGTTTATCCGCTGCTAAGTTTTCCACAATTTTAAGTAATATAAGTATGTATCCATATATTTTTTTTTAAAGGTGTATTTTAAATAATAAGATAGAATGAGATGATTTTAAATGAAAATTTAAAGTTAAATAAAATATTATTAAAATATTAATTTTTAATATTATTATTATTTAAAATTTTAAAAATATTTAATTATTTATTATATTTTATGCAAGAATTTAAAAAATTTATAATAATAAAATGAGATAAAATAAAATCATTTTTGTATCCTACCTAAGCAAGTTTTATGATTAATGTTATAGACAAATTTCAGGTATAAAAATTTTGAAAAAGTCTCTAAATACTATTTTTTTTTATATATGTTCAATATTTTTCAAAGAAATTCTACTTTGCATATATCAAATAGTAATATGGGTATATAAAGCAAGTTTAAAAAAAATTATTTAAAAATAAAAATTTTAAAAAATAAAAAAAAACCTACAAAACCTAGATGTCATCACGGTGGAGAATATAGAACAATGTTAAGTTTTAACAGCAGCCTTTGACGTACTTTTCATTCAAAAGAATCAAAATCAGGTTTGGAAGGACCACTTTTAAGTTTTAAAAGCAAAGACAACTCAATAAATCCCCACGCATTTAAGACCCTACTTATATATATTATATATATATATATATATATATGATGCCGGGGGGCCTCTTGGGCGCGACGGCAAATCAATGCGCCTTAAATTCATGTACTGAAATGAAATGGGTTCATTGACATGTTTGGCAAGTAAGAAACAAAATTTTTATCTCATTTTATCTTATTATTATAATTTTTTAATATTTATATATATAATATAATAAATAATTCAATTTTTTCAAATCATAATTTAATTTTTTTAAATTTTAAAATAATAATAATATTAAAATATAATATTTTAAATTTTTATCTAAAACTAAAAATTCTCATCTCATTATCCAAACCTGCGATTCAGAAATGAGATGGAATGATTGTAAATGAAAGTTAAAAGTTAAATAAAATATTATTAAAATATTATTTTTTAATATTATTATTTTAAAATTTGAAAAAATTGAATTAAGATTTGAAAAAGTTGAATTGTTTATTATATTTTGTGTGAAAATTTAAAAAGATAAAATGGAATATTCTCTGAATCCAAACGAGCTCTAAATTTTAATTATAAAGAAAACTCATAAAAAAATTTATAAATTTAAGAGATTTGATATAGTATATTAGATTGTAAAACTATTTTTATTGTAAAATAAATCTTGTCTATTATATAAAATCCTATCAGTTTGCAATTAATTTATTTTTATAGAATCTCTTTATATATGTAGTAATTATTTTATATATATATATATATATTAGAAATAAGATAAAGAAAAGAATCTAATATAGTTGAAAAACCACGTCCTGCAATAACATTGATGTTGGTCGCATTTATTGTAATGTTAGTTTTAAGGTCCATCGTGTCTAAATTGGCTCCAAGTAGTTTGTCGGTATGGAAGTTGATTCCTAACCAACCAATCTCAATCTTTTCTCTCATGATCATCCACTTAGCTTGCTGTTTATAAAAGCGTGCTAATTAATTAGAGGGGTACCTTTTATTTATTTATTTTTAATAAAGAAATCTCTTATTTTTATATAAGAGATTTCGAATCCAAGTATTTTATTTTATTTAAAGAATTGAGTCATATTTAGTTTGACTACTTTTGTTCATTTGAATTAGATATATAGTATCCATTCAATATAAAATATATTGTATTATAAAATATATTATATTTTGGTCATTTACCTATCAATATAATATGTATTAAAAACACAGGAAATGCTATTTTTTTCGCTGGTGGCTCCTGTTGGGAGCTATCGTTGGAAATTTTTATTTATTTATTTATTATTATTACTACTACTACTTAATAATTAAGTAAGTATTTTTTAATAATGTTGTATTTTTAAAAAAATATATTTAAAAGTCTTAAAAAAATACATGGAAAAAAAGAGTAAAAAAAAAACATAAAAATAACTAGCAGAAAGCCCCATCGGTGACTGTAGAGCCACTCTAAAAACACTGTGTTTTAGGATTTTATGAAATACATCAATCTTTGGTATACGTTTAAATAAACCTTGAATTTTGATTTTGAAGGAGGATTTAGATTCGAGCCAAAGTCCAGGTCTTTCCTTTCTAATATAAACTAAATATTAAGTTTGAATTTGGATAAAATCTAAATAGGATTCGAAAGACTCAAAATCTTGAGTTTCAAATCATATTGAGTTATTCTAGCAAACAGATTACAATAAATTTTAAATCAATTAGTTTCTAAATAATCCATTAAGACAAATAATTTTAAAATTAACATATTTGGAATCGAAATATCTTATTCTCAAATTGGTGTACGTATAAAACATATCATCCATATCACTTAAATGGTAATATTTAATTTGTAAGATTTAAGTTTTAAAGTTGAAAAATACTCTTGCCACAAAAAAATTACACAAAAGTAATCCCACGAACTGACGTGATTTGATGCAGTTCATCAGATTGTAAACTTACTTTTATTGTAAAGTAGATCTAATGGATCAAATAAATTCATGTCAGTTTGTGGAATTAGTTTTGTGTAATTCTTTTGTGTATGTAGCACTCCTCAAATAAGCACTTTACTAAGGGCAAATTTTGGTACTAGAGTATTCTAATAATACTACACTACTACTCATTACTTTATCATTACTTTTTCATAATTATTCACAGAATATCTGAAATCATCTCACTATCCAAACGCAACCTAAGTGTATTTTACACACCGCCTTGATAATAGAATTTTTCAAAATCTAAATCCAAATATAAATTTTTGCACTCGCAACTCGTGTATTTATATCTAATAAATACTATATGTTTCATCTAAAATGAAGAAGGTTTTATTTCCACAAAAAGGTTTCAACACATACATATATACATACATATATACACACACACACACACACACACACACACACACACACACACATATATATATATATATATATATATATATATATATATATATATATATATATATATAAATGTATATATTCATGTGGTGGTGTAATCCGTAGAATAAAACTAAAAAGATCATATATAGCTAGGTCCAAGTCTTAAAGTGTATTGAATCGTGGCACATGATCAAGATTGAAGACATCATATTGCATTCATTTATTAAGACATCATGACAAATTAATCATGAATTGATTGATGATCCTGTAGTACCATTGAATGCTAATTGATTAATCTTAACTTACAAACCTCATGAAGATTTAACGTAGAAAAACTCATGATAACCTAATTACAACTAATTATTAACTATGTCGTGAATTATACATCAATAGTTTGACCTTTTGGGTTTGATTTAATTTTAAATATCAAAAACTTGTTCATTAATGTCACTTGAGTGAAGTAATCCATTTTTGTTTCATATTACATTTAAATTTAAATTGTTATTTTTAAGTCGCTATGTAAATATAAAATAGTGAAGAACACTATGAAGCCACACAGTCAAAAAATAGGTCATGCCATAGTTTCTACATGAGTATTACTACATCTATAAAGATGTGGTTTCATCTTATCCGTTAGATCTACTTTACAATAAAAGTAAATTTATAATCTGATAAACTATATCAAACCACATTAGTTCATATGATTGTTTTTGTATAATCCCTTTATGGCTATAGTATTTCCCTTTCTACATAGAAGCGTGTTTCGTGTATGAGTAAATGTGCAAATAAAGTTTCTCTCTTATTAGTGATATCTTCTTGCACTCTACAGAATGAATGAGTTTCTTCATTTATAAAATCCCGTCTACAAAATAATAATTACGATTTTAATTCTCTATTTTAAAATCATATTTGGTATTGACTATGTTCAAAATAATATCAATTATTAATTCACATACAATCAACTTATTATTGAATTCCATATGATTAGTAAAAGATATTAGTTGATTAATTAGCATGAGCGACACTCCAAGGGTGGAGATTCAGTGGCAGCTCAGTGGTTGGTAAGAATATGATTGAAAGTTAGTGAGTGGTACAACATCTACACCCTACATGTTAATGTCACAAATTCCACCCCCCAAACTAATTTTGAATCAGCATTCACTGTATAATTAATTGTAACTTATCATATAAAGCATATATATATATATATATAGGTGATGATATCATCAGTGTTCTTTGGCATCACATTCAACCATAAATATATATCTATATATATTATATTTGTTGCTTATTTTTCTCTATCGATTTTTATAAAGAAATGCTAGATATAGGTTTAGGATGTGTTAAGTTTTGTACAACCTTTTTAAAATAAAGTGAGATATATTGTAAAACAGCTAAATTTTTTTTACAAATATCATTTTTTTTTCAAAAGAAAAATGTTTTAAGCATAAAGAGATTTCATAAAAGCAAATTCACAAATTGAAGTAATTTGAAATGGTAAGTTATATTATAAAATTACTTTTATTATAAAATAAATAATAAATATAACATATAGTGTAAAACTATCTCATAAATTTATTTATTCTTAATTGTAGCACTTTTTTTTTTTTGGAAAGTTGAATGTAAAACATTAGTAGTGATGTGAGTTGCGAAGAGTAATGATATACATGTTAACATCTTGTTTCATACACTTTTGAGTCAGGCTCCAGTGACTCGAATCTTCAGTCTAGCATATGTACACTTGAAGAAAATACAGAGAGTTGGAGGCCCTGGTGGTGGTTGGAGAGTCTCTACTATTTAAGTTAGTATCCCTTTTGTAGTTAGTGCAAGAGAGTAGATGAATCAGAGAAAGTTATTTGTATATGGGGATTGGCTTTTATATTAAGTTTCTAGAGGGTCGCTTATACCATAAGGCCAGAGTATATGTCCCATCAATTGTTCTTTTAGTTAGATCTCTTTAGTGCGACGTGACTTCCTGAGGTGGCAAAATAAATGCTGCATGACTTCCTGTCCCTTCTGTCTTGCAGATGCATTTCGTCATACTCCTCCTCACTTCCTGTTAGAAGATCAAAGGCTCCCTGAGTTTTCTGATTGCCTGGCTGCACAAGTTCTCTGAGGTTAGGCGTCGTAGGGGGAGGCATGGGTGATGTTTTCCCTACTTCCTTGCACTTTAGGACTTTTCCCGTGATTATGGCCTTGGATCGACCTCAGATTTGTAGCCGAGGGCCCTTAATGGGCCAAGGGGCTGCCTAGCCGAGCCAGGCTCTCTACACAAGCCTGTCTTCTGGGCCTACAGCCTGAAGGGAAAAATCCCTTACAATACCTACAACTCTTTTATCACTATTTTATAATTTATTTTTAAATAATAAATAAAATTATATCACTTCATCAAAAATAAATTTTAATATTATAAAATTATCTTTTATTTTATTATAAAATAGTTATAAAATAATTGAAAGGTTGTATTTTTCGCCTGCGATTGTGGTTCGGTTAAAAGTTGGGGTCCTAATAGTTAGCGAAGTCCCTAGTATCAAACAATTGCACACATGCTGTCTTTAGCTTACGGATACCAACTAAAAAACAAGAGTTAAACTTCACACCAGTTCAACTGTTTTTCCTCAAAAATCAACCCTCCAATGGGTGACTTCCACGTAGACATCTCGCCAACACTACCATGTGCCCCTACCCCATAGTATTACGCACAATTTCTCCACAATTTCCCTCTCTCCATTCTCTCCCCTCCCAGTGCGATTCTTTCCCACGAAAGCCTCAATCCCTCCCAGTGCGATTCTCTCCCACGAAAGCCTTACCACCACGATGATTGTCCTCATTGACACGATGACAGCCACTCTCTCCATCATCGCACAAGGAACTCGAGCCCACCTCTCCACCACAGTCACCTCCCTCTTTAACTTATGCTCTCACAGAAGCCACCCTCTCTGCCACTCTCCTTACTGCCAGCCCCTAATCGTGACCCTCGTAGTGCCGTCGACGAGATTCTCTACTTAGTGCCTCCACCGACGTCTTTTTGGCATCAACCTAGTGCCATCGAGACAAAATGGTATGTCCTTTTAAGCCAACAAACGATACTTGATGATCTAAGATTGCAGGTTTGAGATGAGTTTCACTGTGATTTTGAATGGATTGTGATTTGATTGTGGGTTGATTTTGGTTTGATTGTGGATTTGTGTAGTTGTGTGAAAACTGTCGATTTTGGTTTAACTGTGGGTTTGTGTAGTTGATTGAAAACTGTCGATTAGGGGCTGAATATTATGGCAGTTGAGATATGTGGGTATTAAATTTCTGTGTTTTTGGGAGAGTTTGAATGTTATGGTTTGGAGATTATTTCCTTTTTAAGCATTGGATGTTGTTATTTGTTAGTGATTAGGATGTGATTTATAGTGTGAAAATTGAAAATTTTGATATGAGAAGTTAAGTTTTACTTTTTACTTGAGGTTGTGATTAGAATGATTGGGCAAATGATGTTTGTGAACAAAATCTTTGGATGTGAACACTTGTTTTGGAGGAATATGGGCACAAATTTGAAGAGAGTATTATGGTTGAAGATCATTGTTATGCATGGTCCCACTTGTGTTTTATTACTCACCTATCCTGATGCCTTATGTAAGCATAAAGAACATCTCACCTTGAATGATAACACTTTTGGACCCTCTCAAGGCCACTCTAATAGCTACATTTTTTTTTAATTATTTAGTGAATAATACTATATATATAAGTTTAGGATGTTAAAATTGTACAATATTTGTACGAAAATTGCATGCCCTAAACCTACCCAAATCATTTTACATATTTAAATTATTGTTTTGCCCATTCAATCGAGCTTGGGGAACGCTTAATTTGGCTTGCTTTGAACAACTATCTCAATCCTTTCCATCATGACTAGAGTCAACATTGGGATGGCATCAATAGCTTTCATGTTTTCTTCAATTTGGGATTCCTTTGTTGCTCCAGTAATAACAGAAGAGACATTAAGATTCGCAACACACTATGCAATTGCAAGTTGAGATAATAGCACGCCAAGTTCTTCTACAATTGCCTTTAGAACTTCTACTTTTCTCAACAAGTCATCATTATTAAAATACTCATGCTCATGCATCATTTGAGTATACCATGCCTCATAAAAAAAATGTTATATATACTTTACATGTCTATCTTTTCCTATACGAAACTTTCAAGTTTAGACCCTCAGGCATTCATTCATGGAATTGAACTATCTTTCAGTAAGTTGATTTAGTTAGCTGGTTTTTGTGCAGATGGAGAACTATACTTCAACAAGCATGGTGATAAAAGTAGCTGCTTGCCCAACTTGCATGCCAACTTTCAGAGTTTGTTGACAGAGAGCTTTTGGAGTTTGTTGACAGAGAGCTTTTGGGGTCCCTTAGTCTTGGATGATATAAGAGAGGGGAAGACAAAGCTATTTTGGAGATGTTTGTGACCTATTATAATTTTTTAAACACTTTTTCAACTGAATGTAATGGGAATTTGTGAGAAGTTTGTGAAGTACTAAATATGTGGTAAATGTAATTGGTATTTGTGAGATGTTTTGAATGTACTAACATGTGTTGAATGTAATGGAAATGCTCGACATGTGCTAGTAAGCTTTTTGGACAGTTTTTTAATAGACTTTTTGAACATGTGGTTGGGCTGATGTTGGTTTCATGTAGTGAATATAGTCTATACAGGAAATAAAATTAAAAATTCAGAATTACATAAACTTGCATTAACATTCAGAATTACATAATCTGGAAAATTACATAATCTGAAAAATTACATAAACAGCCACAATTACATAAGCATAAACATTCGTATACATTTAGAATTACATCCAAAACTACATAAACATATATAATTACATTGATAAGTACATCCAAAACTACATAAACAGTCAATTAACATTCACTCTTCAAAACACTCTTCAATCCATTCAAAACTCACAATCTTTTGCGTAATTTCCTGTCACAACAAAATAAAGATGGGTTAAATTAACTTTGCGATTAAGAGAGGTTAAAATAACTTTCAATAACATAACAAAAGACAATAATAATAATAATAATAATAATAACACATAGCATAGCAAATTATATTTGTGACTAAGAATCCAAACCCAGTGATACGTTGCTAGAAGTTGGCCCAAGATTCCTATATAAACCACAATAATTACATCCAAAATAGAATAAGTTCTTATAAATTTTTTTTTTCCAAAAAAAATTATAGAAATACTACTATAACTCACTGTTGGACAGTTGTTCCTAATATGTCTCTCATTCTTGCAAACGCTACAACGTCTTTTCTTTATTGGTTGCATTTCTTTTGGGTTCTCTGCTCTCAAAGTCTTTGGTCATCCTTTTGTGGGCACCTGTGAAGGATCTTGGATAGTTTGTGAAAAGTTCGACGCAAATTGACTTTTTAACATATGAAGATAATTGGTTGACTTCCCTCTACCTAGAAAATTTGTTTCCTGAATATCTACATGATCTTCCATCGAAAACAACTCTTTGTGGAGCTTCTCTAATGCAAGAGACAGGTGGTTGAGTTTTTCTCTTGACTGCAACCCAAGTTCTGCAATGTCATAAAATTGCATCATCAATTTACTTTTTCTCAAAGTAGGCTCATCTTGTGTCAGGACTTACCCTTCATTACATGGAATGTCAGGAATAGGTCAACTCTTAGCATTAATATTCCATATTTCTAGAACATACTGTTGTAACAATCTTTCTAACTTTGATTTCTCGCAAAGTACACAAAAGATTTGCCTATAAAGAAACCCCATAAATTCAAACATATGGCATGTACATGTTAAAATTTCTTCACCACTCTCAAATGTCACATAATAAAGTGGTGTTTCTTTGCTATGAGGTGACACAGCATATATCTTGCTTTCACCCTCTTTGAAAATTTTTGTTGATTTATACCGCTGACTAGTGAACAGCTCGTCTTGGAAGATCATGAAAGATTTTCTTGTATAAACTATGGCAGCTTCCTCTTCAATTTTATGACATATTTTCATAATTTCCGAGTAAATATTGTTCCCACATCTTTCTCTTTCTCTTTAAAATAACATGCATCTATAGCTTTCTCATACTGATGCACAAAGTCACTAACCATAGTGCTTGAATGAATATAATCCTTGAAACACTTGTTTATGCTTTCACTCCTTTGAGTCTTTGACATACAGCACAGAATGTTGAAAGAAGTAAGCCCCACTTATCTTGTCAGGTGTAAAGATTTTGTAACTAAGTGTTATCTCCTATCTCATACTTCACTAGTATCGAACTTCATTCCTGCTCAAACTCATCAATTGTAATTGTCTCATGAATATAGTGACGAAAATCTCGTTGAAACTCTAGAAATTTGTTATACACTAATAAACCATGACGCTCAAAGAGGGGTCTAAAACCAAATCCCAAGTATCTAGGAGGAGGTTATACATGGGATACGGTTGCCTGCATGCGTGGACTGGGTCAATAACAATTTTTAGCAGTTAGAAAGTGTTAAGCTCTATGTTTACTTCTCTATTGTACAATTTCCTTTTTCTGTAGTATGTTTGTTTATGCTTTCTATTACTAGTTGATAGCACTCTGTTATTTCGGCACTTTTTGTATGTAGGTTGCTTACTTAAAATAGCCAATGATCTCGTTAATGAAGACAAGTACTTTTCATTCATAATTGTGGTTTATTCTCACCCGAAGAGACCTATACTTTCAGCGTTCATTTCTTAGCCTTTGATCGGGACCTATCATTGGCCTCAGAGCCAGGTTCATGGAAACCAACAAAGAACGCATCGAGCATTTGGAGTCCGGGCTAGGTACGATGCAGGAGAGGTTGCATTGGATGGAGCTTGGCATGGTTGACAAACTTCACAATTTGGAGGAAACCCTTAATCACCTCTCAAATGTGTTGCTTTCAAATCAGGAGTCCTCAAACCATGGTAATCACAATCGGGACAACCAAGATGGTGGCCGGTAGATCATCTCTTCAAAAACGGCAAAGCTTGAATTTCCTCGATTCTCAAGGGATGACCCAACGGAATGGTGCAACCATGTGAACCATTTCTTCTAGTGCTAGGGCACAGTAGAAGCCCAGAAGGTCCCCATGGCTGCATATCACCTGGAAGGGGAAGCCAACCAGTGGTGGTAGTGGATTCGTAGGACCTTTCGGGATGAGGGACAAGGCTTTCATGGGAGAAATTTGATGACGAACTCTGGGCTCACTTCGGGCCATCAGAGTTTGAAGATTTCAATGAAGCTCTCTCACGAGTCAGGCAAGTAGGGACTTTGAGGGACTATTAGCGCGAGTTTGAGAAGCTTGGCAACTTGGTTTATGGCTGGATGAAAAAGGTCTTAGTGGGGACATTCATGGGCAACTTGAAGGATGAAATTGAGGATGGGATTCGGATGTTTAAACCAAAATATCTAAAGGATGCCATTAATTTGGTACAGATGAGAGACGATCAGCTCACACAGCAGCGGAGGTTCGTACGGCCACCACCTACAAGAGCTCTTCTAACTCTTCCACAAGCCCCTCGTGTAGCTCCTGCTACATCGACGGCCCCAATTCGACATTTATCATGGGAGGAGATGCAAAGGAAGAGAGCTCAAGGCCTCTATTTCAACTGCAATGAACGTTTTACGGTAGGGCATAGATGTGTGAAACCTCAGTTGTTACTTTTAGAGGGACATGCAGGTAACATTGTATGTAAGGACATTACTGATCAACAGACAATGGAGGATGACCGAGAAGGAGAGACAGCAGTCGTGGTGGTGATGATTGACAGTTGTTATACACTGTCATCCTCGGTCATCCTTCTCGATCGGTTATACACTGATAAACCATGACGCTCGAAGAGGGGCCTAAAACTCAATCCCAAGTATCTGGGAGGAGGTTAGACATGGGAGACGGTTGCATGCATGCGTGGACTGGGTCAATAGCGGTTTTTAGCCGTTAGAAAGCATTGAGCTCTATATTTATTTTTCTATTGCACGATTTACATTTTCTGTAGTTTGTGTGCTTATGCTTTCTGTTACTAGTTGATGGCACTACGTTATTTTAGCATTTTTTTTGTACGTAGTTTTGCTTATTTAAAGCAGCTAGTGATCTCATTAATGAAGACAAATACTTTTCATTCAAAATTGTGGTTTATTCTCACCCGAAGAGAACTATACTTTCAGCATTCATTTCTTAGCCTTTGATCTGGACCTGTCATACACATGAGACAAATGTTCAGGAAATTTTTGTAAATTGTGCCACAAGCATAATCTACGTGTCATATTTGGGAGTACCTCTACAATGGCTTTCACCATTGCCTTGTCATTATCGGTAATTATAGCTGAAGAGGCATGCCCAAGCATTGCCTCTTGCCATGTCCACACCCAAACATTGCCTCTTACCATGTTCTTAATAACTATATATATGATTATGTTGTTTCATTAACCAACAAAACACAACCAAACATTATGGTTTGATGATAATGGTTAACTCCAGAAAATTGCACAAATGGCATCTTATAAATATTGGTGAGATACGTGACATCAAATGTGACAACATCCCCGAAATATTGGTACGTAGCTCTTGATTAAGCATTTGTCCCAAAAAAACTTCCCATACACCCAATCCTCATCAACTTGTATGAAGTATATAGATCCAAGTTCTTTGCATTGTCGATTAAGAAAGTAGGCATATAACCTTTGTGCATCACTCTCTTCAAATGATTTTCTCATTTTGTTTCCCAAGAAATTTTCAACATCCTTGCCAATAAAACCAACATTAAAGTCACCACCTAACTTTTTACTTAACACCGACATTATATTTCTCATCGATACTTCGGACTTATTCAAAGTCATAATAAGTTTTTTTTTGTTTTTTGGACTTTAGTAACTCCCCTATGTCCATGGAGCAAACAGTACTTCTCGGTGTAAGTAGAATGTGGTTATGTTCAAGCACAAACTTGGATACTATCCACTTCTCACAATCTTTTTTTATTCCCATCATTGTCTTACATCCAATCTTTATCTCCGCAGATTTAGGAATTATTTGTTCTTTATCTTTGTGACTTTCACGTCTAAATCATTCCCTTGTACAAACATAGTCTACTGCAATTATTTTTTGTCATCTTTGGATAATCGAGTGTGGTTGGTCCGAATAGCAAAACATTTTCGTCTTGCATATGCCTTGTAAAATGCTTGAACGTCTTCAACATCATCAAATAGCATACCAATAAATGGCTCCAAAGGACCACTACCTGATGGGAAAATCACGTTGACTCTATCATCCACACTCACTTCATCTTTGACATCCACTCAATCTTCCACATTCACTTCATCTCCTGCATTTATAACACATCGTTCTTCTACGCCCTCAACTCCCACATTCTCAACTTGTGGACAATTTTCACGCATCATTATCTCAACTCCATCACTATCAGAGTACGAAATTTTATCCTTCAATACAAAATAAACAATGTGAAAATCTCAATATTTTTTTAAAAAAATAAACATGACTATATGAATAAAAAGATTCAATACAAAGTCTCCATATCTCAATGTTTAAAAAAAAAAAAAACATGACTATATGAATAAAAAGATTCAATACAAAGTCTCTCTCAATGTTTAAAAAAATAAATAAACATGACTATATGAATAAAAATATTCAATATAAAGTCTCTATCTCAATGTTTAAGAAAAAAAAACATGACTATATGAATAAAAAGATTCAACACAAAGTCTCTATATCTCAATGTTAAAAAAAAAAAAAAAAACATGACTATATGAATAAAAAGGTTCAATACAAAGTCTCTCTCAATGTTTTAAAAAAAATAAACATGACTATATAAATAAAAAGATTCTATATAAAGTCCCTATCTCAATGTTTAAAAAAAAATAAACATGACTGTATGAATAAAAAGATTCAATACAAAGTCTTTAGCTCAATGTTTAAAAAAAAAAATCATGACAATATGAATAAAAAAATTCAATACAAAGTCTCTATCTCAATGTCTTAAAAAAAATAAACATGACTATATGAATAAAAAGATTCAATACAAAGTTTCTAACTCAATGTTTAAAAAAAAAAATAAACATGACTATATGAATAAAAAGATTCAATACAAAGTCTTGAATCAATAAACTCTAAAAGTTTACTAGGACTTGTTTAGCTCTTCCAATCCAACTGGGATTGAGGAGGCACTAGAAGTTTTGGAATCCAGAGTTTCAGAAGAGATGAACTGGTTGCTAAAGAGGGACTTCTCAGTAGAGGAAATTAAGGGTGCAGTGTTTGATCTGAATCCTCTAAGCTCTCCAAGGTCAGATGGCTTCTCTTCTGGCTTTTATCAGGACAACTAGGATGTGGTAGGCGAGGATTTGGTTTCAGCAGTTAAGGAGGTGTTAGTTTCCAAAATAGGATTTAAACCTGTAAATGAAACTTTTATTGTCTTGATTCCCAAAAAGAAGAGTCCCACTCTGGTTGCTGAATTTAGACCCATAAGTCTATGCAATGTCCTATATAAGGTGATCTCTAAAGTTCTTGCAAATCGACTCAAACAGATCCTCCCTGATATTATCAGCCCCTCCCAAAGTGCTTTTGTCCCTGGAAGACTCATATCTGATAACATCATTGTAGCTTATGAAGCTATGCATTCAATGCATAATAGAATGAGGGGCAAAATGGAAGGGTATATGGCTTTGAAATTGGATATGAGTAAGGCATATGACAGGATTGAATTGAGCTTTCTAGAAGCTGTAATGGCCAAGATGGGGTTTGAGAATGCTTGGATTGAGTTGATAATGCAATGTGTGTCCACAGTTCATTATTCAATTATGCTCAATGGGAGTCCTCAGCATGCAAGGCTTTTACCCTTCCAGGGGGTTGAGGCAAGGGGATCCTCTATCCCTTTACCTCTTTATATTATGTACAGAAGTGTTGGGATCTATACTGGATAAGGCAGAAGAAAAGGGTCTTATTTCAGGTTTTCCATTTGCAAGAGGTTCCTTATTAATCAACCATCTCTTTTTTGTAGACGATAGCTTGCTATTCTATAAGGCAAATGTATTGGAATGCAGCAAATTATTAAGGCTACTTAACTCATATGAAGCAGCATCAGGCCAAAGATTGAACTTAGACAAGACTTCCATGTTTTTAAGCAGCAATACAGAAGTTGATGTTAAAGATGCTATTCTTCATTCTGTTGGTTTAAGGGAAGCAAGGTGTTATGAGAAGTATTTGGGATTACCTTCTTATGTAGATAAGAACAAACTGGTTGCTTTTCGACCAATCCTAGAAAGCATTCGTTCCAGGATGCAAAACTGGACAGTGCAGTTTTTATCACAAGTTGGTAAGGAGGTGCTGCTTAAGTCCATAGTTCAAGCAATCACAACGTATTGTATGAGTATTTTTAAGATGCCAAAAACCATTCTGAATGCCATGAATAGTTTGATGAAACAGTTCTGGTGGGGCTCAAAGGGTAACAAGTCCAAAACACATTGGTTATCTTGGAAACAACTTGGAAAATCAAAGAAGAAATGGGATTTAGGCTACAGAGATTTTGAGAATTTCAATTTAGCACTACTAGCTAAGCAAGGCTGGAGATTGTTGCAGCAGCCTCATAGCTTAGCGGCTCGAATACTTAAGGCTAAATACTATCACAGATCCTCGTTTTTGAAGGGTAAGATGGGTAGCAACCCTTCATACCTCTGGAGGAGTTTCTTGGCTACAAGGCCAGCTCTAGTGGAAGGTTTGTTGTGGAACATTGGCAATGGAAAGTCGGTTAGAATTTGGTATGATAAGTGGCTACCTAAACCAAGCTCTTTTAGATTTCAATCTGTAATTAAAGGGATGGAAGAAAATGCTTTAGTAAGCTGCTTAATTGACCACCAGATGTGTCTTGGAAGTCTGATTTGATTTATGACACTTTTGAGCCTGAGGAAGCGGAGTTGATCTGTAGGATTCCTTTGAGTATGCACAGTGCCCCTGACAAGCTTACTTGGAGATGTATAAAGGATGGAAAATTTACTGTGAAGAGTGCTTACTCCCTTATTACTGAGGTTGAAGGCAGGGCACAAGGGCAGACTTCATCAGAGTCTTCAACAAAGGAACTATGGCCTAAGATCTGGAAATTGGGGGTTTCCAATGCTACAAAGATATATGGAGAGCTTGCCACAAGTCCCTTCCCACTAGGCATAATTTGTTCAAAAAGAAAATTGTGGATTCCCCAATCTGTCCAGTTTGCTTATCTGAGGTTGAAACAATCACACATGCTCGTTCGGCTTGTAAATCAGTGCAAGATGTTTGGGGGGTTAGCTCTAGATGATTACAGAAACTTAAGGTAACAGAATCCTCTTTTCTTGAATTGATATCTTATATGTTTTCAGTCTTGGAAGAAGAAACAATGGATGAGGTAGCAACAACTGTTTATCAAGTTTGGAAAAGAAGAAATCAGCTGGTTTTTGAGGAAAGATTTTGGTCTCCAAAAGTAGTTGTCAAACTGGCAAAACAGTCAATGCAGGAATTTAAGGAAGCCAATCCGAATCAAGCAGTTAGAACATCTCAAGGCCATACAATTACTCTCCATTGGATAGCCCTCCCTCCAACTTCATTAAAGCAATTTGGGATGTAGTAGTGGATAAGATTCATTGTCGAATTGGGATTGGAGTTTTGCTTAGAGACTCGAGAGGACAGATTCTAGCAAGTTTAAGGTCTTCAAGAGATTTTTTTTCCAGATGCCCACTTGGCAAAGACAATTGCAGCCCTTAAAGCTGTAATACTTTGTCAACAGCTTGGTCTTTCAAACATAATTCTAGAAGGTGATGCCCAACAGGTCGTCAAGGATATCCAAAGCAGTCAAGAGAGTTGGAGCTCAGCTAGTATGATTGTGAAGGACATTAAGGAGCTACTTTCAAAGATGTCTTGCAGGTCTGTCAATTTTATTCCTAGATCTTGTAATTCTTTGGCACATAATCTTGCACGGGATGCTTTGAGACTCTCTGAGGAGAGCATTACTTTGGAGGAAATTCCCCATTGTACTCATCCTATTTGATTCTTAAATGAATAAGAGGTATTATTCTTTTCAAAAAAAAAGAAAAATGCAAAATATGTTTCCTAATTTTATATGAATATATTTACATTGAATTCTATTGAATTTTACTTTAAAAAAATATTTATTTTGATTTCATTAAACACACAACTCCCTTGTTTCACTAAAAAATATTTCTACGATTCGCGTTCCTATTGATTCACGAGAGAAGCAAGAAGAAAATTTATAATCTTAATAATACCAACAACCTAAAGGTTGGAAAATATGCACATGTCGCTTATGGATGGATTGGTAAGTCCACTGAAACGCAAGAACAAAAAACCCTATTAGTTTGTGTTTACAAATGATTAAGCATTTAATTTTGATTTGTTTATGAGACAAATTGCATCACTTTAGAATTATCCTTTTTCATTCTCAAATATTTTGGATTATCCAAAAATCAAAACTTTTACTATGGAGGGTAGGGGACATAACAGCAAACCCATAACTTGTAAGTAGTTCAGTCTGCAAAAGAAATAAATGATGGAGTAATGCAATTCAGTTTGCAAAAATAACGATGGAGGGAAGGGGATGAGCCACCACTACATAAGTTGGAAGAGATAAAAATATATATATACCATTACAAATTTAGCAAATGACAGAGACTGAGATGGGCGACGAGATGGGTGATAAGATGGGCGACGGTAACAGAGATGCTCGATGGAAAAGAAGGTGGGCGACGGCAACTAGGGATGTTTTGATCCAATAGTGTCGTAGTAAGGAGTACTGGGATATTGAAAAATGAAAAATTCTAAACATAAACCCCTACACCACACACCACCTATTTTTTTAATTTTTTTTATTTTTTTATTTTATCAAATATTTGGTATATAAATAATAAATAGAAAAATTAAAATATTTTAAAAAGAAAAAATCTAAAAAAAATTTTAAAAAAAATTTAAAAAAATAAAAAATATGTGGTGTGTGGTGTAGAGGCTTATGAGTAGCAATGCTCTTGAAAAATTATCTAGTAAAATTTCTGACGTGTCAAATTTTAATTGGTGTCTAATAATCCCAAAAATCAGACCGACCGGCCAAAATCGGAACTGAGAAAACAAAGGAACCACGTCAATGCTTCCACGACCTCCTCGCCAACCCGACCAAAAGATCGCCGACCCCCCCTCACGCTCTCACTCGTGTCTAGTCCACGTTCGTATCATCTACACCCGTTGAAACCAGGGGCTGCCTAATCCGTACGGAGAACCACGGTTAATTAACCGCGATATTTTATAAAATCGCAATATGATGTCGAGGTTTAAGGTTTCAAAAAACAATTGTTATCTGGTTGATTTTAAGATTGGAATCAAACAGTAGATAAGAACAAAAATCTGGGTATGAGAGAGATTAATGCTGCGTGTATATATATATATATATATGAAGCACGGGAGGAATAGCACTTCTGTATATATGAATAGGCGCTGGTCTTTGACTCTTTATTGCTTTGAACTTTGAAGCGTGCCGTGCATTGGGGAGATGTGAACTCTGTCATGCCGTACTGTATCCGATCGATGATATTAATGTCTCCCTCCCTGGCCGTGCATGAATGGAGTCACTGCAATCGAATCAAATCAAATTCTGCAGATTTTTTTAATTGAAAAACAGCAAATTAGACGCTGTCCCAAAACTCTGCAAAGTTTTTTCTTCCTGGCTTTTTCAGTTTTTGGTATATGCTTTAACTGTGGTTGCAGTAACAGTTGAAGGTTTACCAGACGGCAAACGTTGTTCCCAAAGTTCATCTTTCTCTGGATAGTCTTCTGAATCTCGAAGTATTTTGTCGAGCTTTTGTATTGTCATTTATTTTTCTGGGAGCGTCTGAATTCTGAAATTGATCGGAGAAGAAGAAATATCTGGCATCAAGGCAAAATGTACTGTAAAGCTCCATCTGTGAAAATTCCCAAACTTCGATAGAGGCTTTTTTTTTTGGCTAATTTGGTGCTTCAAAAAGTGCAGAAAAGGTCTCTCTTGCAGAAGTTTTTGAGGCTCTGTAAAGAGTCTCCGGCCGCTTATCTTTGATTTTAATGCTCAGAAAAGAAGGTGAACAAGTGGGCTTTTAATTTCATAGAATCATAGCCGTCACCAGACGGTGTGAATTTAATGAAGTGGTTCACTTCTTATGCATGCTTAACTCCTTTTTTTTTTTTTTTTTTGGATCTTTTTTCGGTTGCTCACAGCATTTACTGAGTTATAGACTGGAGCTCCTTCAAGCGCTGTGAAGTAGAGGCCTTTATTTCCTTGAAAAAAATTCCAGTATATTAATCATAAAAAAGAGTGTTTTATTTTATCGCTGATTTTCAACTCTCAAAATTCGCATTCTAAGAATGGAGGCAGGGAAGTGCTTGGATTCTCAGCTATGGCACGCCTGCGCGGGAGGTATGGTCCAGATGCCTCCGGTTAACTCCAAGGTCTTCTACTTCCCTCAAGGCCACGCTGAGCATGCCCAGGCCCACGTCGATTTCACCGCCCTACCCAGAATCCCAGCTCTCATTCCTTGCCGAGTTGGGGCCGTGAAGTTCTTGGCTGACCCTGACACCGATGAGGTTTTCGCCAAGATCAGATTGGTTTCAATGAGAAACTCTGAGCTTGGCTTTGATGACGATCGTGTTCTAGGGTCAGGTGTGTCTGAGAATCCAGAGAAACCCGCTTCCTTCGCGAAGACATTGACTCAATCAGACGCCAACAACGGTGGCGGTTTCTCGGTTCCGAGGTACTGCGCCGAGACGATCTTTCCGCGACTGGATTACACGGCGGATCCACCGGTTCAGACAGTGATTGCCAAGGATGTTCACGGCGTGGCCTGGAAATTTAGGCATATTTATAGAGGGACGCCGCGCCGGCATCTGTTGACGACTGGGTGGAGCACATTCGTGAACCACAAGAAGCTCGTTGCAGGGGACTCGGTTGTGTTCTTGAGAGCTGAAAATGGTGATCTTTGTATCGGTATTCGTCGAGCCAAGAGGGGGAATGGACTGTCTTCAGAGTTCCCATCTGGGTGGAACTCCGGTCCCTGCCGGACTGATTCACCATATGGTGGATTTTCAGAGCTTTTGAGGGAGGACAACACGGTAATGCGAAGTGGTTGCGGAAATTCAAGCCCCCGTGGCAATTTGAGAAGAAAAGGAAAGGTGAGGCCTGAATCGGTTACTGAAGCAGTCGCTCTTGCTGCTGCTGGGCAGCCATTTGAGGTTATATATTACCCCAGGGCAAGCACGCCAGAATTTTTTGTTAAGGCCTCGGCTGTGAAGGCAGCGATGAAGATGCAATGGTGCTCTGGGATGAGGTTTAAGATGGCATTTGAAACTGAAGATTCTTCCCGGATAAGCTGGTTCATGGGAACCATAGCTTCTGTTCAGGTTTCTGATCCCCTACGTTGGCCTAATTCCCCCTGGAGGCTACTTCAGGTGTTGTATTCCTCTACCATTCTAATAGCTTTGTTCAAGAATTTGGAATTATGTTGGTTGTTGAATGTGTGTCCTCTTAGAAACATGTTAGATTTATTATGTTTCTTTGGCACTCAGCCTCTGATCACGTTTGTTGGTTGGGTTGAATGACATTTATTAATTTGGATACTTTCTGATCGCATTTCTTAGGCTACTTGCCTTGTGTCAGTTCGTGTTACTCTAGAATCTGTGGTCTCCTGAACTTTAGGTCAGGTTTGTGGAATGCTTGCTCTAATATTACTGTTGAGCCGAGCAGAGTGCATCTTGGCTTTGTAGGATACTTCTTTGCGACACTGTATCTTTACATTTTCTCATGTTTTTCTCTGCCTAACAGAAACCATATACTTAATTTTCTGGTTGCATTGTGAAGATTTCAGGAAAACCATTTGTGATACTGCAGATCTAGTATATAAATGTTGCCAAGTATAATGTTTGTTGTGTAATGGACACATGCAACTGTACAGGTGTAAGACCCTAAATTTTACATAGGGCCGTTGAAGAACCTACAGACAATTTATGTTGCTTTGTTTAAACATTTACAATTTAAGTACACACCTTGCCTTCTCTATTATTACTCTTGAATTGGTAGAAATATTCAGACGTCATAAATTCCTTGTGGTATTAATGGCAGACCAATTTTTCATGTCAAACTTGTGCTTGTTGTGCACCTAGAGGGATTCAAATAGTGTATCTTTTGATTCCCATCCCTCTGTAAAATATATAATCAGTGTTCTTAGGATGAACCTTGTTTCCAAACTCTGGTTTCAAGAAAGAAAAAAAAGAAATTTTTGGGGGAAGGGGATGGGGTAAGTAAAAGAAAAGCCACAGTTTGTTGCTATACATAATGTAATTCTACACAACAGCATTTAATCAGATTTGTAATTCTACACAACAGCATTTAATCAGATTTAAGAACATGTTACACAAAGCCTGACGTCATTCCATCCTGCTGCTAGTATTTTCTGCTTACATCTACTTGTAAACAACATTTCAGGTGACATGGGATGAGCCAGATTTGCTACATAACGTGAAGTGTGTCAGCCCATGGTTGGTTGAACTGGTATCACACATTCCCACCACCCATCTCTCACCCTTCTTACCACCAAGAAAAAAATTCCGCCTCCTGCAACACCCAGACTTTCCCCCTGATGGCCAATTTCCACTGCCATCAATTTCAGGCAACCCCCTTAGGCCCAGCAGCCCCTTGTGTTTTCTATCTGATTACACTGCTGCAGGCATACAGGGAGCCAGGCATGCTCAATTTGGAATATCTTTATCAGATCTCCACTTTAACAACAAACTGCAGTCAGGGCTGTTTCCAGCCAATGTCCAGCAGTTGAAAATACCTTCAAGAACTTGCAATGGCATCTTGACAGGTGACAAAAACAGCAATGAAAACTTATCTTGCTTGCTGACCATAGGAAATTCTTGTCAGAATTTGGAGAAATCAGATAATGGGAAGAGACACCAGTTTTTACTTTTCGGTCAACCAATACTCACTGAGCAGCAGATCTCTCGGAGTTCTAATGACAAAGTCTCACAAAATCTGGACACGAAAAATACATCAGATGAGAATCAAGAAGTGAGGTTTCTTTCTGATGGTTCAGGATCCACGCTTGAGCAATTTTCACCAGAAAAATCATCAAGTGCTGGATCTTCATGGCACCAAGGTTTCCAAGACACTGAACTTGGGCTGGACACCGGTCATTGCAAGGTATTTATGGAGTCGGAGGATGTGGGACGCACACTTGACCTCTCAGTTTTTGATTCTTATGAAGAGCTGTACAGGAGGCTAGCCAACATGTTTGGAATAGAAAGATCAGACATGCTAAGCCCTGTGCTCTACCGAGATGCAACTGGTGCTGTCAAGCAAACTGGAGATGAACCATTCAGGTGATTTTGTTTTATCTTAATTTTCTTTTGTTTTTCGCTGTAATCTTATAGCCCTCAAGATTTGTTAGTTCTTCCTTTGAAAACCTTAGAGATCTTAAATATATTTCTCTCACTTTGTTGGTATATAAATAATTTTTGGTCTTCTCTTCTTCCCTCTGTTGGAATTGCAGTGTATTTTTGAAAACTGCAAAAAGACTTACTATTCTGAAAGATTCAGGCAGCAACAATATTGGAAGGTAAACTGGGAAAAAGAATCTTGCAGCTATGATCTCTGGTTCTTTATTTGCAATCTGTCCCTTCTCATTTTAGAAAAGGTCTTTTAGGGCATTTACGATTAACTTACTGCCCTAGCATAAATAATTAATTGCAAATACTTTTTGGTTCAATAATCATTCTTCAGATTCGTGTTTTAATGTTGTTTTTCAGGACGTGGATTACAGGGATGAGGAATACTGAAAATGGACTAGATGCATCAAACAAGACAGGTCCCTTGAGCATATTTGCCTAATAGTGTGGAGTTTGATTCTTGAAACTGAATAAATCATGAAGGTTGCGTATTTCTATTATGAAATGTAGTTTAGGAGAAACCAGGAATGAAACTCTTTATCTATTTTTTTCTTGTGGTGATGCCTTGGTTTGTTTTGAATTTTAAATGTCTACACGTTTGCTGAAATTTGGTGATTAACATTATGGTGAACTTCTCATGTCTATGTTTGCCTTGAATCCATCTCTGCTACTTTCTCTTTCTTTTCGAGACACCAATGCATGTCTCCGATTTAAATAGTTCAAAAAGAATTTGTTTCAAGCACATCCCTATCTTTAATATGAGTACTAGAAACTAATAGTGATACCGGTCATTTTATACTGGAAGTTCCCCTTCAAGTTTCTTACCTTGGTTGAAAAGGTGTAGCACACCTTTTGTTAAGAGTGGCAGGCACTATGTAAATGTCATGGAAAAAATTTCATAGAGATTCATGAGATGAAGTCCAAGTTTCAAAATAATTCCTTGGTTCAAATGTTGTTAGTTTCGTGATGGAAAATGCTGACTTGGCACATGACAGTTTGGTGATGGTCAAATATATACACGTCTCCTTTTATTGGTTATATGTGACATTAGGGGTGGTCACCGACTGTCCCGAACCGGAAATCTCAAATTCCGACCCGACCCGAAAAATGTAACATACCGATTACACGTTAACCGATTACCCGATTGATTTTTTTTTTTTTTTTAGTACTTTTTCGGAAGCATCTACTTTTGAACCACCGTAATTCCTTCTTCTTCCTAACGCTTCTTCAAACACTTCAATGGTAGCCATGGCCACCACACTCGCTTATTCACTCTCTTCAAACCCAAAACCATCTTTCTTAAATACCCTTCGCATCTCGCTTCACCTCCACACCCCCCCTTCCAAAGAAACCCAGAAATACAAAATAAGAAAGACTAATACAAAATCAAAGAAACCCAGAAATACAAAATAAGAGACTGATACAAAATCAAAGAAACGGGGAAGATGTTATTGTACCATGATTCTCCTATTCTTGGGCTTGATTTCCAGGACGATGGTTTCTTGGGCGGAAGATAAAGTATCTAACAGATTGCGCATCCATGGCTGGGAGATCAAAGTGCTTTGTTTGGTTCTTGAAACTTTCCTTCCCAAAATGAGTGTAGAAATAGAGAGGAACAGAACTAACAAACTGCGCATCCATGGCTGTGTTGAGAGAGAGAGAGAGAGAGAGAGAGGAGGGACATGAACGGCATTGAAATGGGATAGAATTAGGTTTAAATCGAGTAACGGGTAATACCCGTTTCCGATTTTAACTGCAAACGGACCGGGTTTTCGGGTCGGGTTATTTTGGAAAACGGGTTGGCCAATAATTTCAGATTTTTTGTTCAGTCCTATGTGACATGTATCCTGGAAGAATAATTCTATTTGAAGGTTTTTATACCATTCACGATAATTTGATTTGGAATATAAGTTTTAAAATTTGAATCTTATAAATCAAATCATGCCATTGAATGGTGCGGTGTAAAAAGATATTCAAATAACACTACTCAAAGGAATATTTTGCTTTATGAACTTAATACCAGGATCTTTATGAAACTTTTTCAACCCAAAGACTGGTATAATGGTTCATTAATGAACTACCTTTGAGCATGCTATTAAAGAATCTGCAATGGCAAACTCAGGTGAATATGCTAAAACCCCGAGTGTTCATGCAGCTTTGGACTTGTGAACTTCATGGGGGAAGCAGTCAAGAACCTGTGAACTCTCAAGCCACAGTTAATTTGGAACAATACTGCGTTGGGGTTCCTGAATGGCCACTACTTCCTCTTTGACTTTCTTGAGTTGTCCTTTCCTTGCTTGACATTCTTGTTGTCTAACATCCTCTTGAAACTGGATGGAAATAAGACTGTCGTGCCAATACTAGAATTTAGGGGTGCGGGGTAGCCCCCTCCCAGCACCCCGCACCGCATGATGCGGGGGTGGGGTTTTCCCATCCGTCCCCCGCCCCCGCATCCCAGGGGCGGGATGCGGAGTGGATATCTACTCCGCTTTATTTTCACTTTAATTATGAACTACATTTAATTATATTTAAAAATTATTTATAGATTTAAAAGTGATAAAAAAAATCTAAATTGTAAGTTTAAAGTTTGTAAATATGACTATAATTTAAAAATTATGTAATTTTTAAATTTGCTAGTGCATATTTTATGTAAGTTGTAGTGTAGTAGTTTTAAACTATATAGTTTTTAAATTTGCTAATGCATACTTTGTAAACAAGTCTAACAAATTGTAATATATATTTATATATACACAATTTATAAAATATAAAGATATATTTATGTTTATATATATATATATAGGGGGCGGGGTTGGGGAAATGCGGGGCGGGGTTGGGCCCTCCCCACCCCCCGCCCCCGCTAGGGCGACTACATGCGGAGCAGGGGCCCCCCGGGGGTGGGGCGAACGGGGGCGGGGTAGCGGGGTGCGGGGCCTCGCTGCCCACCCCTACTAGAATTCCAGATGCATCTCTATTTGACCTTTTCACAAACTGATCCTTGAGGTTGACAAAATCTCACATAGATATATGGTTAATTAGTTCAGCAATAGAAAATGTTGATATTGCACATACTTGTCATGTCATAACCATTCGAGTATTATGCCACGTGTCCTTTTATTATTTGCTATGATGATACCGATATTCATCGTATCATCATTTTTTATTGTTAAACTAATAGAGTTTGGATGAATAGATCATTTTGGGGCATAATCTTAGGATCTTTATAAAAACATTTTCAACCCAAAGACCATTAAAATATTTAATTAACCAACCAAACCACCTTTGAGCACGCTACTAAAGAAGAAACAGAAGAAAAGACAACAAATACAGTCAACTTAAATATGTGAAAGCTTTGACATTAGTAGTCCTGAAATCTCCAGGCAATATGGTTTTAACTTCATTCGGGGAAGCAAAAGCCAATTTGGTACAAACTGCTTTGAGGTTCTGAATGGCCACTTGCTCTTTTGACTTTCTTGAGCTGGCCCTTCATTCTTGTCCTAATCTCCTGCCTCCCCCCACTGAATTCTTTAAACAAAAGGCACAAGACTTTTGCGTTTTGTCATCTTTACAGTGTAGCATTTTTATGAAAATGCTAAAACCTATACACTTGGAGGTTTGCTTTTGGAGGAACTCTTCTTAATGTCTGTGTTTAACCTATACTCTTGTCAAATTATGGCCATTATGCGAACAAAAATGCAAAAATATATTGCATATAGGGCCAAATGCTAAACTCACAAAAATATTTGTTTTAACATATAAATTTTAAAAATTAAATCATATATGAAATGAAGTTAATAGTTATAAATTTGAAATATATATATATATATATATGAGAAACGATATTTGAAATTCTAATATGTGTAAGTTCCGTATATTCCTTTTGAAAAAAGTGGATAATCTATAACCCACGTGAAAAAAGTTATTTTTTAATAATGAACCCTATTTTTTATCAAATGGAGTGTGTGAAGCTTCTACATTCTAAAACTGTATATAGCATTACAACATATAAATATATCTATACATGTATAACTTAATTAGAAATTTTCTTTTGGAATTAGGAGTCTTTTAATTTTCCCAATAAACAAGGTTTATATCACACAGATATACAATTATTTTAAATAAAAAAATACTATAAGGAAGCCTTATAACACACATATTTGCCTAATCAACATGTGATTTGTTATTTTTATCATTCTATTTAAACATATGAATATTTAAGCATTAAAATAGAATGGCAAAAATGACAAATCACATATTGATTAAATAGAAGTGTATGGTGAAAAACTTTCATGTAGAATTTTTCTTTTAATTAAATAAATCAAAACATCTTATTTAATGCTAAAAAAATTAAACAGAAACTAGTTATGCCCTAAAATGCATGTTGATTTGAAAAAGCAGTCTTCTGAAAATGACCATCATCGAAGTTCTTCTTGGCAAAAATCACAACCAGTTAATTCTTAAGGCTGTGTTTGGTTCGCCAACCCAACCCAACCCAACTCAACTCATCTCATATAATCATTACAACTTTCCCAACTTTCAACACAAAATATAATAAATAATTCAACTTTTTCAAATCTCAATTCAACCTTTTCAAATCTCAAAATAATAATAATATTAAAAAATAATATTTTAAACTTTCATCTCAACTCAACCCACTATCCAAACTGTATCTTGTACAAAATAGTTTCAACGACCTTCACTCGATCCCTTGAAAACATCGGAATCATAACTTTTTTTCTTAAATTACTATCAAGTAGCAAATAGCACTCTGTCCAAAATCTTAAGTTTTTGGTGGTGTTAAGAATGACATCATGATATATATATATATATATATATATGTATATATATATATATATATATACATATGTGTGTGTGTGTGTGAGAGAGTGTGTGTGATAAAATTTATCTGTAGGCCTTATTTTTTATGCACCCAACAAACTGCTAATGCGAAAACATTCCACATAAGCTATGTTAAAAAATTATTGATGTTTCAAATTGTTGAAGGTTGTAATGAGTTTCACTACAAATTGTGTGTCAACACACAGGCAATGTGTAGCAAGACTTATGTATATATATGAGTTACTCTATTCTCAAACCGATGTATAGAGCACACAATTATCATCACTTAATTTGTAATATTTGATTTGAAAGATTTAAATGTTAAAATTAATATTCTAAACCAAATTATGTCATGTAAGTATTTTACTAAATATGTTCTTCACATCCGCTTAAGAATAGAATTTATATATGAGAAAATCTATTTATAAACCTTTTTTTTTACACACCCAGCACACTGCTAATGTGGAAACTTTCTACAATACTACTCATCATCCCTTTTTTAATCATACTCTCGTCATTCTATGATGTAGTATTAGATGATTGGAGACTAAAGATTATGTTTCACTTGTGAACTTATCATTTAATACCATATCATAAGATGATAAGAAAAAAATATGGTGAATAGATTTTTTCATACTAAAAACTAATTGGTGTTTTGGTTTTCTTGAAGTTATAATAGATTCAACTATAGGCAGTGTGTTAACATATCGATTTATCTGTAGCAAAACTCTTTATATATATATATATATATATATATGCATATATGGGTAGAGAGAGAGAGAGAGAGAGAGAGAGAGAGTCAAAATGCAAGCAATGGCATCGTTGATGGAGAGACAAAAGTGGCACCTAATTAGCACGGGCAATGTGATGATACAACTCATGAAAAACACATTATCAAAGTGGGCAACGACATGATCATTGCTTATTAGAGTATCTCATTTACAAATGTCCATATACCTCATTATGAATTTAGAGGACAAAAAGTCATTATTGGCGGTCTGTCTTTTTCAGAACCTTCTGCTCCCCATCTCTTAATAAATCACCTTAACTTTCAACCCACACCATTCCCAATCTAGCTCTGTCATATAATACCACTTGGTCTGCTTTTGTACAACAGCTTCTGTGGAATATTAATAGCTTTTTTTTTATTGGAAACTTTGGTCAATAACACCTTTGAGAGCATGCTTTGACATTTGAAATATCTTTTTAATGTTTTATGAATGGTAATAAAATAGTTTGAGTGAATAAAAATATTATAAAGTAAGTTTGTAAAAGTTGTATTAATTTTTATGTTTGAATAATGATTATGTAATTATTAGAAAAAAAATTGAAAAATGTTTTGTATTTGAATGATATTTGTGAATGAAATTATGAAAAATCTTGAGAATTCTGAAAATTTTCAATCTCCAAACATGCCTTAAATCTCTTCTATTCATATGAGTATTTCTAAAATAAGATTTTTACAACCATAAAGAGATTATACAAAAGTAATCCTACAAATTGATGTAGTTTCATACAATCTAATCTACTTTATAATAAAAGTAATTTTATAATATAATGAATCACATAAAATGATATGAGATTATTTTTGTGTAATTACTTTATAGCGGTAATATTTAAAAAGTTATACGCGAAGTGAATCTCAAACAGAATAAAGCATGCAAGAAGCTGGTGTAGAAAAGATGGCAGAAATAAGTTAATGGCAGAAGTTAAAAAGCAGAATATTGATGGCCCCAGCACCTGGAAGTGGGAAATGCTTACGCCAGACTTCCATTATATATGAGATGGTGTAGAAAAAGATGCAAGCAAAATACAAATATCCTTTGATTAGACACTAGAAGCTGCAGCTCCTTTCTCCCGTTGGATATTAGAGAGATCTCATTCTTGTCTACACTTGAGTTCATGAAGAAAACAACATTCGCTGAACCGACGGTACAAGGTAGGTGCGCTACGACTTGCGACGTGATACATGTATCAATCATGGAATCGTCTGAGGTTGTGTTTGTTTCGGCCGAAAGTATTTTCTGAGAAAATCTTTTCATCTCTTACATGTTAATGGGTCAATAGAAAAATCATGTGTTTGTTGGAAAATGACTTGCCCTTCTTTTAAGGAATATATCAAGTCATTTTCCACTCCTGCTTCATGCATTCTTCTTATGTAGACAAAAGATATAAGTCGTTTTTTAAAATAAAACACGTGGCCCAATCACAAATTATCACGTGCCCATTTTAATTTTTTGTGCAAGTTTTTGGTCTGACGCCAAAATCTAAAGACATGCATGCGTGGATACCTCTGACGAGAAATCCCTGCCATCGGCCATTTGGGGTTTTTCATATTTCATGAGATTCCAACGGTGGTGGCAAAACTTGGAACTCTAAGGTCTTCTCATGCAGGATGTAACGAACCTGATGGACTGTTTGTATGGAGAGAAAGTGAGGGAAAATAGAATAGGCAGCTCGGATTCGATGATGAACTTGCCTTCAAAGGAAATAGAGAGAGAGAGTATAATTCTTTGCATTATTTCTTGATTGTCCTCTAGACATCAACTAAATATTTTTATACATGTAAGTGGATCATAGGTGTAAATGGGCCAATTATCCTAAAAGGGTGGGCAAAGGTGGGCCTTACTACTCCACCCACAAAGCCCATCCAAGAGTAGGACTATCCATATATGGAAATATTTGATTTGTAAGATTCAATTTTTAAGGTTTTTTTTTTTTCAAATCAAATTATGTCATGGAGGCACTTTAGTAAATGTGTTATTAACATCTACTTATAAATAAAATTTTTATTTAAAAAAGATGTTATTGGAATGTTAAAGCTTTCTTCAATTCTAGCAATCCATACAATGAATGGGAAGAGAGGCAAAGGGGGACTCGTGGCCATAAAGATGAATATGGAAAAATGCACACAATAGACTCAAATGGAGATTCATTGCAAAAGTTCTACAATGTTTTGGCTTTGCACCAAGATGGATCCAATGAATTGGTCAATGCAATCTTTGTTGTTCCATACTCGATCATGCTTAATGAAAGTCCATTTGGTTTCCTTATATCTCAGCAAGGACTAAGACAATGTGACCCGTTTTCGCCTTTTTTATTTATACTTTGTGCTGAGGGTGCTAACTATGTTGATTAAAAAAACTGAACAAATTAGTGCCATAAAAACAAATTAAAAAGAGAGAACCCAGTATTAATGTATGTTGTAATAGACGTTTTTCTTGTAGTAGATTCCGCCGCCTCCAAATCTAAACATGCATTAGGCTTATTGACAGTCTGTTCCCAAGATACAACAACGTGTTTGTTCCTATTAATCTCCTTCTCGATGGACACAAAATGAGATACTCAAACCTTATAAAATGAGATACTCAAGTTGTTTGTTCTTCCCATTGAAATTTCTTCTTGAGATCTCTAGTCAGGAAGTTTGGGTTGCTACTACCAGTAACCTAATTAATGGGTTTCAGTCACATCCCTCTTAATGTACGTATAACCTTTGACTTTGCCAATCCTTTCATCGAAATATTTGCTAGGTTATCTTCTGACTTTGCATATTCCAAAGTCAGGTATCCATTCTTTATCAAGTATCTTATTGTAGAGCCTAGTACTCAAATGTCTCATCTTATAATTAAAATGTTTATTATTACAAATACTTATCACAACCTGATTGACACAAAAAAATATAAATAGTTGGCATTGGCTTTTTAAATAGTGGAATTTCTATTAATAAATTTTTAAACCACTGTACCTCATGTATGGTAGTATCTAAAACTATTAATTCAGCATCCATAGTAGATTGTGAAATCACGGTTTGCCCACTCATTCCCTTACGATCTGCTATGTCAGTTATCCAACTAGCACCACTGTATGCTTCTAATATAATGGGATACCCAGAATAATGGATACCATATATTATAATTCCTCTCAAATATTTAAGAATTTTGTCCAATGCCTTCCAATGAGAATCATCAGGCCTACTAATATATTTGCAAAGTCTACTCTCAATATATGAAATATTAGGTCTAGTAGAATTAACAATATACAACAGCATACCAATAATTTGGAAATATCTTAGTTGTGACACAAGATCTCCAAGATTCTTACTTAAATGAAAATAAGGATGAATAGGAGTACTAATAGGTTTGCATTTGAATCTCTCAGACTTCTTAAGAATGCTTTTTGTATAATGAGATTGATTTATGCTAATACCATCATGAGATCTTATTAACTTAATACCAAGAATTATATATGCCTCTCCCATGTCTGTCATTCAAAGTTCTTAGATAGGAAGTTTTTAACATCAAGAACAATATCTATATTGGTATCAAATATGAGAATATCATCAAATTAAAGAATATTTCATCAACCATTACACATGCACCATCAACTATTTTAGTGTATAAACACTTATCACATTCATTTATCTTGAAATCATAAAGTAAAACTATTTCACTAGACTTTTGGTACTATATTTTAGGGACTTGTTTTAAACCATAGAGAGATTTAATAAGTCTACAAACTTTTCTTTTCTGTTCTATAACCACAAAACCCTTTGATTGATCCATGTACATCTCTTCTTCTACATCGCCATTAAGAAATGCGGTCTTTACGTCCATTTGGTGGACCTAAAGTTTATGGATTTCAACTAGAGCAATTAGAACATGAATTGTGGTTATTCTAGTAACAGAAGAATACGTATTAAAACAATCGATACTCTCTCTTTGTGTAAAGCCCTTTGCAACAAGCCTAGTTTTAAATTTATCAATAGTGCCATCAGGTTTCAATTTCTTTTTTAAAATCTACTTATATCCAATGGCTTTATATCCAAGAGGAAGATCACATAAGTTCCCAGTACCATTAATCTTAAAAGAGTCAATCTCATTATTTACCACTTCTTTCCATAAAACATAATCAATGGAAAGTAAGACATCCTTAAAAACCAAATGATCTTCCTCCACAGAATAAGTATAAAAATCATATCCAAAGTCCTTTTCTTTTCTCACTCGTTTTCCTCTTCAAAGTTCATTTTCTAATTCAGATGAACTCTCAAGATTAGATAAAATAATAGGTTGAATACTAATGGAAGGAGAAATTAATGTAGGTAAAGACCTTTCTACTTTGTTTTTGAATGGGAATAGATCTTCAAGAATATTGCATCCCTAAGCTCTATGGTGGTGTTGGGATCAATACCTTGGACTTATGATTTGATAATTAAAAACCTATATGTAGAACTATGTCTAACATATCCAATGAATAATGCATCTACTATGTTGGGACCTAATTCCCTTTTCTTAATTTTTGGAACATTAACTTTCGCAAGACAATCTCAAACTCTAAAGAAATTAATATTGGGTATTATACCCTTCTAGAATTCATGTACTGACTTGTTATATCCTTTGAATGATACTTTATTCAATATAAAACAATATGTAAGTATTGCTTCCCCTCACCATTGCTTAGGTAGGCCGAAACTAGAGAGCATGCATTTGATCATATCTACCAAGGTTCCATTTTCACTTTCAGCAACACCATTGAATTGAAGAGAAGATGGAGCGGTTTCCTCATGTATAATATCATTCTCCTCACAATATTAAACCAAATGATTAGAGGAGTATTAACCTATTCTATTAGACTCGATAATCTTAATTTTTCTCTCCAATAGATGTTCAAGTTCAGTTTATAGATGACAAATTTATTAAAAGATTCATCTTTTATTTTCATCAAGTAAACATAACAAAATTTGGACATGTTATCCATAAAAGTAATGAATTATTTATTACCACATTTAGAAGAGACCATTTAAATAGTAACCACCACTATGAATTAATTCAGGTAGTGACAAATTTCTTACAATAGATGCGGGGGCGGTATGGGCTAGGCCCCTATCCACCTTACCCCTACCCCGTTCCGTATATATATCTGACACCCCCAGACCCTGCTTGGGATTGGACAGAGACTGAAGTATCGGGACATGCAACTTAAGATTACACATCACTCATTCATTCTAACAGTATGTAATAATCGCATAAAAAAAAGTTCAATTTTAAGTAAAAATTGAGAAATTAAAGTATGGTACCAAAATAGAGAAATTATTAAATTCCCAAAATACTTGTTCAAAATATCTCCCAAGACAAACAAAGGGTCTAAACATAACCCTTGTGGAGTTCAAAATCTCATTATCCAAAAATCAAATTGTTCCTTAACAGACTCGAGTGATGCCCTATTTGTTCTTGTCCTTATCCAAAATCTTATGCAGGTTCTCAAAGAGATTTAGCACTTCACATATAAAGTTCTTAGCTGAATCAAGCTGCTCTACTAGTGTTGGTTCCACTGAGTGCTTAGGGCTTTTTAGAGCCTCTTTCCCCTTTGAGCCATCCTCACTTTAGCGTTTCTCCATTGTTATTAAGGGTGTAACTGGTTCGGTTTTGTACATTTTTTAAAACCGAACTAGTATATACCAGTTTTGAAAATTTAAAAATTGATATCGGACCGATTCAATATCGAAATCAAAACTTCCAGTTTTTTTTATTTTAGTTCGGTTCGATCTAGTTTTTTCGATTTTATAGATTATCTATGTTAGTAATGATATGATATTTATATATACTAAACTATTAATCTATTTATATTATAGCAAGTACATTATTTTATAATAATTAACACATGCTAGTTACCTCATCACATTCCTGGGCCTTTTGACGGGATGTGAGTACATTAAAGTCCATATGATACGGCAGTTCGCAATTTGCCTTCACCATATTTCCAATGTGTTGCACCTATTAGTGTTAGGTGCTATTTCACTCTAGAATCCTTTAAGAAGAACTCAT
Organism: Carya cathayensis; assembly: GCA_011037825.1. Lineage (NCBI taxonomy): Eukaryota > Viridiplantae > Streptophyta > Magnoliopsida > Fagales > Juglandaceae > Carya > Carya cathayensis. The sequence goes on along the minus strand of QGSO01000313.1, from coordinate 793,744 downwards.
TCAAAGTTTGTTGACTGTGCTTCATCAACCAAGGGGTTACCACTACAATTTAAGCACTCCAGAGTGGACAAAGGAATTCCACCAAGATATTCTTCCATCTTAGCATTTGGGGTCATGAAAAAACCATTTCTTTAATGAACAACCCAAAAATCATGTGACATGTAACCATATAACTTTCATGCAACAATGTCATGTACTTATTCCATATGTTAAGAATGCATCATGTTTACAGCTTGAAACAATTAGAACATGTAGAAAACGTATGCTTATGTATAACTTATGAAAGCTCATCAAAGCATGCATCAGTTATCAAAACTCTAAACATGTCTTTTGAACTACTTCATTTGATAACAACATTTGAACATAGCAAGAACATACAAGATATGAATTGTAGCATGTGACAAGTAGCAATTCCATAATCCAATTTGAACAACAAAAATGTAGAGTTTATACATAAACATAAATACATTATCTAAGAGTAAGTTAGAGGCTAACTTACAAATATCTGATGTAAAGAATATGCCAACGATCAAGCAAGCTAAAAATGAATATTTAGCCATTAGACTTTTTCGAAAGCAAAACACTAGAATCAAGCATGTGTATTAGGGTTTAGACTTTCTATTCCCTAATCAATTTTAAGTCATAACATGCGGGTCGTGAGAAAACCTAAGACCTAAAGATATCAACCATCCATATCTCCTTGTGAACCCTAATGGCCAAGTATGTGTGTAGTTTAACTCCAACAACCCTTAGCAGTTGAATGGTGCATGGTACTTGAGATTGTTTTTCTTTAAATGGTGAATAGATAAAGTTCTTCATGAAACCCTAGCTATGGCCGAAACTCACTTTGCCATTAAAGACCCAATTTTCTAAGGGCTAACCACACTCAAGTCATGGTTCATCCTTCCATGGCCGATTCTTCTACTTCATCATTCATATGGTGCTTTTCTTTACAAAATGCCATACTTCCCTTGATCTTTACAAATCAAAACCTTCCTCACCCTCATTTGATATGTGCACGTGTGTAAAAAGAGAATGAGGCTAGGGTTCAAGTGTTCTTACCATGCTAGGCTCCACCAAACAATGCTCTTGACTCCTTCTTTGGTTGGAAGGAAAATAGTGTTTGGTTTTCTTCTTCTAAGGTAGGCGAGATAGAGAGGAGAAGAGAAGGAAAAATCTGAAAATTGAGCAAAATGACTCTTAGTGTGCCTTCGGTGGGGGTAAGGGCGCCAATCCATTAATGCCCCCCTTAAATACTTCCTTCAAATCCCACTCATTCTCTCTCCTATGATCATTTTTTATGTGGAAACTGAGGGTCTCTTCGTGCATGGGCACCATGTGGCGTCTTGCTTCTTGTCTTGGCCAAAATTCACCCCTTCTTCTTCCCTCATCATTGCTTCTCTTGGAAATGTCAAGAGACACCTCTTGCATGGATGACAAATGGCAAAATCTTTACCCTAACTAAAACCGTAAAGCCTTCTTCCAACCCTTGCCCTAACACATTCTTTACCATTCTAGGGGGGATGGTAATTGGGATTACCAAATAAGATTTGTTTGCAAATCTCAAGAAGTAAGCTAACAAGCTATTAACAGTATGCATATGCATGCATGATAGTAAAATGACATAGATGCACCATGACTTGAATATGTGTGACATGACGTGGTAAATAGCATGACTTGTGCTTGACTGAAAATAACATAACTGAAATAAGGACATGATGTGACTTGACTGAATTGAACTTGACATGAACTGAACATGATATAACTTGACATTTACTTGAAGACTTGTTAATAAACACATGTTTCTTGATAGAATGCTCTAAAAATTAGAACAATTTTGTCAATTGTTTTTTCAAGAATAGGTGAACAATCCGAATGATTCTGCCCAATGTATGCTGCCAAAGATACTCAGAGAATTAGAACGATTATACCAGAAGTATTTTAATGGAGATATCTTAACAATCAGAATGATACACCATGAGCATGTAAATAGAGATCTCTTAACAATCAAAATGATTACCCTATAAGTATTTTAATAAATGTATTCTAACAATCAAAATAATTACACAAAAAGTACCTTGTATAAATTATCAATCTATTTCACGTAAAACGACATCGTTTTTCCCATCCAAACAACGTCGATTAAAGTTTAGTCATTTAACCCTAACTCTAACTTCTAATCCCCCAACCTCAAACCCATCTCTTCTCTCTCTCTTATCTATTTGTCCCTCTATGCATTCACAATTCCTCCCTTCTGCTTCGGCTTGGTTGTTCTCAGCCTTCAGTCATAGGGCCACCACTACCCCTCGCCATCGGAGTCTGAATTCAAACTCTAAGTCGGAAACAAATTTCCTAGATACCGACTTCGATAAACAGCCCTGGATGGTACATTTTCAACAATTATGCATTTTGGACATATATATCATTTCCTCGAAAAGTATTCTATTGCATAGATATCGCAAGAAAGACCATTCAATTCAAAGAAATCAGCAATTGCAAATAAACTAAACCCCATTGGAGATGTGAAATTGGCACACAAACAAACAATGGTCAAGTCAGAGCCAGTATAGAAAGCCAAAATCCAATTTCAGGCAGAAGTTAAATTTGCGAATCATAGAATAAAGATGAACCAAGTATCATAGATACATAGTTCAACAAGCATATGGTGTTCACATATTCAAATCACATATCTGCCCAATTAACATTTAACATGGAAGGACATAGCATCACCAGAAAAGCTTCACCGTCTCTTTATGTAATATAATATGCATTTAATTTTAAACAGCTCAAACACATTCCAAATTTCGGTGCATCTTTTGACGTGAATTTTGACCCTGCAATCAAAGAAAATACACCATATTAGAATTTGGCCCCGATAAAACCAAGCTAACAAGTAAATGTGTATATATATATATATATATATATATATATATATATTGACCCTGCATAGTTAGGGCATACTTTTGTATTGTACTTGGCTACGCTTATTCTTTGATCAATAAAATGTGATTACTTATCAAAAAATATATATATATATATAAATATATATTGATATCATGTAATGTGTTGCAAACTTGCAAATATCTCATGTGAGCAGGCAAGTTCCTTTGAAACGGAAAGTTGACACGCAGCCCAATGATACAAAGTAAACTGGGAACTCCATGCGCGAAAATTGGAACTATCTTACAAATTTAAATTGGTAGGCCAGTGATGATAATGACATTTCACATTAAGCAAAAAAGGCCCCATCCCTATGGGAAAAAGGAAAACAAAACTGCAAAATATGATAACGAACGCTTACATTAAGGTTTTCGAATGTCCAGAGGAGAAGAAAAACCTTGTCTTTAGTTAGAATAGTCTTAAATAGCCTGCAAGTTATTTGAGCCTCCAAACAAGCTGAAATTAGACTCTACACAATTAATCAAGCTAACTAAAACTCAAGCTAATGCCCCAGTAAATACAACCAAAAAAAGAAAAAAAAGGATATAAGTCGGGCCAAAGCCATCCAAAGCTGGCTGATCTAATTTGGCTGGTTTTCAATTGGTTAAATAAAATATTGTTAAAATATTATTTTTTTAATATTATTATTATTTTATAATTTAAAAATACTAAATTGTTTATTGTATTTTATCTATAAATTTGTAAAAATTATAATGATGAGATGAGTTGAGAATGTTTCTTAATCTAAATTGAGTCTAAAACTATTGCCATCCCCGACCACAAAGCCCCATATCTCCCCCACCAACTTCTATTCTTAATCAAAATCAAGAACAAATATATATCCTAATGGTTATCATTAGATTAGCGCTACCATTAACTAAATATTCAATATTCAATAGGTACAAATAGCAGCCCTTTTAAAACTAAAAGATGCATGCTTTGCAAGTAGCAGCTATCCAAACGGGGGAAAAGTTGATGAGGTTGTTTGAATGATGAGATAATTTTAGATGAAAGTTAAAAATTGAATAAAATATTATTAAAATATTATTTTTTAATATTATTATTATTTTAAAATTTGAAAATTTTGAATTGAGATTTATAAAAGTTTTTTTTATTATATTTTGTGTGAAAATTTAAAAAAATTATAAGGATAAAATGAGATGAAAAATTGAGAGTATTCCTCAACCTCTAACTCTATGATCACGTGCATTCCCATATAAAGTCCTTATTGCTTCTACTCTGAGCATTTTCCGCAAAATCTCAATACACATGCATGCCGTGAGACCAAGAAGACCCTAATCTGTATGGATTTTGTTTCAAAGCTAAAATCGAAAAATAATCAAACGGAGCCCTATCTGCGTGAACAAATACCCACTGCCGCTGCCACCATAGATAAAGGAGAGGAAGTAATTCATAGCCTAGCTAAAAAGATTGACCAAACAGAAAATCAATTCAGAGAAAGGAGAGTGATACCAAAGAGTGGAAGGGTGGCGGAATTCAATTGTAGTAGAGCTCGAGGCCCATGCCGTCGTGGATCTCGTAGTCCTTGAGAGTGATGTGGTCCTTGTAGATAGTGTACCACTTCTGAATGCGGATCTTATCGGAACGGGTGCCAGTCTGTGCCGCCACCAGCTTCTTGAGGTCGCCGATGGTGTCATCCTCGTTGCACTTGACCCGGACCTTCTTCCCGAGCCGATCGTTGAGCACAACCTCTATCATCTTCGCTTGTCTTCCAAACCTTAAGCTGATCTTCCAGCCTCCTCCGATTTTTTTCTTTTATTTTTTTTCCTTTACTTGTGTGTTTTGGGTTCTTATTATAAAGCCACGGAATTTGACCGAAAGGAATTCCAATTCTTTCCTTGCATCCCACGTATACTCAACCATCTAGAACATTCTTTTACGTATTACCTTTTTTTATTTTTTTCCCTCGCTCACGTATTGTGTATAGATTATCTTATCTCATTTAATTATTATAATTTTTTTAAATTTTTATATAAAATATAATAAATAATTTAATTTTTTTAAATTTTAAAATTAAATTAATATTAATAATTCATAATTTAATAATATTTTATTTAACTTTAAATAAAATATCTTATTTCATATTATCTGAATTATATAACTAAATGAGGCTGAGTTCATTTGGATTCAGAGAGTATTTTATCTCATCTCATTTAATATTATCTCATCATTATAACTTTATCAAATTCTCACATAAAATATAATAAACAATTTAATTTTTTCAAATTTTAAAATAATAATAATATAAAAAAATAATATTCTAATAATATTTTATTCAACTTTCAACTTTTATCTATAATCATCTCATCTTATCTCTGAATCCAAAAGGAGTCTTGAAATAATAATAATAATAATAAAGTCTTAAATATTTGGGTTAATTACTTAAGAGCCTTATGAATTCAAAAATCATTTCATTTCATTTAATCTTATTATTACAATTTTTTTAAATTCTTACACCATATAATACACAATTCAATTTTTTCAAATTTCAAAACAATAATAATATTAAAAAATAATATTTTATTCAATTTTAAACTTTTATCTAAAATTATCTCATCTTGTCTCACTATCCAAACAAGCATTTAAGGATTTGCTATCTTATCTTTTTTGCTCATTTGATTTCTAGGTATTTCATTAAAATTCTCAAAATTGAGTTTTTTTAATTAAAAATGTTAGATATAGTTTTAAAATATACAAGTTCTATATATTCCCTTTAAAAAAAAATATGAAGTCTACCCTTGAAAACCAAGTTTTTTCATGCAATTTTTAAACTTGTCCATCTTTTAAAAGAATGTATAGGACCTGCATATTCTAAAATAGTAAAACTGTCTAAATTATTTTCTAAAATCTTTTTACCTGAATTTGATTTGAAAATTGACGTGGCATGTCACTATATCACATCCAAAGATTGTAATGATAAAATTGAAAACTAAATGACTAAGGCCCCGTTTGGAATTTAGATTAAATTGAGATCAATTCAGTTCAGTCTAATTTTAAGTTGAGTCTAATAACTAAATACTAAACTCTCAAATCATTAAATTCATATCAACTTAAAACATTTTTATAAGTGAGACCCACAACCATTTTCAACTTAATATATCTTTACACGAGGGAGCCATAATATTTTTCAACTTATCATAAATATATTTAAATTCATCTTAATATCCAAACACATCTAAACTCATCTTAGGTGAATCTCACAAAACTCTTTACCATCTCAACCTACTACTATTTATAAAGAATTCAATTCATCTTAATTCAATTCAACATTCAAACTAAGCCTAAAAAGATAACAATGTAAAATCTAAGAACTCATTAACTCATTAAAGTTCTTGACACAATTTTTGTTAGTCACGCTAGCTTTCCAATGCCTGAATCTTACAACAATAATGAGATCTACATTGGTTTTAGATGGTGCTAATGGCATAAATTAGATTTATAAGAAAGATTTAAAAATCAAATATCTTATAAACCAAAACGTGTTATATAAGATAGGCGAATAGGTTATTATTGAGCTGACGCAACCATCTCTTCTACCAACCTGGATTGATGTAGCGCATGACTTTCCTAATTTTGGGAAGTGCCTGATTAAAAAGTGTCACTTACAGCAATCCAAACAGAGACTTTAGGCTGTGTTTATTCGTTGAGTGACCTCAATTAGGAGTATAATCGATCCGGTTTAGTTTGATTTTTTATAAAATTTAAGACCAAACGAGTAACACTAGTTTTACATTTTTTAAAACCGATTACGCACCAGTTACTTTCCTAAACCGGTGCTTCTAGTTTTAGTGATTCAGTCCGGTTTTTCAGTTTTAATATATTATGTATATTAATATTACTAATGTATTTATCAAAATAAATAAGTTGAGAATTTATTATACAATAAAATGTATTTAATATATATATTTTATATTTAAAACATATGATCAAATAAATATTCATGTTTAAGATTAAAATGTTATGTTATAAATTATAATATATTATTTCATACGTAATTATATTATATATATATATAATTATATATAATATTAAAAATTAATAAAATATATATAATATGTAAATCGATCTGGTCCGGTGTTAGAAAACGTAAAACTAATTCCGCACCAGATTTGACTAATTTTTAAAATGAAGGAACCGATTCCGGACCGAACCGGTTGAAAGCCGTAACGAACCAACTGGTCCCGGTTAGTTTTTCGATTTTTTGGTTTATTTTTGCACCCCTAATCTCAACTCATCTTAAATCAATAATTGATGAGACACACTACTTGTTCAATTTCTTATATAAAAGTTAAACTCATATCAGCCTACTTCATACATTTACATATATGTCTCAACCTATTTACATTCAAACTTATCTCAATGGGACTTATAAAATATTACTATTTACAAATCATCTGAAATCATCTTAACATCCAAACGCAATCTTGAGAAACGTGAAAATATAAGAAAATAAACTAACGTGAGAATAAAAATGATATTCAAAAACACATAGCTATAAAGCCAACAGAGAAAAAAAAATCTTCTTTTTAATGGTTGAGTCGGATAAATTATAAAAAGAGTGGCTGATTAATAGGTAAAATGTACGAATTTGAGTAATTTTGTGATTATATTACAAAAGAGAAATGATATTTGCAATCGTTGATTCTGTAAACATTGCACAATCTCTTTTAAAAAATAACTAAATACGAAATCCACATGAAAAAAATAATAATTTTTTAACAGTAGACTCTAATCTTTTTCAAAATGACTGCAAAGCACTTGTACATTTTAAGACTGTATATAGCATTACTATTATAGAAAGAATGATAATTTTGAAAGAATAATTTTTTTTTAATATTTTTTTATAAGTTTTGAAGTGATATCTTTCTCGTTTAGGGCAAACCATCTTTTAACTAAAATATAGTGTGATGAACATTACAAAATAAATGTATTTGGAGTGTCAAAAGATCATCGTTGTAACTAAGGCATCGCCTAAATAAATACTTACCGTCATTACCCTCGTGCTATGTAGGTGTTGGTTGTATGCGACGGGTTTTCATTTTTCAAGGTGATCGCCTTAACAAAAAATTTAACTCAATAACCTTTAAAACGAAACAGATCTTTTTGAATCCTTTTTAGGGTGACAATCAATGTTTATTTCATTTCATTTACGTTTGTAAAGCAATCTTTTGAGCTCTTCCATACGGTAAATATGCATTCTTCAACAAAATCTTAACGGTTATCCCAATGATACCCAATATACATGCTTTTTATATATATAACCCCCATGATAAATAAGTACGCAATTCTTTGTGTTATAATAAAAAGAAATTTTCTTCGCAAAAGTAAGACAACATATAGACGCAATAATACAAAATTCTACAGGAGTTAGTGTGATTGTGAAAATGTGTGTATAGGTTTCTTGCTTTAGAGTCTCTTTAGGGGTTGCTACTATGCCATTTATGTTCATCAAATTGGAGGATTGTTGTGGATTTTAACTACCTGCTTTGTAAATTTAGCTAAATATATACCTTTTATTACTTTTTTTTTGTTTTTTTGTTGTAAGTGGAGATGGGAGGTTCCGTACCAAGTTTTTCTTTTGAAGAACTGGACTATATACCTTCAGATCTTCAGACTCTTGATTTTTTTACCTAATTTTGAAACTTATGGTATGTAGAAAGTCCGTATATAATATATAAGATATGAGGTTATTAATGATGTGTCAAGGGAGCGAGGAGACATCCTCCACATTCCCTTTAAAATACGTTTTATATTCATCCATTTACCTTATCAGTAGTTAAATTTCAGCTTAGGTAACTTTACAATTGATATCATCAACTAGCCATTATTGGATATCACCAATGTTAATATAGATCCAAATTAAGTTATGAACAGTGACATATAACTATTGCGCACGTGAACTCAAATTACACATCAGCATTCATTAAGTGTCGAGAAAAGGTTAGAGCAAATGTTTGTTTGCTGAGAAAAATACCAAAATTTTAAAGTTCGTTTATCAAAAGTTTTCTTGTCAAATCAGTCCATTTTCAAATTTTTTTTTTTTTCCAAAAGCATCACTTTTCTCCACTCTTTCTACCAAAGGATTGTAGTTGAAGTGATGGTAGATGGTACGACAATCTTTTACAAGACAATTATATTGTACTCTTTACTTATATCTAGTTTCTGGTGTTCACTCCCAAGTTCCCCCCCAACTGTATAATTTCACCTATATCAATATAATTTATGCCTAGGGAAAAAGAAAAAGAGAGTTTGGACCAATATTGATTATTATAGAATCACAGAACAAGGAAACAAAAATCAAACAATATCTAGTTTCTGGCAAGAATATATATGATTATGATGGATACCCCCCCCCCCCCCCCCCCCCCCCCCCCCCCCCCCCCCCCCCCCCCGGGCCGCGGGAATGATAAACAAAACCTGGAATTATAAAACAACGAAGAGTAAAAATAGCTAATAGACAACAATTACCATGACACAACCTACCATCCAATCCCATCCCCATATGGAAACAAAACTATACTGTACATATGTTTGCTGCATAGGCCCTTTGCAAACCCAAAAACGGGATCGGTGTCGTCGGATACCCGAGTTTAAGTTGAAACAGTCTAAGCAGAGTCAACCCACAATCACTCCAAAACAGCCACCTCTTGATCAACCCTCCAATAATTAGCATCATTGAACTCCTTCATTTCAGGTCCGCCCTCATCAGATTTCTCCTCCGGCGCCTTCTGTTTAATGTTTCTCTTTAATGCCCCTGCTTCCCCGACTATCCCCTCCTTGAGTGCCTGCTCCATAGCCTTCTCGGTACCTTCTAATTCGACACCTACAAACTCAACATCCTCTTCGAACAATGAGGGCACAGCAGCAGATCTCTGACTTGAATCACTTCCTGCTGAACTATCACTTGAGGTTGCTGTGGTTGGAGAACCATTTGGTAGTACGGATACTCCACTGGAAAGGGAACTACCATCAGAAGTCACTAACTGAGCTTGACTAGAAGGATCGACATCAGAAATGTAGTGATCCTCAAAAGGATTCACGCTAGAACTACCAACTAGCAGATCTGATGAATTGCCCCATGCCACCCAATCAGGTAAAGGCCTATCTCCAAACAACTCCTCATTGTCGGGTGTTTCGAACCTGAAGAAGCCCATATCATCGGAAGCACTAGCCTTCTCGTTTTCCTTTTTCAAAAATTCACCATTCACGGACCCACTCCCACTAAACCCATTCAGGAATTTTGCATTGGAACTAGATGTCTCATTGACAGAGTCTTTACTTTCAGCCAACTCCTCATCATCCTCGCCAACCACCACTTCATCATCACTACTGCTGTTACCACCATTTGCAGTTCCATTAAAGTTTATCCCATCCATAATCTCTGATGTGCTAACAGGTGCATTCCCAATTCTGTCATCTTGGAATGCAAACCAGTTGGAATTCGTGAATAGGCTACTGCATAAAGGGGGGGAAATGTAAACTTTTCATCTTACTGTTATTGTTAACATGACTTGCTTAACCAAAAAAACCAAAAATTATGATAATTCACAAAGTTGAGCAAATATGAAGGGCTTACACTACTAAATACAACGAACTAAATAGTTTTCATCAACCGATGAAACAAATTAGAGTGAGAATTTCATGATGCTGGAACCTTTGCCAGGTTTCTGAAGGCATTGATTGGCAGAGCTAAATCAAGGGCTGTCAAGGGGTTGAGTATAGTCTGAACACAATCCAAATTCAACCTTTTCATAGGCAATCAACCCTTCCATAGGAGATTAGCATACCAAATAGATCCTACAAGTTTTATGAAAATCTGATTCTTCATATTTGATAATAACAAGAATGAATTTGGGATTAACTAGATTCCATCTGATTTGGATCTGAGTTCCATTTAAAATAAGTTATTTTTTAATAAGTTATTTTTAAATAATTATATATAACTCGAACAGATATATTTTTGGGAAAAAGTGGAATGATATTTAGATGGCTCCAATTTAAATTTTTGGACTTCCGTGCGGATTTGAACTGCTATAACTTTTGGACGCCCTGATTTTGCCATATGACTAGGATTCTGCACAGCAAGTCCAATACATTGACAGCCCTACTCCAATCCCTTAAAGATAGGTTCCGAGAACCTAGAGCTTAATACTCTTAACTCACACTCAAGTACTGCACAATTATGTATTTCCTTTTACGCTGAGGGCGTGTACACTCCCGGGATTAGTCGGGAGGCTGTTTCCAGACACCCGGTACCAATAAAAAAAAATTATGTATTTCCTTTTATTTTTTTATAAGTAGCACAACTATGTATTTCAATGGGTGCTTTGACAAGAATTATAGGAAATACCAATAAAATTCAGATTTTACAGGTGTTATTCATTTTCATCTAAACAATGCCAGTTAAAATTAAGTATAGCTCTGTCTATATGGAATAATTTTGAATTCTGCATCTTTCTCGAATTTCAGAAAGAACACATTTTTAGTATATATATTTTTTCCTGGGAATTTCAGGTCTGCCAATGAGATAGCCAACCTTCGGCAACTAAAGAATGTCACTCAAATTTAAACGACTTCATATCTCATTTCTAATCGTCTTGATAATGCAGTGGGCATGAAGGAGGAGAAAGTTTTAAATGTAGCTTGCATGGCCAATGTGTTTCTTGCATGCAGAAAATCCATAGCCCTTAATTCGGCCTCTTTCTTTGAAAGGTTCAATGTTCTCTCACTAGCAAACTAAATTTTCTCACTGGTACCAGAAGCAGCACCACCAACAATGGGAGTGTATTCACAACACTGAAAACTGAAGTCATGAAGTGGTTGGTCAGGCAGATAAGAGAACGGGAGTGATGCCATTTGGCATGTCCTCTGTGAATTTCTTCAGTCATTGAGGACTCTTTAAAGAAGTTAAAAGTATTTTTGCAACAACCAGATTATGGCCATTTGGAAGATGATTCCTATTTGCATCATGTGATGTGTGTGGTAGGAGCGCAATGAACAGATGTTCGAGGACAAAGAGAGATCAATGGAGGAGCTGAAAGCTTTCTTTTTTAGAACTCTTTGTACTTGGGCCATTGCTGTTAATTTTAATGGCCAAGATTTTCATGATTTCCTTGTTTCTATTGCTCCTACGTAGCTAGGACATTCTTTGTATTGGACATGGCTTTTGCCTATTCTTTTATTAATATACTTTCTTATCAAAAAAAAAAACAGAGAGCGAAGTTCAAAAGTGAAAAATGCAATGCAAACTATATGATGAAGAATCATTGCGCCGAAGCATATTTGCCCCCTGAACTGATTGGTAGTGTGTCTGAATTGTAGGTAATATAAATTCTCCAAAACAAAATCATTCAGAAACTAACCTCCCTTGGTCATCCCCTAGCCTCAAGGATGATATTACAACTTCGGCAGATTCATCATCGAAGTACACGTCCTGAATTTTATAAACAAGAAAAAAAAAAGACATTTAAACATCCAATTCAATGATTAAAATAAATAAATAAATTTCATCTACGGTTCAGTCCCATTGCCTCCCTATACATTCTAGATCCTTCTTAGTTTTCCATGAGCGACTCAATATAAATATGGCATAACCACACCTCAACTTTATACAATCGAATTTCATGATTACCTACCAAAAAAAATTTATACAATCAAATCAATAGTTTGAGTACACCAATTACCTCATCATCACGATCAAGAGCTCCATGATCCTGCAACCACGACAATTCAAAGATCACATCAATGAGTAAAACCAGCCACCCAGGGCAGCAGAAAGGGGAAATTACATATAAAAGGGATGGTTGTATAATGACTAAAAAGCATCTAACTATATACCTCTTCCGCATCTTCATTTCCGTAGATTTTGTAGCGAAAGGCCTGGCTTAAATTGTTTGCTAGAGCCGCTACATCATAATCTCTATCATGAAGCTCATCATCATCACTGTCCCTTGTCCTATCTTGCAAGGCAGTCGGACGGCTGCAAACAGTAAGTAGGAATAAAAAAGATCCATGATGTTGAATACTGGTGAAGAACATGGCAGACAGACTCAAGTCAAGATCCACTCACATATAAACTCGGATAACATTTTTCACTAGACAAAAACAACACAATAGTACTGAAGGGCAACGGTAGTCAGGGAGAACAGATACAAATATCTTATCCTGATAATGCTTTTATATTTGTTATTATTTTTTGAAGTAATCAAAAAAATTTCAATGACAGAAGTAAACCCCCAAAATCTCATATTTTCCAAATTGCTTAGAATAGAATGCATAAGTTCAGAACATGCACGGCACATAGATGAGTTAAGATCATACCCACAAGCCCATCGGAATACGTTTTCAACCACATTGCACTCATGCAGAACAGTAGCTTGCCATTCACTCCATTCACTATTTTCCTAAAAAAAACAAATGAAAGTAGTGGTGTTAGTATCGGTATTCAGTAGTACAGATATGTTTGAAAGAGACGCTGAAAAATCATCTTTAAATATATTATTATAAGTTCTTTCATTTTATCAATTACAAGTACCCACGTTGCACCAAATACCCACACAGGAATCGGTACGAGGAAATACAGAAATTGTAACATATATTTAAAAGTTTTGAATATCATGTAATATTCCAGGAGCACATAAAAAATTGATCTGAAGATAAGTTCAAAACAAACAATATTGCCAGTTGTAAATACCAAAGATTCAACAAATATCATACATGATTTAACATGAAAAATAGTCATACTGTAAAGTGAAAGAGACCTTTTTCAAAACTCCTTTGCTATTAACCAGAGCACCAATGAAGTAATCCTTAGAAAGAAATAAACGTATACTTCCAGTCAAAGAATAGCACATGGTGGATTGCTTTACCTATAACCCACCTGAAGACACGCCTGAATGTGGCTCTGACTGTTTCCCAACTGAACAAGCTTATTAGAAATTCTCCTAATGTGTCCAATGTTTCCTACCCGAGGTGCCCGCTTTCCAGCAGCAGGAATTGTTGGCTACAATTTCAGGGAAAGTATAGAAGAATCAGAATTTCCACTGCAATCAACAGCTAAGAGAACATAAATATTTATGCAACCACATGATATTACACATAATACACCATGTATCTATTTTTTCTTTTTCTTTTTCTTTTTCTTCTTGTTTTTGTACCTTTATTTTAATCTTGTTTGGTTCAGCAGAGCATTAAAAATGTGCTACAATGATATTTGATAGTCATAAAAGACTGACCTGATTACTGTCATCAGAAAGAATGGGTTCTTTATCTGTTTGTAGAATCTTTCCAATTAAATTGCACTCTCGAAGAAGATGATTGGCGATGCTATCACTCTTGCTGTCCAAACAAGAGAATACAATACTCTCTACATGGTGGTGCAGCGAGTTATTGTATGGGTACCTGCATCATTGAACACAGACGACTAACTAAAACCATGCATCTTCAGTATAACGAAAATAAAAGCAATATATATTGCACGAGAAGACCAACAATTCTCTAAATAACAGTAACTTGGCCACTCATGCATTCAAAGTCAAAATGAGAAACTTACTCAAAGAAAAGATCAATGACTCGTTGAATGGTTCCTGTGCTGACCAATTCATTCTCTGCAGCATCATTGGCAGTTTTCAATAGCACTGCAATGAACTCCACAATCTGGAAAGAAAAAGAAAAGAAATATCAGGAAAATAAAAATGGATATCCAAAAGACAACAATAAACTCTGTTTCTGGCACAAACAAGAGTTTTTAGCCTAAACTCAAAAGGATACAACATACAAATATTGACTATGGGTAAAGAATATATGACAGCCAACTGTGTCAATTTTACTCCACTTAAGTTCAAAATTGGATTATGCTTTCTTATTAATGAAATTAATTGCTTATAAAAAACTGGGATTAGGCTCAATCATGTCTTGCAAATTAAATATAAAATACATAAACAAACAAACCTTTAAACGATGCTTCCCAAGAGGAGGCCTCAATTCTCCATATGTAGTAGGCAGTATCTTCTCATGAGATGACACATTCAGAAGTGCAAGCAGGTCACCTATATAATAAGAGTTGTATAATTGTAGGTTTGGGAAGTATAGAAACAGCAGCATTAGAAAGGCTATTAAGCTGTAATTGATACAGCCTGTATGGAATGATAGGTAGAGCGACCAGTTCCNCCCCCCCCCCCCCCCCCCCCCCCCCTCTCTTGACACTGCATGCCAATAAAGTACGGGCATAAATTATAATGTTACATACTTAGTTATCTCAATATAGGAAATGGCAGTATGATTATATAGGCCCGCACCATTATACATAGTCTGCTTTGTTCATCGAATAAGATGGTTGTGGATCCTATATTAAAGTGATAAAAAATTGTCATGTCCATTTGACAATCATCTTCTCCAACTTGTTTCACTATGTCATGAATGGCCTACCAAAACTTCAAGATTCCTATGAAGAGACAAATGCACCAAATGATGGAGTATTGATCTTGGGTCATGTCTCAACAGGTGGGAGATTTGCTGGCTTCTTGTTGTAGTTCAATTAGTACCCATAGAACTCTGAGGTTTGGAAGATGGTTCACCTGTGTCATATGTGGTGTCTTTGGTGGGAACAAAAGACTTCTGAAGACTCTGAGAGGACAGCGCTAAAAGTTAAGAGCTCTTACATTCAATTCCCTTTATGTATGGATGTCAGCACAAAATGGTTTTCGTTCCTATAACTTTCTATATTTCACGGAATTGTGTTCTTTTTCTTTACCCATATAGATGGGTGTTTCCTACTATATACTTCTGGAGTACTTGGGCTGTGCCCCTTTGTGCTTTCAGTAAAAACTACCTCAATTATCAATATAAATAGACCCTTGCTATATCAACTTCTTGGCATGCATAAGATTTCAAGCAATTAAAGTTCATCATATGTGAGTCCTCATCTTTTTCCGTAATACCACATCTCCTAACTTAAAAATATTATGCAGAAGTAACCAGTATGATGCATGCATCAACGAATGCAGAATGCATGAAACTAATCAATGCACTTTATATATAAACCCAACATCAAATAGTTGGAGATAAGGCCTTTTCAATTCCATTCAAACCATTAGTGACAAATAAACTATAAAGGAGATTTTTTTATAACCATCTATAAAATTGAAAATTTAAAATGTGATGGAATTTATAACATATATCTGACAACCAATTTTGAAACCCACAGATTTAAGTTTGACAACCATTTTTTTATAAGTTAATTTTGTCAAATAAATCAGAGGTAATGCTTTATTTTAAGTTCATCAAGCAAAATAATGAACTAAATAAAACAGGACTTTGCTCAGTAACTTAACTGACCAATAAAAGACTAACAATTTTTTTTTTTTTTTTTTATTGGCACCGGGTGTCAGGGAACAGCGTCCCGACTAATCCCAGGGGTGCACAGGCCCTTGGCAAGGAGTTTTCCGCAAGTACAACTCGGGTAATTTAAGGGAAAATCCCCCAGTCCAATGGCCCCTAGAGTGACAATCAAAGCTGTGTTAGACCTGGGGGGAGCAATAAAAGGCTAACAATTTATTAGCAATGAATTGGGAGATTCTAAAAATTCAAATCAACACAGCTTTGATTGTCACTCTGAAGAACAAGATTCAAACACCAAGCTTTATTGCACACGCCTGTCTAGAATCTAGATTCATTAAATTGTCTAGATTTATCAAAAAATCAATCAGTGAAAACCTAAAGCCAACTAAGGTTGAAATAACTGTTTTTCATGCCTAACATCCATCAAGTGACTTGTAAAAAAAACATATAATACAAGTGATCTTCAGCATACCGTTCCAACATATAATACACATTTAAAACGAACCTAGATAGATTTGAAATTCCTCTTGAGAAAAGTAAGTTCAGACTTGAAAGATGAAAGTAATAACTAATAAGTGGTCATAAAATAGCATCTTCTTCTACCAAGAATCATCTCTTCCAGCCAAAGCATATAATAGATGCACAATTACGCAGCATGAGAAGAAATAGTCCAGGCAAACAATTCAACAAATTTCACTAAAACCAAAAGTAAAAAACATCAACATACTCACCAAGCTTGGGGAGCATTGCACCAATTGTCTCAGGTTTAGCAGAGATTGGAGGCTCATACATATGTTGACTTCGAAAAGAATGAAACATGAAAGTAGACGCTGTCGATCTTTTCGGGTCTAACAAAGAAATACAGACAGAAAGCGAGTGCACAAGGCAAGATTTTGATTGTGAATCTTCCAATGCATGACCGAATATCCTTGCAACAAAGCTGATATCAACGAGTTCAAAAATTATTACATAATATGTACAAACAAATAATAATATGCATTTGTGCCTACCTGGGTATAAGTATCAAATTAAATGTTTTTTTTCGGTGAGTAACAAACTAAATGCTATCTCAAAACAAACCTTGGGCTAGAAAGTTTTGTGGCTAGAGCTGATGAAGCATTCCGTGTTATAGCACACAGTGTTTCAGCTGCATTAGCATGCACCTCAGGAGGACTCTGGTCCACGTAAAATAAGCTATTAGAGAATTTATAACCAAAAATGCCTGATTAGAACAGTTTAATATGGAAAAACATATCACAAAGTTTAATGCGCTCTTATTCTCCTCTTTATAGCTTTCCTTTTCTCATTGCTTACTAACTATATATTGTATATATAAGGGAAGTTCCAATGTAGTCCTCAGATCTTTTTCTATAAGTATCAATATTTTCTTGAGTGTTACAAAAGGCATGACCCAAGTACACGGGACATATACAAGAGAAATGTCATCCCTGAGTATTTTAATTTTGAAAAAAATGAAGTCCTATCACTTAGACCAATATGCCAGCATAAAATTCATTCAGTGAAAAGTATCAGTATTTACTGCATTATCAATTTTTGTGCCAGTACTGTCAACATTTTCCATGGAAGGGTTACTTATCAGAACGAGCCACATTGTCAAAATAAAAAATTTACAGATTTTAGATCCAGGCACCAAATTAAAAGTTATTCCATTACTCTGTGCCCAAGAATAAAATCTTTTGTGAATGCAGGTAAAGTGAGCCAGTATGACCTTGTCTACATACTACGCTAATGTGGGAAAACCAAATTTGGAGGTAAAGCAGCTATTCAGTAATTCCACAGTGGGCCCATCAGAAATACGCTCAAACACCACTGGCCATCATGAGAAAAGGAACAAGAATGAAAAGACACTAATCAGACATGGCTTTAAAATCTGTAAATGTTGGCCATGTTTATCTGAATTTTGACAAAGAATGGAACCCTTGCCAAACAAATTTCACCACAAACCAGCCACCCAGATTCTAGGCTTATAATCAGTGAGAAATACAAGAAATCTACGGCTTCATATAATTCTAAAAACAAGCATATAACTATAACCAGCTTCAAAGGTGGGACATGCAGAATGCTTGAACATTCACTTTAAGAAATCTTCAACAGATTCACTGGTCAATCAACAAGTTGGGTGCTTTTCTTAAGGTAGTGAATATTCCAAATGCATGATATACATGTATACTCAACCAGTACAATAATACTTTATTAAAGGGTGAGAAGAGGCTTTTGTGATCCTAAAATAAAGTGCATTGTGACACTTACTGATGGACTGAGTTTATCCACAATCATTTCCAGCAGATTGCTTTCAGCCAACCATTGCATCACATCTACATAATTGGGATACGAATGGTCATCAGCACCTACAAGTCGAATCAAAACCTGCATTAAAAGTTCACCTCAGACCAATATAAAATGCAGTTATTAAAAGAAAATATTACAACTGAAATATTTGTTACCTCCATGATAGATGTAATTCCTATCAAATCAACCAGATGGCGAAAAACATCCTGATGAGCCTGTAAAGATCCACTTATGTCTGAATCCAATATAGTTTTGAAGTTGACAAGGAAATAAAAACATACAGACAACATTTTTTTTTATAGATTTGTTTTTTTTATTGGCACTAGGTGTCCGAGAACAAAGTCCCGACTAATCTCAAGGGTGCATAGGCCCTTGGCAATGAGTTTATCGCAAGTGCACCTCGGGTAATTCAAGGAAAAATTCCCCTAGTCCGATAACCCCTAGAAATTGTTTGCACCCAAGAGGATTCAAACCTTAGATCTGGAGGGAGCATACCACCAAGACAAAGGCTTTTACCACTTGAGCCAACCCCTAGGGAATGTAGACCTTTTTTTTTTTTTTTTTTGATAAGTCCCTAGGGAATGTAGACTTTAGAGAATGTAGACCGCAGTCATGACTAAATCTGACAGGCAATAGCTAACTTGATTAAAAAACATTTGTTTTTCTTGTGAATAAAACTTTTTGATTACCACCAATTAAAAAATAAAAAAAGACATTCATTTCCAAGGTACCAAACCTAGAGAAGAGACTTTAGAGGCAATACACTAACCAGTGATCCAGGAATCAAATTTATACTGTGGATTAAATAAAAATCCGCCACTGGAACAATATGCAGCTGAGTCCCATTTAACATTAGGAGGTTCAGGGAAAAAATAAACCTAAAATTTATGCTCATTAACCAACTATGCAAACTAATGAATATCAAAGAAAGGACAGAAGGCTCAAACTAAAGCATTTAATTACTTAGATTCTTGCCTATGTTCATTTATGCATCAAAAACTAGTGACCAAAAGTTCAGGAAAAGATTTAAAGAAATTTTTATGCCAGTGGAGAATTATTTTTTTCCAAGTGATGCCAGTGGACAAATCTAAAGAATAGCATTTGAAACAGGCCAGCCCACAATAAAGTTTGATTGCACAAAGCCATGCAACATAACAAGAACTTTCACGCAAAAAGAAACTCCAATACAACCCTGGTTGGAAGGCCTCCTTTTCTGAACATTTTAAAAGAAGAAAAATTCAAAAAATCTAGCATTGTACGAATGCTTCGGACCCAACAGTCAAAGTGGTTACACGAGCATCGACATACGAGTCATAAGAAAGCACCATAGGCACTTCACTACAAAGCCCAAGAACCAACCAAGCCACTATTTTGCAACAAAACAAAAGGGAAGCCTTCAAAGACGCACTGGGTAGACAGGATAGCAATGAATTAAAGGTAATTGTAACCAAAATGACAGATTCAAAAGATACTCTTTTGAGGATCTTATGGTTATGTTACCCAAAGTATCTATTACCACTAGAATGAAAAAAGTTTGATATCAACAGTCACCCTTGCATGAAAGGACCCCAATAGCAGCAAAGAACTCTGACCATCCAGATGCAACAACATCAGTAGGGGCAAAATACCAGATGAAGTCATTCATATATTCATGAACACAAGCAAAAATCCCAAGTTGTTCTGAGGGATCAGTTGAGCCACAATATTAAGTAAAAATATCATTCAGGCACATTAGCTTGCTGTTTGCCATGAACAAGAGGAAATAAACTTCAATCTAGGGCACATTGTTGCATCTAGAACGTTGGAAGAGCTCATAATAATTCAAATCATAAAACGATGCAAAGTTGAGCAAGTTGCTTACTTGGACATAATTCATAAGGGGGACAGTCTTCCGTATCATAATACATATGACGACCTAAAATGACACCCAAAAAAAGCTTCAAGAATTGCTTTGCCTGAAGAAGTAGGATTAACATTGCCCAAGAAATATCACAGAAACCAAGTTTCTCATATCATCACGGCATACCTTGCTGAAGTACCCAGCCAACAAAGTACTAAGTGGACGATTAGGTTCCAAGAAGGAGAAGAGTAAGTTCATCAGCTGCAATCACAGGGAAATTATAAGAAATCAGTAACAAAACATTATTAAATCAACTTCCACCCTTTTAGATAATGTGTGATCATGAACAACCATAGACATGTACCTCCTCTTCGTCCACCAAAGTCTTCAAAATAACATCAATTTCACATGTGAAAATCTCACATGAAATGAATGGGAACCTAAATCATTAAACAAATTTTGCCAATAAAATTAGAAGCAAGAAAGAAAGTTTCAAAACACATGGAGCATTGAAATCTGAAAACTAATGAAGATCCCTCTGTTTTTTTATATATATTTGCCAAGTCAGAGCACTTTACTTGAAGACTCGTTTGCTTTCAGCATCCTCTGGGGCTTCATCAACAATATAGTGTAATAACTGCTCCACCTGGGCTCTATCCCGGAGACTAAAACATAAACATCAAGTAGTTTCCAGCATCAGCTTCTATATTATCCAACAAACAGTCTGCAGCTCATATAAAT
This sequence comes from Carya cathayensis, assembly GCA_011037825.1. Lineage (NCBI taxonomy): Eukaryota > Viridiplantae > Streptophyta > Magnoliopsida > Fagales > Juglandaceae > Carya > Carya cathayensis. Next base: position 772,554 of record QGSO01000313.1, on the reverse strand, counting down.
TATAATAGCTTCAAAGAAGCCCAAATACGTAGAAACTCAAGGAAATTAAGCTAATAGCTGAAAGCTTGGAAAAAAAAAAGGAAGAAGAAGAAGAAGAAAAGATGGCCCAGTTAGAATGGAGAAGAAATACTACAAGTTAATGAGCCGACTGTTTAATGCTTTGCATTCTTGAATTATTTCTTCTTCATCCAGAAGCTCTTCCAAAGTGAAGTTCTCCTTGTCTAATAATGACTCCACCTGTATACAAGAAAAAAAATAACAAGCTTAAATAGATTAATTATGGGGATAAAAGGAAAAGAAAAAAGTATGCAGGCAGGCAAACCCAAGCAGTCATAGGATACTGCACTAAAAATGAATTATGGCCAAGTACCCGTAAGCAGTAAAACATCTTTATGAGTTCGCTCTAAAGTAATGTAACTCAAGGAAAGCACTAGCCACATCTATGCTATATCCCAAAAAAGGCTAACCAATTAACTTCCCATAGAATCACTTATAAATTCCAGCTTCACCTAATAAGTAGCCAATGTGGGACTTAGCACCATGACTATCTTTATAACCTACCCACTCTATGTGGAATATTCATATTCCCAATCTGGGACTTGGGTATTACAAGTAATTCTAAGAGCATTCACTATGATTTATTTCCAATTTTTTCGAAAATAGACCCAAGCCATTTTATCTATTTTGGCCAATGGCTTTTAAAATGTACTCTTCATTGGCTTATCTATTCTTTTCTTATTCTTTCTTTATTCCTTTTAGAAAATAATGTGATTGTAAGAATGTAAAGAAAGAGAGATAAAGAGAAAGAAACTATAAAAAAATTTATATAAATTAATACTGCTTATTCAAATGTAGAGTCACTGTAGCACATATGAGTTTTGCATATAGTTTACATCTGATGGAGATCATTTTTTGAACCATTGTTAGACATTTTGCATTCTTGTGCGAGATGGCTAAACCATTGTGATTGCTCTAATGCCTTGAAACAACTGTATTAAATTCCTAGATATTGTTCCAACTTCAAACCCATATGACTAAAAAAATCTCATAGCTGTCGGTATGTTAGATTATTAACTTCTTTTTATTATAAATGAAATTTAATAAAATAGTTATCTTTGTAGACTTAACACTTCTCGTGTGAGATTGGAGTGTTAAATACTCCCCCTCTTAAATTCCTAATGTCCTTGTCCCATGCCATGAAGTGGTCCAAATGACTGGCCTTACTAGGTGGCTATGATACCATATGTAATGACCTAGGAAAATTGCTACACACATCTAGGCTATAACTACCAAGAGAATAATCAAATTCAAGTTTCCCAAGAATCACTTGTAAAGCCAAATTTCAACAAGTACCGTATGTAGCACTTCGCACCCATGACTACATTTATAACCAACCCACTCTATATGAGTTATTCATATTCTTAATGTGGGACTGGATTGTTACAAGTAAACATTAATGTATTGGCAAAACTATATTGAATTACTAGATATTGTTCCGATTTCAAACCCATGTGATTAAAAACTTCTCAAAGCCAATCATTCCATCCATATTCCCAGCAGTGAAAAGAAGGTGATAAGAATGTTATAAAGAAAAGTGGGACTCTGCTATTTCAACAACATTCACAGTAAAATACCATATTGATAGGCAAATTAGAATCCCAGAGACTGAATCACTCAAATCTATACAACAAGTGACACCGTAAACAAATTCATGTAGTTTACAACTGGAAGCACAAGTATTCCATCAAAGAAGTGAGCCACTAGATGAAGTTCATGACAAAAACAAAAAGCAGTGGCAAAAAAAGTACACGTATTCATAAACTAAAACTAGCAAAGCTCACGTCAATCAGTCCAAAGTAAATTCGAAGGAACATATCATCAAGTCGAAACAAAAGCTAAATCTTCAACAAATCAATGAAACAAAACGAGGCTAGCTTTCCATTTCCAAGTACAAAAAAGAGTAAATTCGGCCCAGAAAAATACGAAAAGAAAAGAGCAAATCTAAACACCGTAACCTATTTCGTCGAAATACAAAGCCAGAGAAGTAGCATTATTAAGAGTCAAGAAAATTGGTTTGAAAACACTTACGGGTGAGGAGGTAGAGAGAGATGTGATCTTCCAAAACATGTCGAAGAAAGGGGAGGATTCAGCAGAGCTCGAAGCAAGACCTGCGCAGATCTGTAAAGCCCTAGAAACAAGAGGAAATCTAGGTCAGGGAAAGACGCGGAGAGCTCGAGATTCAAGGGAGCTGTGGTTGGAGCTGGAAACCCTAAATTTTCGCGAGACGACGTACTGACAGAGTGGTGCTGGCCAAACAAAAAATCGGAGGCGAACGGAATTAACCGCTGAAGTACAGGATTTCCCAATTTGGTATGAAAAAAATACAAACTAAGGCCTAATATTTGAGAAAATTTTAGAATTTTGATAATTATGTTGAGATAATAATTTTGATAAACTATCTAATAATTTGAATAATTTTTAATTTAAGAATAATTATTGTATCGAAGATCTTAAAATTGAATAAATAAAATTAAAAATTAATTTGGATAATTTTAATTTTGAATTTGTAAAAATTTTATTAATTTTTGTGTTATCTAATAATTGAATTAAAATTTGAAATAAAAGAAATCAAAATAGAAAATAGTTGAAAAACAAAAGATTTAGGCTTTGGTTACCCATATTAGATGAAATGTGATTAAAATTAAAAGTTAAATAAAATTTTGTTAAAATATAATTTTTTTAATCTTATTTTTGTTTTGAGATTTAAAAAAATTGATTTTTTTTTTTTTGTATTTTGTGTGGAAATTTGAAAAAGTTGTAATGATTAGATAAAATGAGATGAGATGGTTTGTAAAAACAAACCTTTTTTTTTTTTACACAATAGGCCCAGTTTAGATGTTGAGATGGTTTCGTATCATCTAATCATAACAACTTTTTTTAATATTTTAAAAAAATATATAATAAACAATTTAATTTTTTTAAATTATAAAATAAAAATTATATTAAAAAATTATATTCTAATAATATTTTATTCAACTTTCAATTTTCATTTCATCTCAACTCACAATCCAAATCAGGCGTGCAGTCTGGATAGTGAATTGAGATGAGATGAGTTGAAATGAAAGTGAAAAATTGAATAAAATATTATTAAAATATTACTTTTTAATATTATTATTATTTTAAAATTTTAAAAAGTTGAATTATTTATTATATTTTGTGTAAAAATTTAAAAAAATTATAATAATAAAATGAGATAATATAAGATGAGATAAAACACCGATGTATCCAAAGACGGCAGCATAAATTGTCCTTCTCAGTGACTAAACATCATTAAATCCAATCAAACGATTTTATTACAAAAAGTCAAAAGCATAGCCAATCTAACATCTTAGCTTCAATAACTGTTGATATTAAATAAAATAACTAGTATATTCTACTCACTTCAATCCTTTTTAGTAAAGTGTAGACATTGTTCCGATTCCTTTGAGGAAGTTGCAACTTTTCCCACAAATCCTATACATAAAAAATGAAATACAATTAAATAACTACATATAACATATTAAAAAAATTGAAAAATAAACTCGTTCAATCATACATTAAGTTTTTTCTGATGCTAATCCGAATAGGGCTGAACAAAAATTTGAAAATACAATTCCAAATTTAGCTCCGCTTCAACTCCTACAAAATGGAGTTGGAGTCGGATTTTTTTTTTTTTTAATTTTTCAATTGGAGTTGGAGGTGTCGCTGGACTGACTCCGACTCCAATCCGATCCAACTCCGAATCCAACTTCAACTTTACCTTCTAACTTTGACTCTAACTCTAATATTATACATATGTTATAAAAATAAGTATTTATCTATATATTTATCATATACACTAGTATAGTTATATACTATATAACTAGAACTTATATAATTAAATTCAATAATATACTAGTATGAGCTAATTATTATGAAAAATATATATTTATACTATAATATAAATAGACTAATGATAGTTTAATATATGTAAATATTATCGTATTACTATCAAGCGTAATCAAGTATAGAAATAAATCAGACACTAGTATTTAAATAAGTCTAGTATATAATTAAGATAGAAATGAGTTAAACATTAGTATAATAATATGTAATACTAATGTATAGTAACATGTAATTAGACACTAAAAATAATATCTAATACTATAGTATGATAACATGTAATTAGACATTATAGTATAAGTCTAGTATAAAAATAAGATAGATATTACCATATAAGTAAATTAGTAGTGAATGATTTAGTTTTAGTTTTAGATTTTTTGAAATTTTTGAAATTTGAAAGATCACAAAATTTTTTTTTTTAAAATGGGCTGAAAATGAAGCTAAAAAAGGCCCAAAACTAAAAGCCTCAATCCGATTTCGCTCCAACTCCAACAAGTCAAAGTTGGATTCGAAGTTCGGATTTGAACTCCAATAAAGTAGGAGTCGGAGTTGAATTTAGGGGAATCCGACTTTGACTAAGTCAGTGCCCATCCCTAAATCCTAACAAAAGAAGAATGAAACCAATTCTATGTACAAATGAGGGATTCTACCATAATTAGAGACAAATTATTTCCAAAAGAATAAAGAACGTGACCTGTCATGCTAAATGAAAATTTAGAGACCAATGTAGATATCGAAATTGCAAAAACATATGGCACAACTTTTGAAATCATACGATATCTCAATGAATTAATCTTCACCAAGCCAAGATGTCAAATTCTCTATCATCTTCCTCACAATTTTCAGCTATGTATCTATTTACTTCTAATTTTCTTTCAAAAGAGGTTTTCAATTGCAAACGCTTCTTAAACGAAGCCAACCTCAATGCTTTCGTATCCTCAACTTTAATATTTATACTACTAGTTACATCTTTGGTTGAGGAACTTATGTTTTAATCTTATGTGTAAGAACTGTTCTCTCTTTTATTTTCAACGTATGCATTGTATAATAAGTCAAAGAATCTTTCACATTCATTTCAACTGAATCGCTCTTGTAGAATCATAAACATATATTATTTCAAAGAAAATTCAAGATATTGCAACATGAATCAAGGATCAAGAACAAGCCCCCACAAACAAAAACATATTCATATTTTCAAAATTGCCCCAATACTTATCAAATTTTTGTCTCATTTTTTCTGAACCTTCAGCCACTGATGTTTGGGCAGAAAAGAATGGGGTGCTTCAGAAGTGGCCAAGAGGCATAGAAGATTTTATGGAGTTATGGTAGAGGCTAATGGTAAAAAATGTTGAGGAGGTGGAGTTGATATCAACTATTATGAGGAAAAAATGGCTTAGGAGGAATGAATGGGTTTTAAATGGCAAAGCTTCTAGTCCAAGTCAGGTGATTAGGGAAGCAAAAGAATGTCCGGATGAGTTTCACCAAGCTACGAGCATTCGAATGAGCTCCATGCAAAGAAGGGTCTCTGGACTAAGGGATAATTCAAAATGGTCTAAACCTTGCCATGGTTTTATCAAAGTAAATTGGGATGATGCATTGGATTAAGAAGCTAATAAGATTGGGGGGAGGGGGGGTGGAGTTATTGTCAGGGACCAGAATGGGGAGGTGCGTGTCATTATCTTCAAAAAGCCCGTATATTAATCATCTAGAAACTACAAAAGCTATGGAATATGTCTATGTCAGAATTGGAGTAGCTATGGAGGGCAAATTGAGAATCTAAGGAAACTTATGAGTACCACTCAATCTTGCAAAAGTTCAATAGTTAGGTGTGGATGGAAGATTGTCTGTCCCGATTAAGTTTTATTTATTTTTTAACAAACCAACCAGACTTTCGTTAATTAATTAACATGGTTTCAGCAATCACAAGAGCTTGAACACAATCACGGACAATCTCAATCAGAATCATATGTCTCTCTAAGTCCACAATAGACTTTGCTAGATTACAAGCTACACGATTTAATCATGTTTTACATAATTGACTTTCTAGTGCTGCATGCAAGATAGAAATTGACTGGTATCGAGGATTAGATGACCATAATCGTTGAAGCCTTCAACTTCCATCTGTATAGCCTCCACCACTTTTTTGCATCACCCTCAATGACTAGAACTGAATCCCAATTCCATACAAAAGAGCACTATCATATAATGTCTCCACGTCTCAGCAACTTGTGATGTTGGACAAGCTTTTCTTGGTAGCTATCTAAATGCTAGCACTTTACCCCTTTCATCTCTAAGAATAGTGCTAATGCCCATTTTCTTTCTTTTCATATCCAAAATTATATCCCCATTTGCTTTGACAACACTTGCTTCTAGTGGCTGCCATTGTTGTGAGCCTTCCTATTGAACTACCTTTTCTCTTGCTATTTGTTGCTTTAGTTCCTAAAATTCTTTCAGAGATCCTTGTGCTAAAGCCACTAGTTGGGAGGGATGATGGAAAGTGTTTTCCTGGATGACCTTGTTAGTTGTTCCTTCCTGATCATAAATCTCTCGCTATAACAATCATCTGTTCCACCTCCTCAGCCTCTAACTTAACAGACAAGGTCATGAAAATATCCAGAAAGCTGAGATCTTCGAGACTGCACTTTTAAGTCTGCTTACTACAAATGCCCCAAGCATCCTTTGCTGAAGGGCATTCCCATAGAAAAAATGTTCTGTAATTTTCTAATCTAGCTCACGTATTAGACATAATGATTCTTGCATGGCACAGTCTTTTCTTAAGGTTTGCTCAAGTTGGTAGAATATTACAACATGCTTGCCACATAAAATTATTGATTACCGGAAAAACATTTGAGTTCCAAACCTTCTCATCCCCACCCTGAGAGGAACCACAACTTGTCTCATTGTATATCTCCTGCTGCAGATATTATGTACTTTTGAAAGAACATCTACTATTTGTTATGCATCTCCACACTAATTTATCTTCACTATTTAAAGGGCTGAGAGAAAGATTCAAAATGACTCCAACTTCCTCTGTATTGAAAATCTCCTTTACTAGGTCTTTCTTCCATTCCTTTGAGTTTTGGTCAACCAATTCCTCCAATTTTGCACCCTCATCCAGGATCTTAAATTGAGATTGTACTGCAAAAGTACTAGGTTGTGGTATTCATTTATCTTCCCACATGCATATATTCTTGCCATTGCCCACTTTCCACCAAAGTCCTGCATAGAAAAGATCTTAGGCTGAAAAAATGTTTCTCCATGCATATGAAGCATTCTTAAGCAATATAGCATCATGTAAAGAGTTCTGAGGAAAATATTTGACATTGAGGAATCAAATGACATAGAGTTTGGAGTTTGCAGCAATATCCAAAGTTAGATTTGCTAACAAAGCTGTGATGAAGCAATCGAGTTCTCAGGTAACCAAGATCCTCATGCTTTTTTGCCCTTCCCTTTTTTGTCATTCAACCAATGTATTCTGGTTTCATTTTCCTTGTGGCCCCCAAAAATTCTTTGCATCATTCTATTTATTTGAGAACATAGTGCTTTAGGTAGTCGAAAAATGTGTATACAATAAGTTGGTATTGCTTGAATAATAGCTTTAAGAAGAATTTATTTCATGGCATGAGACAAGAACTTGGGTTTCCAAACAACATATTACTTCCAAAATCCTATCCGTAATCCCTTTAAAACTTTTAATTCTAGCTCTTCCATCCATTTAAGGCAGTCCAAAATATTTCTCAAAACAACCTGTAGATCTGACCTGTGAAAAGTTTATTAAGTTTTTCCTTATCTCCCTGCTTTTGTTTCAGCTGAAGTGAATTGAAGTTTTGTCTCGATTCTATTTCTGTCAAAGATCCCTCTCATAAATGTCTAGAGTTCCTTGCAATGTACACCACACCAAAGGATTTGCTTTAATGAAATGCAAACTATCATCAACTAAAATATTGAGACGCTCAAGCAATCCTCTTGCAATTGGCACACCACAAATGGCACCACTCAGATTAGCATGTGTAATAAGACATCTTAGCAACTTAGAACAAAGTATGAACAAATAGGAGAAAGGGGATTGTTAGAAAAAAATGCAGCGAAAAGTACCTCAAGCTCAGCTTAAAGAATTGCTCCACAAGTTTCTCCAGCGCGACAAAATTCAAGTGTTTTCTCTTAGTGGTAAAGTGTACTATATAGTTGTAAAACTAGAATAACACTTAACAAATCCACGGACTTAAAATTTTTTCAAGAGAGAACAAATGAGAGAGAGATTTTTACTGTGATTGATCCACTAGAACCAAAAGGAGGGGGGCTGTATATAGCCCCCCTACACGGCTGGCCTTTAAGGCCAGCCTTTATTATATGGATAACGCATGGCTTAAAGCCATGCATTTTACAAGCTGTCGTTGTAACGCGTGGCTTTAAGCCATGCGTTACGTGCATCTAATGCACGGCATGAGAGGGGGGGGGGGTCTGCCCACATGGGCGCCCCCTCCATTTAACATCTCCCACTCGCACACAGTGGGCATGACCCTAGGTCTGCATCTCTCTAATGTTCTCAATCTTGTTCACACAAGTAAATAGGACGTGCGACCACCAAGCACATCTGTAGAAAGGTGGGAGTACATACACTAAATCTCTCCTAGAGAAGACTAGCATAGTAACATCCCTAAAGTGTCTGGTCATGTCCTAAACTCATTCGATCGCATTAGATCAAGCATTTTCGAAACCCTCTTGAGTTCAGAAAACTTAGAACAATACTTGACTAACTCCAAATCATTTCAATATGTTCACAACCTTAGTCGCTACCAGTATGTAGCGTCATAGTTTGACGTCATCAAACACTATCGAAGATGCGATATCGAATAATCTTCCCTTTGCACTCATATCATTCAACTTTGGTCGAACCGCTTTCCAGCAATGCCTCTTTAGACCGTATTGATCATGGTCATAGACAACATGCCAAAGTAGCAGACATCACAACTCCATTTCGTGACATAGTCAAAAGTAAATAACATTTAAAAAAATGAGACTCACACAGTGATAAAGAGGGAAACCTTTTACTCACTTACTCATTTGGTCGAATAAGCACATGTAGTATGAAATACATGCTACGGTGGATTTCTCATTCTTAAAGAGCATATGTCTATATCAAACACCGTACAGATCTTAGTCTAGTCGTTCCTTAAGCGTCTAACCCGAGTTCCACCATTTGCTCGCCTCCAATGCGTCAAAGAGGATCTCACATCTGGCTAACCACAGGCTACATAGGTTGTGGGGTAACCCATGCATAGTCCTTTCATTGGACCTAATTTTAGCTCCCACTAAAACGACATATCTTTGTGTCAACTAACTTATCAATTTGGATAAGTATCTAAGAACACAATGTCTCATCTCTACTCGCTTCTCAAGCACTAGAGGCGATCGCTCATGTGAGTGAGTCGATCTAAGCCTGTTGACATATCTTGTGTGTGTATTAGAAAAACAATACGATAAAGACAATAACTGAATCACATTGTATTAATATCCCAAAGGAAAGGTTACATCTCAATGTCATTTGAAACACAAATTACATTTACAGTCTACGTAGTCCTAGATTCCTAACATGAGCCTCAAAGACATCTCTTGCTATGGGTTTCGTTAAGGGATCAGCAACCATGCGACTTGTAGAGAGGTGTTTCAGAACCACTTCCTTTTGCGCTACCATGTCTCTGATGTAGTGATATATGATATCTATGTGTTTAGTTCTTCCATGGTACTTAGAGTCCTTAGCATATGCAAGAGCAGCCGTGCTATCACAGAATATTGTCACTGGATCTGAAGTATCCGTGCCAATGTCTAAATGCTTGAGGAACCTTCGTAACCAAACAGCTTCTTGAACTGCTGCAGAACAAGCTATGTATTCTGCCTCCATGGTGGATAAAGCTATACAGGGTTACTTCTTGCTGCTCCATGTAATGGCGCCATTATTGAGCAGAAAGACATACTCAGTGGTTGATTTGCACTCATTTAGGTCACTGCTCCAGTCTGCATCGCTGTAACCTCTTAGCTGCAAATCTGAACTTTGATAGCACAGCACATAGTCTGCAGTTCCCTTCCAATATCGCATAATCCTCTTGACTACTTTCTAGTGAGCCATTCCGGGGTTAGATTGGAATCTACTCACTAAGCCAACTGCATAGCATATGTCAGGCCGAGTACACATCATTGCGTACATCAGACTACCCACTGCATTAGCATAAGAGACACGGGCCATCTTTTCCTTTTCTCTTTGAGTCTTAGGACACAACTCTTTAGATAGGTTCTCGCTTTTTGTAACAGGGGTGTCAATGGGTTTACATTCACTCATTAGGAAGCATTCGAGAACTTTCTTTATATAAGTCTATTGGGACAAACACAAAAGTCTCTTTGAGCGATCTCTGTAGATCTTAACTCCCAGAATGTATTCTGCCTCACCCATATCCTTCATCTCAAAATTGAAGGATAACCACTCTTTTGTGGCGACTATCAACCATTTATCATTTCCAGCTAGTAGTATGTCGTCAACATATAATGACAACATAATGAAACTCTTCTTGGACCTTTTGACATAGACACAATGGTCCTCTGTGATCATCGTAAACCCATTCGAAAGAACGGCTCGATGAAATCTGAGGTACCATTGCCTAGATGATTGTTTTAGGCCATATATAGATCGTTTGAGCTTGCACACTTTGCGCTCTTGACCTTTGACCACAAAACCCGTTGGTTGATCCATATAGATCTCCTCATCTAGTTCTCCATTGAGAAATGCTATCTTAACATCCATCTGGTAGAGTTCCAAATCCATGTTTGCTACTATAGCTAGAATCAGGCGAATTGAAGCAAACCTCACGACTGGTGAAAAAGTTTCCTCATAGTCTATACCCTTCTGTTGGGTATATCCTTTCGCCACTAAGCGAGCTTTATACTTATCTATCGATCCATCTGACTTGCGTTTGACTTTAAGAACCCATTTGTTCCTAATAGTCTTACGCCCTGTTGGTAGATCAACCAGATCCTAGACCTGGTTAGTCTTCATAGACTCAATCTCATCATTAAGAGCTTTCATCCACTCATTTTTAGTAGAAGATGAGAGAGCCTCATGAATTGTCCTAGGCTCATCATCATCATGCGGAGCTACCATAAAAGATTCCCCTTCAATTTCAAAACGACGACGATGAATACTTTCACGTGTGCTTCTACGCAGCTGAGGTTGTTGTGATTGATTGACAAGTGGTGTGCTCCCACTCAGATTTAAGTCCTTATTTGTAGGAGCTTGAAGAATTTCTTCCTCATTCTCAACTAAATTCCTTGGAGCACTTTCCTCTTGTTCCATAATCTCATGAAGTTCTAAACTCCTATCAACCTCACCTTTACTTGGAAATTCATTTTCAATGAAGTCCACATCTCATGATTCAATTTCAGTCACACTTCCATCAGTTTGTTCACCTATTAACACATACCCTTTAGAGTTTTCTGAGTACCTTATAAAGATACATTTCTTCCCTCTAGGGCCTAATTTTCCATACTTATGAGAAAGATCATGAACAAAACCCGTTGAACCCCATGGCCGCAAGTTACTCAAATTGGGTTTCTCGCCGGTCCATAGTTCATATGGGGTAGAAGTTACTGATTTGGAGGGCACTCTGCTAAGAATGTAGGCAGCAGTCAAAAGTGCATCCCCCCAAAAAGAAATTGGTAGGTTTGCTTGCGCCATCATTGACCTAACCATCTCAAGTAGTGTTCGATTTCTCCTTTCTGCCACGCCATTTTGCTGCGGCGTACTCGGCATCGTTAACTGTCTTTTGATTCCTTTTTCATCACAGAGCCTTTTAAATTGCTCAAAGAGATATTCTCGTCCTCGGTCAGTTCTTAGAGTTTTTAAACTCTTGTCTAACTGATTCTCAACCATTCTTAGATATCGTCTAAAGCACTCCAATGCTTCAGACTTATGGGAGATTAAGTAGACATGACCATAACGTGAAAAATCATCTATAAAAGTGATGAAATAGACACCTCTGTATCTTGCCCTCACACTCATTGGACCACAGATGTCTGAGTGGATTAATTGCAGTGGAAAAGATGCCCTAGTGGCTTTTCCAAAGGTTTTCTCTTAACTTTTCCCATTAGACAATGTTCACATGTGGGCAAGATGACCCTAGCTAGATTGCCTATCAGGCCTTCTCTAGCTAACCTAGTCATTCTATCTTGTCCTATATGGCCAAGCCTAGCATGCCATGTATGTGAATCCAAATTATCAACAGATGAAGAAAGAAAAGCAATAGATTCATTTATATTAGAATAAACCAAATCTAATATCATAAAATCGTCTTGCAGAAAAGCATTGCCATAAAACACATGGCCCAAATAAAAAGAAACATTATTGTTTTCAAAAACAATTCGAAAACCAAGTTTTAATAGAGTAACAACTGAAAGTAAGTTTCATCAGATTTCGGGAGCATATAGCACATTGTGGAGGAAAAGAGTGCGGCCACCCCGCAAGTCCAGTTTGTAGGTACCAAGTCCCAGTACCTTCACGCTAGCTCCATTCCCCACCTTGATATCACGACTCCTAGTTGGAATCCGGCGATACTCTACAAATCCGACTCTGTCTCGCGCTATGTGCTTGGTCGCTCCTGAATCAACAGTCCACAAAGGATAGAAGTGAGCAACCATCACATGGCTAGTTACAAAAACAATACGAGAAAAGTCAGAGTGTACCTTCTTCGGCTCAGTGCAGTCACGAGCGAAGTGGCCAGTCTTTCCGCAGTTGAAGCACTCTAATTTTGACTTGTTCTTCCTGCGCTTGCCCCTCTTGGTGCGCTGAGAAGTTCCTGACACTTTTTTAATTTGTCCAGCAGCTACCCCAATCTTGGACTTCTTGCACTTAGGCCTTGATGCCTTGCGCGAACCAGCATTAGCCACATAGGCCGTATGATTGGGCTTAGCAGCCTCTAGGCGCTCAGCCTCCAATTCCAAGTGACGCGAGACATCATCAAAGTTTTTGATGTTCTCGTTATGCGTCAGGTTCTGGCTCATATTCTCCCAAGAATTTGGTAGTGACCTTATCACTGCCTGGACTTGTTGTTCATCTATCAAGTTGTTTCCTGCCGACCTAAGTTCGTGGATCATAGTTGACATAGCCCTAAGATGTTGCTTCATCGTATGGTCAGAGCGCATCTTATAGGAGTCGAATCTCATGGTTAATCCACGCAACCTAGTGGCTGAAGTTCCACCAAACTTCAATTTTAAAGCCTCCCACATGCTTTGGGCAGTGTCATAGACCTCGAACTCATACATTAGATCATTGTGCATGCTGCTTAACATTATTATGCGCGCGCACAGATTTTTCTTAGCCCATTGAGTATAGGCTTGTTGATCTATCTTATGTTGTTCCGAGTTCCCTTCCGCGTGCACAGTAAGGGTGTGAGAAAAGGCCTCCAAGACCTCTTGCTCATCTAAGACATATTGGATCTTGCGATGCCATATGTCATAGTTTTCCCCATCTAATTTCTCCCCCTTGTTTAAGTCAGCAACTATAGTCTTTGATGCCATATCACTACAATACGCAAAGAATGGATATTATACACACACCTAAGAAATTTGCCGCGTCCTTTCAAGATAGAAAAAGAATAATTTAGACATGTCGCAAGATCGAAAAATCGCTAGACTTCATAATCATCTCTTGCGCCACAATATCCAATTATTAAATTTCTAACATAATTCCCGCGCAAATTATTTTTAAAAAAAATATGGGAGAATTTATCACCATAAATCTCAACCATACTCCCACTATCTTAAGTAGTCTCCTAGTCCTAGTCATATGTAAAGACATAACCTACTAAAACCGCAGTAACCTTTGGGGCCAGTCTACAAGAACAGCTACCCAGACCATAACAACCTGTTGGGCCAGTCTACAAAGACAGCCAGACTACAGTAACCTGTTGGGCCAGTCTACAAAGACAGTCAGACTACAGTAACCTGTTGGGCCAGTCTACAAAGATGGTTCATATGAGACCATTATAGTCCATTTTTCTTATTCCATCAGTGCATTTACAGTTCTTACTGGGGCCACTGTAGTCTTTTTGGCTATATAGTGCATTTACAGTTCGTACTGGGGTCACCATGGTCTTTGGGCTATACAATGCATTTACAGTTCTTACTGGGGTCACTGCAATTCTTTCAGTCTATCATTCACACTGACAATTCTAACTAAGACTACTTAGTGGGATTTTCTATATTTTTATCACTAAAAGAAATGAAGACTAATGTCTAAACATTCAAGTCTAACATTCAACAATGATAAAATAATCACATTTCCACATGTTCAATTCACACATACATGTTATCACATGTAATATAACATTATGAAAAAAACAATAGTATGAATATAACCAAATATTCACATGTTATCATATTTAATCTAAAACATTAAATGAAAGATCATATGTAATATATCAATATATCTAAGCATATATTAATTCATGCAATTTTATTTATTTATTTATTTTATAACAAAAAAAATAAAAAACCACACCTAAACCAAAGAATATTCATAACCTAGTGGTGCGCTCATCTCCTTAGTTTAGTAGGTGGTATTGGGTTCAAAACTCCATTGTGCCATTTTATTATTTTATTTCATTTTTAAAAAAGGGCTTAATTTTTTTTATTTTTTATTTTTTTAAAAAAATGGGCCAAAACAAAAAAAAACACTAGGCCGAAAATGGCCCCCTTTTTTTTTTAAACAAAAAAAGGGGCCAAATGGCCCACCCATTTCATTTAAAAAAATTGGGCCGAAAGACCCAAGCCCATTGAAAAACAAACTGAAGACTTCATCTTCATCCTCTAGCGGTTACTGTTCATGTGAACAGTAACTTGAAAACACAGCAAGCTCCATCCACGTTCAGGGTGTTTTCTAGGGTTGTTTTTCTTTAGAAACCGCCTCCAGAGGAGGCTAGGTGCTGCCGCAGCACCACACTGGTGTGGGTAGCACCCCTCTGGTGCGCGTAGCACCACTAGATGCCTCCACGGTGCACCATGCACCGTGGGCTCCAATCGGTGCATGCGGCACCGTGGTGCGTGCAGCACCATTCCAGGGGTGCCGCACAGCACCCTACGGTGCACGCTGCACCACTGCACAGCGACTTTGGCCAAAATTTTTTTTTTTTTTTTTTTGTTTTAAGAACATCGCAGCACCACTTATACGCGAGAAAAAAAATGGCACATTTACAGTTTATATGCATATGCAAATAAAAATAAACTGGAAGAAATTACAAAAGCTCTGATACCAATGTTAGAAAAAAATGCAGCGAAAAGTACCTCAAGCTCAGCTTAAAGAATTGCTCTACAAATTTCTCCAGCGCGACAAAATTCAAGCGTTTTCTCTTAGTGGTAAAGTGTACTACGTAGTTGTAAAACTAGAGTAACACTTAATAAATCCAAGGACTAAAAACTTTTTCAAGAGAGAACAAATGAGAGAGAGATTTTTACTGTGATTGATCCACCAGAACCAAAAGGAGGGGGGCTATATATAGCCCCCCTACACGGCTGGCCTTAAAGGCCAGCCTTTATTATACGGATAACGCATGGCTTAAAGCCATGCGTTTTACAAACTGCCGTTGTAACGCATGCGTTTTAAGCCATGCGTTACGTGCATCTAATGCACGGCATGAGAGAGGAGGGAGGGGGGGTCTGCCCACGTGGGCGCCCCCTCCATTTAACAGGGATCAACTTGGCAAAGTCCACCACAAGGTTGGAAAGGTTGTTGTGGTTCACCATTAACTAATATAGAGTAGGACACAGATAAAATACACTCCATAATTAGAGTTATCCATTTTGTACTAAAACTCATCTTAACCATCTTGTCTACCTTAAAAAAATCTTGTTCTACCCTATCATAAGCTTTACGTCTAAATCTCACTGCCATATAACCTTCTTTTCCACATAAACCAGAGTTTATAGTATGGAGTATTTCGTATGTGGTATTTTGTATGTAGCAAGAGTATTGTTAGTGACAAGACTAATTGGAATGAAAGCACTTTAATTTGGAGAAATGATTTGATGCAAAATCATTTTGAGAATATTGGCTGAAATTTTTGATATAATCTTGTAGACGACATTACGAAGACTAATAGGCATGAAATCATTTAACTTGGTAGGACCCTTGACCTGGATAAGAGTAATGACATGAGTTTCATTGATGGCCTCTAGAGATATTCCTTTATGAGAAAACTTGAGGGCACTGTCGCATACCTTTTCACAAACAGTTGCCTGTGAGTTTGGGAAGAAGAAGTTCCATAAAGTCCAAGATTGGTGACAACTAGTCAGCTCCCTCTTCGTATCTTATGAAATACGCTATGCTTAAGTACCAAAAGATAAATGCTTTAGTTACCTAATAATTTTATAAAAATAAATTCATAAATTGATGTACTTTAATACGATATATCATATTATAAAATTATTTTTATTGTGAATTAGATCAAACAAATCACTTATAGCCACATGAATTTATGAATTTAATTTTATAAAATCTATTTACGACTATAACACTTATCGTATTGAAATAAAGTTTCAAACACCCTCAGTTTTGAAATAGAAAATAGAGTTTTGAGACAAGTTGTGAAAACAGTTCTATAAGTTATATATCTTCTTGCAGTAAGGTGCCAATTTCATCTTTAATTTTCACTATTTCGAGTCACTTGTATTCTATGGTTTGCACATGTATGAATATTATATTTCTATAATGAAAAATGATTTGGACAGTTTAAGATGTATAAATTTTGCGTACTCATTTTAAAAAAATTAAATAAATCTAGAATCTATATAAATAAAATAAAATAATTACCTTCTACTAATAGAATCCATTACTTTTTAATAAAATGTATGAGAGTGATACACTTTAAACATTACTCCCCTATAAATATCACGAGCAAAGAAATGGGAAGTCATTTTACCATCATTGCAAAAAAGAGTAAAAACAATTGGGTGGGGCTACTCTGCCACCTCACCCTAACTGTGTATCGACTAGTGTAAAATTATTTTATTTTGTTTTTTTAATTTTTCTTTTCATAATTTTTTAATCACTTTCTTAATTATTAAGTAAAAAAAAATATACCAATACATTTAAAATTATTTTCTTAATCACTAAGTAAAATATATATATATATATATATTTTTTTTTCTGAACGGTACACTTGAGCTGTACCGGGCGGTACACTTGAGCGGTACCGGGCGGTACACAAGCTTTTTCCAAAAACAATTATCTTTTTAGGGGACCGCCAACTCTTACTACTCGGTGAGCCCCCAGTGCAATCTTACATTTTTTTTAACATACAAAAACTAACTAGTTGTAACTTTTTTTTTTAAGAGAAATAATAGTTGCAGTCATAAGGTATAAATATCGTGTAATTATTTTGATAAAAGTGAATAAATACGAGACTCGCATGAAAAAAAATTAAATTTTTAATAATAAATTTTACTTTTTTTCAAATCTACTACAAGGTGGTTACATATTCTAAAATTATATGTAACATTATTATTTTGTATATATTTTTTTAATATTAAAAAACATATGCAAATGCATTCGTGCTAACATTGTAAACCATTTAAAGAAAATAAATAAATAAATATACTGACGGCAACTTTGAAGAGTTGAAAATAATGGACTAAGTGGCATTATTAAAAGGACAATGCTAGGGATTCCGTTGGGGGATCCCGTTCACTTGTCCCGTTTTATACTTTTTTTTTTTGAATTTTTTTTATAGAAAAATTAAGAAAATTATATTTAATTATATTGTGAATTTTATTCATTTTTTTAAAATATTTAAAAGTGTTAAAAAAATGATTTGAAAAAAATAAAAAATAAAAACACTTTTAAATATTTTTTTCAAATCATTTTTTTAATACTTTTAAATATTTTAAAAAAATGAATAAAATTGACAATATAATTAAACATAATTTTCTTAATCTTTCTGTAAAAAAAAAATTTCATAAAAAAAAAAGAAGAAGGCAGCCGGACAAGGTAACGGATCCCTAGCATTTTCCTTACTAAAATAAAATCCACAAAGGCTGCAAGTACACAATTTTTATAGAACAACGAACAAACAGAAACAGTATGCACAGTACAAACATGAAACCAGTTGACCACTTTGCTATGTTACCTCATAAAAACCAATTTCTTCTGTTATACTCGTAGCATCATCATCAACGACAACCACCACCTGGATCTGAGGTTCGCACCCAGAATCCTATCTTATTCCATACGAGAAACAAATTTTCTCCGCGATTTACGAAGGTTTTGTTTATTTGACCTTTTGTTTTTTCTCGATCGGAACCGTAGCGTCGTCCACTCTTTCATGAGTGAAAAGATAAGATTAGGAATTTTTCAAATGTGGGATACTATTGGTTCTTATGGTTGTTTTCTTGATAAATTGTTTTCGGCTTAAAATTTTATTTTCTTTTGCTCGTTTTTCTTTTCTCGCAGTGTCTACACGGTTTGGTTGGATTGGATCTTGAAGTTCTGTTTGGATACTTGCGATCTGCTACAGCTATGAACTAAGATTGCATGTAAGTTTTTCTTCTGATATTTTTTGGGTGAGGAGATGAACGTGAGCCATGCGACGGTTCACCCAGTGGAAGATCTTCCAACGACGGACGGCGGTGGTGGGAACCCACCGAGGGTGAGGATGAAGGACTATTCTGGAATGCCCGGCACACCCGGTGGGCTGGGCTTGCGTATTTCCCAGTTTCTCTTTGCGGTTGGGGCGCTTTGTATCATGGCTACCACCAGTGACTTTCCTTCCGTCACTGCCTTCAGGTATTTACACTTCCTTTAATCTTATTATGTTATAATGATTTCCTTTACTAAGATTTCTCGATATAGAAATATTTGTTGAATTTTGGATTTGGAAACTGACTCAAAACTTTGGATGAATAACTTTGATCCCACAATTTAGAAACTGAGCCCCAATTTGGGTTCATAATTAATCCGACTCCAGTTTAGACAGTCTTATGTGCAGTGATCTTAGCAGTTTGATTGAAATGTTTAGAATAGAAGGCGACGGTTGAGATGCACTTAAGGACGTTAGAAATTTCAGTGTGAAGAAGTAAAGTGGTCCTAAAGTTTTGGTAGAAAACCTTTTCTTTCTAAAACAAGCGGATTGCTACCAGTTGGAAGCCTTATAGGAGAGTACCATAGGAGTTATGATGCTTCATGTGAGATATATGGTCACTAACCCCTAGGGGTTGGCTCAAGTGGTAAAGGCCTTGGGCTTGGGGGATATGCTTCTCCCAGGTCTAAGGTTCAAATCCCCTTGGGTGCAAACAATTTCTAGAAGCCATCGGACTGAGGGATTTTTTTCTTTGAATTACCCGAGGTACACTTTCAGAAAACTCCTTGCCAAGGGCCTGAGCACTCCTGGGACTAAACGGGACGCTATTCCCGGACACCTAGTGCCAATAAGAAAATATTGTCAATCATAATGTGGAAAGATATCTATTGGTTTGATGACTTTATCCCCTTCGCAAATTTGGATGTAGTGATAGTGGTTTTATTTTATCAGTGTTCTGTGAAACGTATATCTGTAGTATGGAATCTGTGAAATGGTGAAGTTTCAATCTTGGCGATGTTGGGACAAGGGTTAGGAGAAGAGAAGAAAAAGTAAATTGAATTGACCGTTACCTCCCTAATGCTTACTCCCTTGTGGCTTGGTGGATAAGAGGTCATAAGTTAGGTGGGGTTTGGTTAACGCTATGGCTCAAGTCTATCTTGAGGGAGCACCCACAGCTCCTCACTATCTAAACTATTCTTGTGAATGCTACTATGGTCACGTCCTGATAGAGTGTACTAGCCTCAAATCTCCCTGATGCAGCGTGCAGACCAAATCTGATGCTATGAATGCAACAATATAGACAAAACACGGATAGCTTTTCTGTAGATCTTAAACATCTCACTCTAAGATAATAGGATATAGGGAAAAATTCTCACAAAGAGTATTTTCAACACACTTAAAATGACCCTAGAGTTGCCTTTTTATAGGCATACAATTTCCACACATCAAATAAAATAAAACTCTCTGACAAAATCCTAACAAAATTTGTGGCTATTGTCTTTCAAGATTGCAACGCTGATAATAAATAAAAGACTCGAAATAATAAAATGTCTTGGTAAGACATAAACTCATAAATGACTTCTAATAAGTTACAACGTCTTTCTTTGACCTTTGACAGAAATTGACGTTAATTTCCTTTTTTTTAAGGAGCTCATTTGAAATAAAGGCTTCAAATTGACTTAAACAAGGAAACTGCTTATCAGCCTAAAAGTTAGGAACCCTAGAGCACCTATTGCACCCAAATGGTAGACGTTTACGTTTCCCCCAGCATTCCAAACTAAGAACAATTCTGCTATGATTGGGACTGCATCACTCCCCCTTCTCATCCTTTTTACTTAAAGAAAATAAAACTAATTATTCAGAGATGATTTGTCGTCTAAGATTTGGGCAACCAGGCCATTTGGCACCTATTGATACTCCTTGCACCTCAGACTCTTTTTCTGTTGCTTTTGTGTCCATTGTCTATGAAAATTTATATTTAAGCTCTTTTACATATGTCTCTTGTTGCTGTATCTAAGTTCTTATATGCTTAGAAATGTGAAGTCAGAGGAATGATTTGTTATTTTCAATCCACTTGGAGTCCTGCTATTTAAAGTTCCATAACATGAAATGCTTTTTAATTTTTCTTTCTAGCTACCTTGTTGCGGCTGCTGGCTTGCAGTGTTTTTGGAGCTTTTCATTAGCCATCATAGACATCTATGCCCTTTTAGTGAGGCGTTCTTTGCAGAATTATCAACTTGTCACTTTCTTTGCCGTTGGTGATGGGGTAAGATACAAGTAATTCTAGCAAGATTGTAACTTTACAGTACATGCTGCACTACCCATGCTTTGTTATTTTAGTGGTTCCGGCTAATCCTTGAACTATTATTCCCTGCCTCTCTGGATGTATTACTACCACATTTTCCATATTTATCACTGTGGGCTTTGTGCATTCACTGTTCCTGTCACCAACATTTATAAGCAGCACACAAATTTCCTGAGTCATTTATGAAGTGCTTAGTTAGCCAGCAATGCTATGGTTATTCAGTAATGTCTTTTTAATGAATTGAAAATAGTTTTCTTTCTCAAAAAATTATTTTAAGGGGAAAAAGTCAACTATTCCATTCCTTTCAGTATCCTTTGCAAAGCAGAACCTTTTTGTATAACAAATTAATTACTTACACGAAAAACAATCTCAAGGAAATTAATCTTGCCTGAATAATGTAGTTAGTCCAAGTTGGCTCAGAACTAGTAGGAAGTCTAGGTTTCTGCTGATTGCTAAAAGCAGATTTGAATCAGTTCAAATGACTTGACAATACGCCAAATCATTGCAAGTCATGTTTTAACATGATAGATAATTTTTTTTGTAGATAAATTTATACACTGCTCTTTTAGTAAGGATGGATCCAGAGTTAGCAGCTCGTGCAAATTGGTAATAAAACGTCTGAATAATGTACATTCCTGTACTGTGGAATCTTGAAATATGCTTGATAATGAACTCTATTCTTGCATGAATATCATAGAGGAACAGTCTTGGTTATTTCCTTTAATTATGTGCACCATAAATTTCAAATTTATTTCATATTTTCGACTTTGAACCTATGAATTATGTTAAGATTTTGGCTTGTGAGTCAACTTTCCTGCTCAAAGTGCCGCAGTATGTCATATCACTGACATGTCTAAGATGTCTTTGCATTGCAGATCACATCCACTCTCATTTTTGCTGCAGCCTGTGCATCTGCTGGCATCACAGTGCTTATTGACAATGACCTTGATATCTGTTCACAAAACCACTGTGTGGAATTTGAAACTGCTACAGGCCTGGCTTTCATTAGTTGGTTTGCTGCATTACCATCTTTTTTACTGAACTTCTGGTCATTGGCATCCCGATAAACTTAAAGGAAGAGAGAAAAGATAGAGGCCACTTGGAATACCATGTGAAGTATAGACCCTGTTGGCGTTTTCTCTCTTGCCTGTTGTGATTTGCAATGCCCGGAGTACAGAAATTCAGTTGTGTTGCAATACGTGTATATACCATGTATATCTGGTTGGAATGTTCTTCATATAAATGAAGTGATGAATATAAGGATTGATTTTGTCAGTGGGTGTCCACTAAACTTCATCTTGGATTGATGACTTATTTTCATGTATGGTGACAAGAATTATACATTTTCAAGAGTTTTGAGTAACATAAATAGGGACAGGATCATCCTGTTATGACTCAGGGTTTTGCAAGAACCGAATCATACTGGTTTTTGGTTTACTAATGATTCTTGGGCCGCCATCTAGAGTGTTACATAGTGTAGAATCCATGGCGTCCCGAGCATCTTTCATGCAGGCAACATGGATGGTAATGTTATAATCTGGCAAATATGTGGACTGTTTCCCAGCCATTTTCTCTTAGGATGCTGCCTCTGGGTCTTACCGCTTTCATAAGCAGAGCTATAGACTAATTGACATTTACAGCAGAGCATAGCTAGAACTTGAACATGAACCAAAAAGGGGCTTTCTGCAGTTGTATTTGTAGGGTTACATACATGCAGAGGAGGAACGTCTATGAATCTGAACATTCTTTAGCTTTTGGTTAGCTTTCAGGATATGAAAAATGAGTGAGATGATCAAGGTGAGTAGTTTTCCTGGGTAAGTTATGGAAGTAAAGCCATCTGCTGTTCGTGGCTATATCTTAATTGACTATTTCTTCTCATTCAGGTGAAGGATAAGAACATAAATTCAGGATCCATGTAGATACTTTAAAAACTCATCAATAAAAATAAAAACCAGATAACATTAAAATAATATTATCCCGATATCTTTTCACTTCTTCAATTAAAATAATATAAAAGAACAGATGACATAATAAAAACAAATCACAAACCAAGTGGGTGGCCACCACCAGCCGGCTCTGTACGGCACGAAGTTGGCCACCCCATGAGTGGCACGTTGCGGCTGCCTACAAGCTGGCTTCACCCCTTATCACTTGGGAAGCTTGATATAAGTGTCGTGTAAGGAAAAATAGTCTGTCTATTCTTGGGTATTGTATTAATTTGAATAGAAATTATCAGGATGAAAGAATTTGAAATATAATTGCTATACATGGGAACTGTCGATTACAGAATGTGTTGAAGGAGAGAATCATGGCAATGTGTACGTGAAGGAGAGAATCATGGCATTATTTATGTGCTATCTTGTCATTCCCCCTCAAGCTCAAGGTGGTAATGGGCCAACGAAGAGCTTGTGACGATTTGGGAGGAATTTAGCAGCAGAGAGTGACTTGATAAACACATCAGTAACCTTGTGTTTGGTGTGCTGATGAGATGCAGGATTTTTTTCCATGTTAATAGTACTGAGATTATCACATTGTAATGTGGGTGGAGGGAGATGATAGTCGAGACTCTTTAAGAGGTGCATGAACCACATCAGTTTAGCTGTAGTTGCTGCTAAGGCTTGATATTCTACCTCGGCTATTGAACGAGAGATGGTGGTCTATTTCTTGGCTCCCAAAGACGATAAATTATTACCCATGTAAATGGCAAACAGTTGTGGAGTGACGATAATCTATGGAGCCTACCCAGTCTGCATCACAATAACCGTGAAGAGCAATGAGTGGGTTTTTGCAAAGTGAAGACCAAGATGTACAGTACCCTTCAAGTAGCAGAAAATTTGCTTGATAGCAAGAAAATGAGGGTCATGACCCTTTGATCTTCGTTGAGATTGATTTGGGTGGGGATTATTGCACCCTCGACCCCCACAACCCCCTTTTGAACTTGAACTAGGGTGACGACGATTTGTATAGAGAGAAATTGTAGAGGATGCAGCACAGGCAGCACTAATACGAAGTTCAAAGTTCCTAAGTTTTCCAATAACACTTTCAAGTGGAGGAAATGTGTCTCTAGCATTGATGGCAGCAACTATAGGATCAAATTCGGAACCAAGTCCTCTAAGTATACAAATGATGAAATCATCATCATCAAGGGGTTTACCAGCACCTCGAAGAGACAAAGCTAATGAGTTTGCTTCATGCAAATAGTCCTCAAGAGAGGAGGAACTTTTTGTGAGAGATTGAAGTTCACTTTTAATGTGCTGAATTCGACCTCTAGTATGAGTGTCATAGAGAGTTTCCAAAACCATTCATGCATCATGAGAAGATTCACTGTGGATCACCTATGACAAAGGTGCATTAGACAGGAAAGTATTGAGCCAACCTAAAATAAGTTGATCAATGCGCAACCAATGTGCTACCGCATGATTTTGGAACAATTCACCATTATCTCCAGGAACAAAATGAGGTAGACACAGCACTTCATTCTTGACATAGCCAAGGAGTCCATGGCCTCTTAGAACAGGAACTACTTGTGCTTTCCACAAGAGGTAGTTGCTGGAGGCTAGTTTTATGGTAACATCAGGTAAGGTGGATTTGGATGGAGAAAATTCAAGGAATGAGGAGGTGTCCACAGAAGGGATCGATGAGGTGGAAGACGATGATGCCATGAGTACCTCTAAGGTGTCTGATACCATGTAAGGAAAAATAGTTTGCCTATTCTTGTGCATTGTATTGATTTAAATAGAGATTAGTACATTACAAGGACAAAAGAATTTGAAATATACAACTAAACTACAGCTATACATTTATTATAGAAGGAAGTATAATCTACTATACATGGGAACTGTCGATTACATATGTGCTAAAGGAGAGAATCATGGCATTGTGTATATTAAGGAAAGAATCTTGGCATTGTGTATGTGCAATCTTGTCATGCGGGTGTGACCAACATCTACCAACTTGTGGGCGACCACCCACATGGTGGCCACTTGAGTGCCTACAATGGGCCACCATCACCACCCCGTCTCTGGCCTTGTGGTGGTGTAGGTTCACTTTTATTTTTTATTTTTTATTTTTAATTTAAATAATAATATTTTATTTTTATGATGGGAAACCACCCCCACAATGTAATAGCAGAGCCTTTAGAACTCACCCATGGAACCTATACCCTTGAGGAGACTAGCATAGCAACCTACCGCCATGACCTCTCACTTAAATCACAATTTGATTATAGAGTAAATCAAACCTGCTACATAGAGGACATGCACACACATTGGCCCTTACCACTAGGGTTGGGCTTCGACTCCAATGGAGTCGGGAATGGCCAATTCCGACTTCCGACTCTAACTAGCGTAGGAGGCCAAGTTGAGTAGGGCTGAACAGAAATTCAAAAATCCAACTCTGACTCCGACTCCGCTTCGACTATGCTCCATCGGAGTCGGAGTCAAAGTTTTTTCCCCTTGGGAAGTCATAGGCGGAGGTGGAGGTACACCAACTTCGACTCAGATATGGCGACTTCGACTCCGACTCCAACTTCCCATTTCAACTCCGCCTCCTACTTCCCATTTCGACTCTGCCTCCAACTTCGCTCCACTATTGTACATATTTTATAAAATATATGTGTTTTTCTATATATTAATCATTTAAATATAAATATAATAACATGTAATAATAATGTATAAATACTAAAATATAGAATAACTGTAACATTGTAATATTAATGTATAATTATAACATGAAACACTAATGGATAAACACTAATATATAAATAATAAATTTATAATAACATGTAATACTAATGTATAATAACTAAAGTATTGATTATATAGATTTTATATAATTATATCTTATATAGTTAGTTAAACTCAATAATATACTAGCATGGCCCCATTGGTTAATTATTATAAAATAATATATTTATACTATAATATATATAGACTAAATTGACTAATAATAGTTTAGTGTATGTGAGCATCATGTAACACTAAATTACTACCATGTAACACTAAATTACTAATGTATAAATATGTTTAACATGTAATACAAATGTATAAACACTAAAATGCAGAATAGCATATAACATTGTAATACTAATATATAACAACATGTAACACTAATGGATAAACACTAATATATAAATAATAAATTTATAATAACATGAAATACTAATGTATAATAACTAAAGTATTGATTATATAGATTTTATATAACTATATCTTATATAGTTAGTTAAACTCAATAATATACTAGCATGGGCCCATGGGTTAATGATTATAAGCTAGTTATTGTTCCTAAATAATATAAGTAGACTAAATTGACCAATAATGACATGTAAATTTGTAATACTAAACTAATATATAATACTAGTTATTATACTTTAGCTATTATACATTATCATTATTCATTTCATGTTATTATAATTTTATATTTTATATAACTATAACTTATAAGTTATGTATTTAGTTAAATTCAATAATAATATGAGCTAGTTATTGTTCCTAAATAATACAAGTAGACTAAATTGACTAAATTTATAAAAATCATAGTACAAGTCTATAAACTATAACATGTAATTAATTACTATAGTATAAATCTATAGACTATAACATAATTCTTAATAACATGTAATAATATAGTATAATAATATGTAATTGTCAGTAATCAATACTATAATACAACTACAAGATTAATAATTTTCATTAATCAATATTAACAATTAAATTGACTATTGAGTGATGAAAAAAAATTATAATTATAAAAATCATAAATAGAATCATAATTATAATTATACTAACAATGTCCTATAAAAAAGATAAATATGATTCATGATAATTCATTCCCATAAGGATAGTTGCTTCTTTCTTGAGTTAGAGTAGAAAGATAGTTAAAAGATTGGAATAAAAAATCACCCAGGCCTTCTTGATCAAGTGTCAAGGCCGAATATCCCCAACCCAAAGTGCCTTTTTGCTCGGGAGATTGATTAATGACAATACAATTGTGGCCTATGAGTTGTTGCACTCTATGAAATCTAGGAAGAAGGGGAGGGTAGGAAGTATGATCATAAAATTAGATATGTTAAAAACCTATGATCGAGTTGAGGGGCTTTTCTTGGAGGCTATTATGAAAAAATTGGGTTTTCATGAAAAATGGGTGAAACTGGTCATGAGTTGTGTCAAATCTATATCTTTTTCTGTTCTAATAAATGGCTTCCCTAGGATCAAATTCTAGCCTAAAAGGGGTTTGAGGCAGGGTGATCCTTTGTCACCCTACCTTTTTATTCTTTGTGCATAAGGGTTAAGCACTTTATTGAATTCCTATGAACACCAAAAGCTTAAAGGGGGGTGCAAGTGGCTCGAGGGGATACTAGCATTAACCATTTGCTATTTGCAAATGATTGTATTCTTTTTGGGAGAGCTAAGTTAGAAGAATGGCATAGACTCCAAGAGGTGTTGAAAAAATATGAGAAAGCATCGAGCCAGTTTTTGAAAAAGGAGAAGACTTCAGTGTTTTTAGCAGTAATACAAAGGAGGGGATAAAAAGATGATTGTGGAAGCTGGAAATTCTATGGCATGTGGTAGTTATGAGAAGTACTTGAGCCTCCTTGCTATAGTTGGAAGATCAAGCTTTAATACCTTTAGAGTTTTAAAGGAGAGAATATGGCAAAAGATAACAAGCTGGAAAAACATTTTCCTTTCACAAGCTGGGAAAGAAATAATGATAAAGGCAGTCTTACAAGCCATTCCCACTTATACTATGTCAGTTTTTAAACTTCCCAAGAAGCTATGCCATGAGATAAACATACCCTTCTCGAGATTTTGGTGGGGGAAACAGCAGGAAGGAAAATGTATACATTGAAGGACATGGGAGAAGATGGGAGTGCAGAAAGGGAGGGGAGGATTAGGATTTAGGGACTTGGAGACTTTCAATTTGGCTCTACTAGCAAAGCAAGGGTGGAGATTGATTAAGACCCCAAACTCCTTAGCTGGTGTGGTGTACAAAGAGAAGTATTATCGGTAGTCCAGTTTCTTGGATGCCAATCTGAGTTCTAAGCCTTCTCTGATATGGAGAAGTATTTGGGCTGCTAGGGATCGTGTGAAAGAAGGCATAAGGTGAAGAGTGGGAGATGGTAGTAAGATAAAAATATGGGGTGCAAAGTGGCTGCCTTCCCCTTCATCTTTCTCTATACAATCACAAATTTCTAGTTTGCAGGCAGATGCTAAAGTTGAAGAGTTAATAGATAAGCAAAAGGGGGAGTGGAATGAAGCTAGAATTCGAGCCATTTTCAAACAGGAGGAAGCTTAACAGATTCTGAGAATCCCTCTTAGCAGAGGGTTAGCACAAGACAGGTTGATATGGGGCCCTTCTAAGAAAGGTGTTTTTTCTGTTGGCAATGCATATTACCTACAATTAGAGAGAATGAAGAGCGGAAAGGGGGTGTTCAATAGGGAATGATATGGATGAAAGGTGGAGGAACATTAGGGCTCTTATAGTGCCTAGTGTAACAAAAATATTTTTGTGGAAGGCTGGGAACAATCTACTGCCTACAAAGGAGAATCTTTTTAAAAGGAAGGTAGTAAAAGAAAGGTCCTATCCAGTTTGCAATGCAGAGATAGAAACTGTTATGCATGTTCTTTGGACTTGTCCCACAGCAAATGACATCTAGGCAGAAGTTGAAAGCAGGGTTCATAAGTGGAGCAGAATAGAAGATGACTTCATGGGGCTATGCGAGAGATTGATGCAGAAATTGAATCAGAGTCAATTAGAAGAAGTGGGTGTTCAGAAAAATATGGCTGGGCAGGAATATGTTTGTTTTTGAAAAAAAAAAAGATGATTTGCGCCAAAGCAGTAATGAGGACAGCTATTGAAGCCTTGTTAGAGAATAAGAAGGCTCAAACTTCCCAGTCTAATGCAAAACAGATCCAAGTGACTGCTAGGGGGTTACAAAAGTGGGAAAAACCAGGGTGTGGTTTTGTCAAAATGAACTGGGATACTTCCATTGAGGTGAAAGACAAAAGAATTGGAGTGGGAATCATTATTAGGGATGAGGAGGAAGAACTGATAGTTGATGTCTGTGATCAAAAGAAACATGTTGAAGTCCCTGTGGTGGCAGAGTGCATTGCTTTAAGGATGGCGTTGGAGCTCTACAATGAACTTAATATACACAATGCAATTTTTGAAAGAGATGCAAAGAATGTTATTATGGCAGTTCAAAGGGAAGAAGAAGAATTGTCATACTTTGGTTCCTTGGTTGAAGATGCAAAGTTTTTCTTTAGAAGTAACCGAGATTGGCAATTGCAATTTGCATATAGAGAGAAAAATACAGTGGCACATTGTTTAGCTAGAACAGCCTTAGGCTTGTTAGAAAAAACTGTTTGGATAGAAGATATGCCAGCCTTTGTTGTAAAGGTTCTGGACAATGATAAACATTGTAATTCTTAAATTCATCAATGAAATACTGAGGTATTTTTTTTTTCAAAAAAAAAGTGTCAAGGCTAGGAGAACAGACTTCAAACAAAGGCATACGCTAGACTAAAAGGGCCCAACGGTTCTCCTCTCCCTTCCAGTCATTCGACCTCAACACATCTAGGAAAAAACCCTACCCTGCCTTGGAGCCATCGCCCACCCTCTCACTCTCATGCCGTTGCCAACTCGCCAACCCTCTCATTCTCACACCGTCGTCGTCACCCCAGACGCCGTTGGCCAGGTTCTCCTCTCCCTTCCCCATTTTTCTTTCTTTGTTTTTTTTTTTTCATGAGCTCCCATGTCTCAGTTTTTAATCAAGTCTTTGGGTTTTAATTTGCTAATTGGGTCATACATACAAAGTCACAGATTTGGCCCTTTTTTCTTTTCTTTAAGCTTCAAAGATTTGGTTGTTTGTTTTTCAATTTAGTTTTGTCTAGTTGTTTTTTTTCCGGTTTAGTTTTGTCTGGTTGTTCACATATTTATTTTGCTCTAAACAGTATACCAATTATATTATGGTTAAAGTTTCTAATTATTATAAGTTGCTGTTGGATTAAAGGAATGATGGTGTTTTTGAGGCTGTTGGGGCTATGTTGAATACTCATTGGGTTTTGATTTGCTGATTGGTAATTTAGGTTTTAATTTGCTGGTTTTGTTTGGGGAATCCATTATCCGAAAATATATAATTTCTGATGTTGTTTTAGTGGTGTTTTCATCCATAACTTTCTCATTTGTCAAATCCACACATATTTTTTATATACTTTTCTTTTTGTGGCACAGAAGGAAACACCATTCTATCTTCTCGAATTTCAGACTTCGGAACATTTGCTGTGTAGATTAGGTATTGACGTATTTCCGTGCATTATCTATATTGTATGTAAATAAGCACGCAGATATGAGTTGCCTAGAATTGATATCCCTTTTTGTTAAAAAATGTGCTTGGGATGAACATATTATGTTGTTGGTTCTATTAATTTTGATGGGTCTATGTTATAACTTATCAAGATGGTTCTGTTGATGATTTGGAAATTTAAGCATGCTGCTGCATTTGTTAGTTGTGCACGTTTAAGACTTAAAGTTTTAAAGTTTTAGGAGTACTACTAGTACCCGTAATATATATTCCAATGCTTGTTGTGATGTTTAAAATTGGCCATTTAAGTATGTACACAAGAGTACCTTTCAATCATGAGTGTTGGTGATATGATCTGTGTAGTGAGTTTATGATATATGTTTGTTATATTATTTCTTTTATATATGAATCTATCTTTTATTTCTATTATTAATGTTATTATTTTTAATAATAATCATGTGGGTTTTAGTATAGAAGTGAGAATGAGTGGGGAGGAAACGGGGAGCAAGCTGGGTTTTGTTGGATGGGTTGAAAATGGAGCAGAGAAAGGTAGCACAGCAAGCTGGTGTCTGGAAGGCCGGAATTTGATTTATTATTGGTAAGGAATACAAATAATTAATTATTATGCATGAGAGAATACATATTTTTGTATACATACAGATATATGTATACTTATCCATATCTAATTTTATAAACATATTTTTGTTAATCTCCTATATTATTTTAGGACCCAAATTCCATTTCTGGAGCATGTTAGTGCAGGAGTCAGAAACCACATTAATTTAGTACCAAAATACGTACCTTGCAGCCAAGCATTTCCTATGCTCCTTTATGTTTTCTTTACTAAGTTTTTCATATTTGTTTCAGGCACAACTTGGAAGTTGGAACATTAGGAAGTTTGTAACATTTACTTACTTTATTTTGGTTCATTTGTTGGGATTTAGAAGTTTTTTATTTGGAAGTTTGTAATTTAATTTATTTTGGTACATTTGAAAGTTTGTAATTTAATTTATTTCAGTGCATTTGGAACTTTGTAATTTAATGCATTTTTATTTTTTAATTTTTGAAATCATGTTAGTACTTGTTTTTAGTTGTATTTTTTGTTGTAATCAAAAGTGAATTATATAGTTTAGATTATAATTTTTGAAACAATTGAAATTTGAGAGCACACACAATTATTTTTTAAAAAAGTGGGCCAACTATGAAATTAAAAAAGAAAAAAAAAACCTCAAAATCCGACTCCACTTTGACAAGTCGAAGTTGGAGTCAGAGCGGAGGATGTGCCTGTCGGAGTCAGAGGCTAGATTCGACCTCTAACAAAGTCGAAGTTGAAGTCGGAGGTTGGCCATATCGACTCCGACTTGGTCGGTGCTCAGCCCTAAAGTTAAGCTCCAACTCCGACTCTGATAAGAAGCAGATTCTTACTCCAATCAGAGCTCTGAAGTCAGAAGTCGAAAGCCAACTCGAACTTAGCGTTTTTCCATTTTTCTTCCCACCATCCAAATGTAATAACTCGCTCATTCTTTCTTCTATAATTACGAGCCTCGTTCTACGTGCTGTACCTCGATAGCGTGTTTTAAAAGATATCAAGCAAATTTTAAAGCAAGCCCATTATTTTAAAAGTTTACGAATATTTTAAATATTTTGGAAATAATTATGTGTGATATTTCCAGTGTTATTGGACTAAACTTGTTTGTAAATAACACAATTATAATATTTTTGAAGATCTAAAAATATTATAATTGTGAAAATTTATTTAAATTAAAATATTTTAGTCATTTAAAAATATTACGAGATTTAATATTATGTTAAAAACTCTAAATTAATTTAAATGGTTTTATTCTCTTCAAATAATTAGCGATACTTCATCATTTTAATTAATAATGAAATAATATTATTTTATAAACTTTAGTTTATAAAATAATATTCTATCTTAATTCCTTTCAATGTTTTAATTTAAATAAAATGTTTACGCATTTCAAATTGGTATTTGAACTCACCAATAGATCGTTTTGAGGATCCCGAAACAAAGGACTTGGATTAAATACTCAAGCCCTCTCTTTTTCTCCTCACTTTTCTATTTTTCCTTTCTCTCTCCTCTCCCTTTCTCCCAGCTCGACGTGCACAGCTTCCCCTTAACCGAACCCTTCCCTCCTCCAGACTAGCCACCTCCGGCCACCCATGGTCTCACCATCCAATCACCAGTTGCTCTTCTCCCTCCGGCCAACATCTCCTCCCACCGGCGAGCTCCCACGTGCCCTCCTCCTCCTCCCACGGCATCTCATCCAAAATGGGTTTCAAGCTCATTTCTCCTCCTAGCACCGTCGTACACGGTAAACTTGGCCTCCGACCACCACCAACGACACCATCACTCCATGGGCTTCCTTTCCACGGTCTTCTTTCCCCCTACCTCCCTCTCTTTCCGATGGGTCACTACACACACACACACACGGTTTCTCCATCGTGCACGGCTACCCACGCCACCATACCACCACCAACAACCTTCCCTAACCACCACGACCTTCCCTAGCAATTCTCATGCCCAATCGAAGTCCCTATCTCCCTCACTCTCCCCCACTCTCCCATGCACAGTTTGCACCACTCACGGCCAAATCCACCGCCATGAGCCACCGTCCAACCCCACCTCGCCACCACAGTTTCACCACACCTCCCTCAAGCTCCTCCATGCCTAGCCATAACGTCTAGCCCCTCCCTTGCCTCACACGCACTCACACTCTTGGATGCACTGTTCACGACATGATGTTGTCGTGCTCCGCCACCTAGACCACCATGAGGCCACCTTGAGTCTTTCCAAGACCACGCCTAGCTATCCCTAAGCCCAAACCACCACCTTATGTGGTGAACAGCCACCATGCAAGGTGGACAACCAACGTATGCGGTGTTAACTGCCACATACAACTCCTCCGACGCCTTGATCGTGACGAGCAGCGAGCAACGCACTGGTTATCCCATCGATGGTATCACCCTTTATCTCTCGTTATTTATATTAATGTTAGTTGGTTGGTTGGACTGTAAATTGTGTTATTAGTAATTGTGGAGTTCGTTGTGTAGTTTTGAAGTGAAGTGTGACTTTGTAGTGAAGTGTTGGGCGTAATTGTGTAGTGTTATAGATTGTGCTGTGAAGTATGGGCGTGAGGTGTATACCGTAGTTGTGATGCGACATGGTGTGTTAAAGGAGTACACGTGGAGTGTACTCCATATAGTGCAGTGACGCACCGTATGATGTGCGTCGTAGTGACGTGTGGCATAGAGTGAAGAGAGTACACGTGATGTGTGCTCTGTGCAATGTCGTGATACACCGAACAGTGTGTCACGAAAGTTTGGATGGCATAGCCGAGGAGTGTAGAATGTGTTGTATAGCATCAGGAACTGTGTAACAGTGTCCCAAATTAGCTGTGACGTAGCCTGTAGTCTGAGATGACGCATATCACCTTGCAGTTGACCTATGGCTGAGAGTATGTGTAAAGTGGTAGAAAAGTGTAAGAGTAGTGCAGCGGAAGCATGACGGGCGTCGTGCCATAACTCGGAATTAGTCTTGAGCTACGTGACGTGATAGAGGTGCATTTGTGGATGCAGTCCTCTTGTTAAGTGTTGGGATGAACTTGTACAAGGCCGAGAAGTAGAAAGAGTTCTATCGACCGAGTTTGAGCAAGTTGGTATCGGAGTATGGTGCTTGTTCATATAAGCAAGCTACCAATGGACTGTGTGTAGTCTTAAGCGATAAAGGGATAAGGTACATGTGCCTCTAACGAGGCACATGTTCCGAACAAGTTCAGCATGGTTGCACGATATTTAAGCCTTAGAGTTAGTTTAAAGTTATGTGGCATGTATGGATGGGAATGAGAATTGAGTATGGGGTAGGATACATAAAGGTAGTAATGGGTGGAGGTTCACTTTAAGGAATAAGACTCTGAAGGTTTTAGCATATTAAATGGCACGTAAGAGCCTAAGGATGGATGGAGAGTGTTCCAAGTGAAGCATAGTTCTATTTCTAGTATAGTTGCTTATGCATTAGATAGAGAATGACGAAAGGTTATGTGTATGCATGTAGGTTGCCATCTGACACGCACACAAATGGATTGGATGGAATGAGTATGGCTTAAAATCCAGGTAAGTATTGTATTCATACTCTTCTAGAGTTTTCTAAATAAAAGAAAATGAAAAAAAAAAAGCTTTTCTTTATGAAACACGCTTTATGAAAGAACGCTAAATATAAGTTTTCAAGTATACGTACGTAATAGCCCCCCTTAGCAACCCCTTTTAACACACCCAAAGTACGTAAGTATATGCATGTGGATGGATGCTATATGTGGTATGTATTGTATGTACGTTCATGAAATTAAATGAGAGGCCTCGGCCTAAAGAAATTGTTTTAAAATGTTCCATGCTTTTAAAATGACTTTTATAAATGAACGGAATGAATGACTGTAAGAAAGAACTGTAAAGAACTATAAGGACTGTAAGAACTAAATGAAAGAACTGTAAATGATTGAATGGACTATAAAGGAATGAAAGGACTGAAATGAATGAATGGACTGAATGCTTAATGTATGAAAATACGTAACGGCCATATGAATAGAATGAAAATGTACCAAAGGACTGGACTGGGTAGATTGCAATGCCGGGTAAGTAGTACTGGTAGTGCACCCAGTGCTGCACCCTGACGAAATGGATTCCCAACTTGTGGCCACAAGCGGAATTAGTTCCAAAAAACCGCTAACCACATCACACGGGGCGCAACAGTGTGCAACAGCTAATGAAAGCGATAAGAAAGAATATATGCATGTTAAAAAATAATGCATGTATGTATGAAAAGATGTGTGCATGAAAAGACTCTTTAAGAAATGAAGGCAACGAGGCATAGAGAACTGTTTTACGAGAAGAAAACATTTTTAAAGAAAACTCCACCTCACAATGTTTTAAAACAAATTGAATGTTTATACATGATATGTATGAAGTGATGAATGCATGATTGAAAACTAATGTTATTATATTTTAACTGTATGAAATAATGATTACAAGTCATCGACTCATTTTAGTTTTAATATTTGCCCTCTCAAGAACAAGATGAGCATGACATGTCAGGATAGGCACAGCCCAAGGGGAAGAGCACGAAAGCCTAGACAAAATATTTTGTACGAAAGACTTCAATTATAAAATATAATGTTTTTCCATTGTAACTTTTTAATTAAGAAAACAAGTTTTATTTAAAAACATGGAGTCTTTTATATCCTGACGCGAAAGGAAAGAAAATTTCAAAATAAACCATAATTTCCGTCTATTTTATTAAAATTATTTTCTAAATGACTCACCACAAGGACGAGCGTTACACCAACAACTTCCAAAAATTCCAAACAACATCCAAACAATATATAACAACATTCAAACAAAGATTAAGAAATTTCTTACTTAGATTTGATCTATCTCCTTTGCTTTCTCGGTCTAACGAAACCCATCTTACCTCACATACAACAAATCTGATCGATCTTAGTTCAGCCACCATCTTCGTTGGATGGCACGGCCCATCTCTATCGCACCATGCTTTTCTCAACTCTCAGCATCAAAAAGTGAAAATGGGTGAAGGATGAGGGACCGAGGGTAGAAATAAGTCTGAAGCGGGGCAGGACTAGGAATAAAGTGAAGAATCAAAGATTGTTTTCTTGGGACAGAGTGAAATAAGTTTGGAGTTGGAGTACCATATTGTATTATTTTAAAAACCAAAAACAAGAGCAACGATTACATCGATTAGATTAATCGAGCCTCACTTATTTATATTGTAATATTAAATATATCAAGTATTATTTATCAAAGTTGGTAGTCCAAAGTCTTGTTCAACTCAAACTCCGAATATTTTTACCCTCCAACTTTGAAATCAGAGCGAATGTTAGCCGGAGTTGACCGCTAGAATTTTTGCCCACCCTTACTTACCACTTGGTTAAATAATAGTATTTTTATTAAAGTATTCCTTAAAAACTTCAACATTTAGATATCAGAGGCGGGATAGGTAAATTTTTATCTCAACTTGTTTTATAAAATTCTAATAAATTTTATTTACTTCTCTCATCATCCAAACAAGGTGTATCACGAGGTGTTGGATCATGCCCACCTCTCCTCTCCAGCACAATAAGCAACGGGAGAGGGTGAATCCAACTCCCACAAAGCCTCCGTCCCTACCATGCGGGAAGGATGGATCTCGAACTCTCCCCAGCCGCAACTCCATCGGGATGTCATAGAGGATCCATGAAACCTATCCTCAGGCCTGCGTTGGGAGGGAGGCAGAACCACCTGTCCCTTAGTGAGGACAAAGCGGCTGGGTGTTAATCCACCCTTCCCGTAACTTCCCGTAACATATCAAACAAACATGGAACTGAAGTCTAACCATGCAGGAAACTTGCTATCTAGAACTGGACGAAATGTTGACAAATGTCTTGAATTGCAAGAAGACGTGAAACTCGCCTCGAAATTATCATCCAAAACTGAGACCTTAACTATTACAACCATTTGGGAGACATCATTTTCTTCGCAGAGAAATGAGCAGAGAACCCATCAAGAATTGAAGACCCTGATCCCATTGACCCCCATGGCTCTGGCATGCAAGCATGCTTTTAACATAAACAGACTTTAGGGCTGTAATCGAGCCGAGCCGAGCCGGTTTTTGGCTTGCCAAGCTCGGCTCGACTCAAAATACTCGAGCTCGAGCTCGAGCCCGAACTCGAAATTTTTTTTAATTCTTTGTTCGAGCTCGATTCGATAAGTAAAATTTTCAACTCGAGCTCGTGTCTCACAAACGAGTTCGAGTCGAGCCGAGCTCGAGCTCGAGCTCGAGCTTTTTTTTTTTTTTTAGAATAAGCTTTAATAAATAAATAAATAAATAATATTGAATTTATACAACTAACAAGTAGAACCTCTATTAAATTATAAAATTTTAAAAAATTTATAAATAATTAATATCTAACTAGTTGATATTTATCCAAAATAATAATATATTATATGCCTACATATATTATTAATACAAACACTTAATATGATAGCATATACCTATTTCATATATGGTTCCCACATATTAGTATATGAAATTATTGAATTTTACCGACTAATTATTATACAAGTTATAAAATATACCTATGAAGTATATTCACTATATAGACATATGTAATTAGAATACATATTATATATTTAATTATAAAAGTGGTATGCTTATATTATTAACTAATACATATATATATGCATAGGTGTATGTATATATTTATCAATATATGAATGAGTTTTAATCGAGTCGAGCTAACGAGCCGACTCGAGCATAAACGAGCGAGCCTAAACGAGCCTTAGCCGAGTCGAGTCGAGTTTTGTCGGGTATGTGTCATTTACAAATCGAGCGGATATCTACTTTAACGAACGAGCTTTTTTTTTCACGAGTCGAGTTCGATTCGAGTTTAACCGAGCGAGTACCGAGCGGGCTATCGAACAGACTGGTTCATTTACAGCCCTATAAACAGTGCGTACCTATTCAAAGCTTTTTAGCTACAGACATACGCATCCGACAACCCTCCAAATTCCAACAAAAATCAATTAGCAGAAAAAGACACTACCACTATCAAAACTCCTACAATTAATGTTTGGTGGAGAACTCCCAGAAACGGATGGAAGCTTTACCCATGATGCCAGACTAGTAAGGCTAAAATTTAATGCACTTAGCCGAGTTTGCAACCTTATGCCTAACACTGGTACAGAATTACATGTACCTGAGCTCAGACAGAGAAGCAAAAGACATTATTGGTACCAGAAGCAAGGACATATAATTATACATGTATGTACACCACTTTATTTAAATGAAAATACAGACTTCGGTGGTGTGGAAACTGAATGTGACGTATGTTATTTCTGCAAAAAGTTGCAGCAGAGGAGCAGCAAGGACTAAAAACAACAATGCTTTTGTAACTCCTCATTTGTCAGACACTGCATGCTACAAAAGACAGGAAAAGTAGATCTCTTGTTCCTCCCCGTAGCTGCTTCAAGTTCCGATACAAATTTTTTGTAGGATAGTCTTACCACCAAAAGTACACATAGATTAAGTTGATTAACTATATTTATAAGGGCGCATTAAATAAAAATTGAATTAAATTTAATAAAATGCATGCAGACCTGAGGCTGGGATTTAGATAGTACAAAACTTCCATTCTCTTTTCTTTTTCCCCCCATCTCTTGCAAGTATGTCCCATAGTTGTTTTTCATTTTTTCCAGATTACAGATTCAAGAGGGAAAAAGAGCAGGGTAAATGGATTATATGAACTGAAATTTTCACACAAAAGACCAATTTACGAAAGAGAAGGCAAGGCAGTGGACAGTGGTCTCGTCTGCAGCAAGGACTTTCCATGCAACTGCTTGTTCGTATGAAACATGGCGACCCATGGTTGACATGCAGAT
The DNA here is from genome assembly GCA_011037825.1 of Carya cathayensis. Lineage (NCBI taxonomy): Eukaryota > Viridiplantae > Streptophyta > Magnoliopsida > Fagales > Juglandaceae > Carya > Carya cathayensis. The sequence goes on along the minus strand of QGSO01000313.1, from coordinate 733,961 downwards.
TCCAGAGGGCAAGTAAGTGAAACCCTGATATCAGATGTTAATGAAAGCAGAAACCATTTGGTCAGTTGTGTTCCAGCCAAAACCACGTAAAAAGAAAGGTAAGTTGATGAGTTCGACAGAATAATTAACAATAATGTGTCCGACAACAAATGAAACAAACAAAAAAAGGTGGAGGGGGTTCTATTAGTTTTTGATTGAATTGAGAAGAAAATTTGAAGGCTGGCAAAAGATGCTAAACCGGATGACAGTACATGTTTCAGTCATTCTAAAGGCACAAGAAAATACATAAAAATTTCATGTACAAGTTACCTGTTGCATTAACTTGGCAAAATCAGTACATAGTGCCTTGCGCCCAGACTCATCAAAGATTTTATCGAGTGTAATATCTTGTAGAGCAACTAGAGTTGTCTCCAACATGTCAAGCCCTGCCTGATTTGCAAAGATGAAAACCGGCAATGACTGCACCAATAAAACTCCAGATTCAGCAAAAAATCTCTCAAGATGTATTTAGATTAAGCTGAATCACCATCAATGGCACATGCACACACAATTCTACACCATTCCCAGTAAGTATGAAAGAGAACAAAGTTCCTCCAAACTGGGATGAAGAAACTTCTTCCAGCCCAAACTAATAATTTTCCATGTTCCCTAGAAAACATGTTTTTTTAATATCATGTGCCTCTCACATACTCGAGAGACCCAATAATAGGCATGTTGTCTACCGTAATATAACTTTACCTTTAATGTGCAGCACATAATGGCATCCTGATGATCCCACAGATGTTTTAACACTGAATCACCTCCCAGAGAATCGGATCCCAGCAATTCTGCCCCTAAATGGTAACTGAGAAAAAGTGAAGGAGATATAAATACCATCTAAATTTACAAATATAAGACTACAATAAACTAGCTAGTACAGTGCTTAGAAGAAAACAAATAATGAGACCTAGCTTGTGCTGCAATTATTGGAATGATATATACTAAAGCTTATAATAACTGCTTTGTATAAGATAGGCTCATCATGATTTTTATTAACTTTTGCATGCAGCAGGATTGAAACCTGCTATCATCTGATTGAAAGCTTCCTATGTCCATGCCATATATCCAATTTGCAGTTGAACATACCTATAGCTCTGGCAAATCCAGTGCGCTAGTGTAAGAGCCTCTGGAGAGCCAGGAGAAAGTTTTGGTCCCACAGCTGGGCTCAAACCTGCAGGCGATATCGCCATAGCAACCCTCTGCACAGAGGAAATAACACTTCGGACATATTGACGAGCCATGTTTGCAACATTATCTTGCAGACTGCTATCAAATGGAAACTGGAAAGCAATAGTCAACACTGATCGAGAATGACATGACGATGCATCCCCTGCAGAATGGTCTGTAGAAGGACCCACTTCAAGACTAGATGTCAGATCTAGGGTGCGATGTGTTGGCAATGAATCCTTTGCATCACACTGTAAAATAAAAATTAATTATTATCATGGTGAAAAGTGCTATGTAAAACTGAACTCCAGCAATACCCCAAGGCTAACATCTTGAATTTGATGCAAATGTTAACACTTCATATAAACCATCTCGGCCTTCATGATTAAGCATGTGCAAAACGATTTATCAGTCATAATAGAGGGGAATTTTTTACTCATTTGAGTCAGAAATTGGACACTACATTTCTATTCAACAAAAAATCTAATTTACATTTACAAATATCTTTAATTGATCAAAAAATGAAAATTGTGAAAGTAACAAGTAGCACAGATAAACTCAACTGTTTTTGAATCCAATGGGATGATACGAAAACCAGAGGGCAGCAATGGAGCATCATCTGGAAACATCTCATCAATTGTAGCAAATATAAGTTCAGAACAGGCTCCTACAGCATGTTCGTCAACTCCATTACATATCTGCCAAAGAAAAAAGGAACCAAATTACGGTTACATGCAATCTCTTAACTAGGACAACCAGAAAAACAGGATAATAGATGGGGTTCTCAATTTTACTCTCTGTAGGAAAAGAACAGGGAAAAGCAGAAAATGAAACTTGGATAAGTCTGACCCGTCAAATGCAGAAATCTCTAGTACCCAAACAAAGCATGCATGCATATTTCACACCTACCCCACATGGAAAAAAATAACATATTGGTGGCTTTCAAACAAAGCTGAACTCACACCACTGCTGACTATGCTTAGAACCAGCTTGTTATATCAAAGACAATGATAAAAAAACAAGAATTTCTCAAATTAGTGCTAAGCAATCGTAAGAATTTAAAAGAATGTGATATTTCTCTAACACTTGTGAGGGTTATTAATAAAATTAAGGGGTACCATCCTCTTCTTTTAAAAAAATCCCTAAGACTTGAAGAAACAAAAATTTTTCCACTATTTAAACAAGATAATAAACTAATTTTACATTAACACAGAAATTAGCAATATAAATGACAAGTGGTAAGGCTTTAAAAAGGGACTATAAAATGCTCAATACTTTCTTCTTCAACACTCCTTCCTTGGACTGCATCAATTCACTTCATTGGGCTACCTCTACATGATTATCTTGCATCTTTTTCTATTTCTAGCTAGATAACTTGTACACTCCTCGTTATACATGGAATGCAGATTTAGCATCTTATATAATGAAATGAATATTACTTAACAAAAAAATGGTAAAAGATTTAAGAAGAAGCAAAAGTTTAGAAAAAAGCACCTGCAAGAGATGAATGTCCCTTGATACAAAAGCATCTTCTTGAGGAAGACAATGGCTTTCAAGTCGAATAATCTCGAGAACCTGGAACACAAACCAAGAGATATCAAGAAGCAAATATCTGTTACATGTTCTATCACAATCTGCAAACAAACAAACAAAAAAAAATTGCATCTTCTCCTAGCTAAAAAGCAAGAGAGCAGCATTCAATGTTTACTCTAAGCGGAGGAAATAAAATATACATGCCTAATGGTCCAAATGTCCAACAAAATAAATTAGCTTCATTTTGGTGGATAAACTATCATTAGAAAGCATACCTCTTCATGTTCTATTGTGTGGCCAAGAGGCATGATAATTTGGCTCCCAGTAAATCTTGTAGGCCTCATCCCTGGGAAAGTATATGAACCTGCTTTTAGTGATGCAGCAGAATATGCATCAACATTGAAATCAGCCCACTCTGAACGGTGCTCCCTCAAGAAACGAACCAGCACTGCAGGAGGGACATTCTGGCAAGAAAAAGGAAGAATATGCACAACCACATTAAAGATATGCACAAGTGCAAGTGCTACACGGAAGCAAGATCCCTCGAGAATTCGCTACTTAACTTACTTTTCTGATTCCTGAAGAACATTTTGCTAAGTATTTTAGTTACAGAATCTAGATCATCAAATAAGCAACAAAAAAAAAAAAAAAAATAGACTATCAGCACCAAAATGTCCAAAGTTACAAAATATTTAAGCATATGTATCTCGGAAAAAATAGGCTTCACGCAAATTCACATATCAGAGTTCCAGACCAAACAAATCTAGGAAAGTCTGTTCCAACCAGAAAAGGTCCAACAATTTGGAATAATCATAAGACTTTCCCTGTTAGGCTTGCAAGAGATTTGCAAGATTTAGTCAGCAACATGAAAAAAAGGGCGGGGGAAGTTTTAACCCCAAACTACAACCATTTCTTCAATTGCACCTTAACTATCAAAACTGTCGATTAGCACCCTTGATCACACTTCATTGTCAAGAGTTTTCCATGTGTCCTATTCTCATCAATCTTGAAGGTCAGATTGAAACTAAGAGTGAAAATTAATAAAAATCAATAGCTTGGGATGCCAATTGATGGTTTTGGTTGTTTGAAGTTCAATTTGAAAATATATGTAGTTTGGAGGTACAAAATATAATTTCCAAAAAATTAACTACATTTACTACCCATCAGAGGCAGTTTCTATACTTACTTGGAGTAGCATGGAAGCCTTAGCACAGAGAATTCCTCCACCAAGCGTGAGGAAATTATCAGGATTAGAAGTGGTGCTCAGGTTCTTGGTTGAATTAACTGATATAATCACATCTTCAGCACCATCACAGTTCATCAATGACCAGCCATCATCATTGAATCCATTTACAGCATCATTGAAGCCTCTGCAACAACGGAGTATATAGAGTATTCAATGGAAAGTACAGATTAATATGCAAAACGAACAGCAAAATACACTGAAATCAATCACCATGTCTTTCACAACAGCCTACTTAAATACTACAGAGAAACCTAGAAACCAAGTAACAAAGATAATGAAGCAGCTACCTGCTTAATCGTTGGCTAAAAGTTCTCAGAACAGCTGGCTGCCTGCCAAAACCATATACAACCTCACCACTCATCTCCTGAGCTATTTGCCTGATATAACGTAGCCCCTTCACAGACAATATCTATCAGTCAGCACATTCTCTATCATTGTTATTTCTATTTTGCTGGGGTAGGGGAAATTTATATTGTACTCAAATTGAACTCCATGAAGAAGAAAAGCCTACTTATTAAACCAAACAGTATTTACTGACCGCAATCGTCATTTTTTGGGCCACCATTTTTGATGATTCATAAAGCGGTCGCAGCACTTCTGGCACACTCCAAGCCTGGAAGAGAATTAAAGGAATTATCTTATTTTTTTATCCTTAGTTTCTACTCCCATATTATATTTTTTCTGGGAGGGGAGGGGGATGAGTAAAAATACCAAAAACTTTATTAAGTGTGCCAGGGACAGGCATTTTAAAGAAGCTTATTGCCAAGAGTCAAACCTCAAGATTCAGGTGGTCAACAATATGGATTATTGACCCTCCACCCTCACATGGCCGAATCAGGTAGCCACTAGGAAGCATTTCAGCTCTCACAAACTGAGCAGCAGCTGCTGCATTTGGGCCAGCACCAGAACCAGAAAGGGATCTCTCGCAAACCTTCAGACAGTAACAGGAAAAAACACATTAAAAGCATATACAATAGGCATCCTCAATCTTTGTTTTGGTAAGTAATAGGCATCCTCAATCTAAGGAGAGATTGCATTGTTTACTAGAAGTACCAACTTGCAAGTACGTCATAATCAAGTATAGTGCAATCATATATTGAGTTTAATATTCAGGGGCATGCTTACCACAAGACTGCCATTTTCTAGGCTTGTAGTGTATCTTAAAGTCCAAAAATCCCGTGCAGGAGCCAGCGTAGTTGGAGCATATGTCTGAAGTTATTTTGACGTTATTCTCTGAATAATTACATTTATTTGTAGAAGAAACCTAAAGTTACATTCATGTTCACCTGTGTGTAAACAAGTTCAATTGTCCCTCCATTTCCAGCTGGAAACATGGTGAAAACTTCAAGGCTCCGACAGTCCCGGAACCAAGTTAGGCGATCTTTAAGGATCTCTGCAGTCTATTGAGAACTCATGTATCAATGCACCAACCTATTCACTTGATAAAACAGCTTATTGCAAACAATCAACAACAGCCACCTAGATTATTTCAGTGATAGTAGTAAACTTACCTTTGTAGGTTCCAAACTCACAAGACCACACGCTCGAGCTGCCACTCCACTGCAACTTTGTGAAATGGTAAAGATCCCAACCGAATCCGGACCAGGCTGACAACAAATTAAAACAACTGGCTCAGGAATACAGCTTCAAAATAGGAGAAACTCGGTATCATTATTGCACGCATAATTCTAAAAAATGTAACACCAAATTTAAGTCCATCTCAGCCCAAAAGCATTCTATATTATCATTTAAGGAAATTAAAACCTTCATCCCAGGCATCTGGACCCAATCAACAGCAGTTCCTGTAGCCTTGGAAAGGAACTCTGCCAAGGTCTCCTCTGCAATGGAGAGAAGTCTGCCAAACAACAAGAAAAAAATATCAGTCAGAAAAGGCACCAAAATAAAGATTCATATCACAAGAAACGTAGTGAAAAGAGAAAGCTCTCCATTGGTATTTGAGATTACCCAGCAGGGTTATTAGCATCTCTTAGAGAATGCTGAGGAGTGGTAGCCACTGAGTCACAACTTGCATCGGTAGTTGCCGCTGGTGCCTACAGATGGATCAACATGTTATCACGAATAACAACATCAAACCACTTCAAACTCTACCCAAGCCAAGTAGGCCCTTTAACTCGTTAAAGGGTAGAAAGCTGCAAGCACTATCAATATCCTTGAAACATCTAGTCGTGGCATTGTTTGAAGATAGGAAGAGTCAACCAAAATAAAATACATGCAGACAAATTAGGGGCAAAACAAATAGAGAAATAATTGGCCCGCATTAAATTACCGAAAAATTACAAACAAACAAACAAAAAAATTGCACAATCTAATAAAGAGTTGATCCATCATTAATTCCCTGTTAATAGATAAGGAGTAAGTTTTCTTGAACACATATTCCGCGATCAGAACCCTTAATGATCGCACACACAAAGATCAGGGAGAAGGAAACAAGAAGAGCAAGCAATTTAAAAGAGAACAAACATATGTGCTTACAGTATGAAGCTGTTGCCGCATATGGCCATTTTCGCATACGAGCTGTGAAACCTGTTTCTGCAGGCGATCATTCTCCTCCATCAACAACTTGTTCATCGCTGACAATTTCCGGTTCACAGTCTGAAGGCGCGAAGCCTCTTTTCTCTGCTTCTCTCGGCACCTGCATGGCCAAACACCATTACCTTTCAGCCTCCATACACTCCTCTAGCCCCCCCCAAAAAAAAAAAAAAACTAGCCTGCTTTTATGAAACATATAGCCACTTGAATAGGTCAAGAACCAATTGAAAAGAGGAAATAATTCTTGCTCAGAATACAGTCTTATAAAAAACATGCCTGGAAATGCCACGAACACTAGTATTTGGTTCAAACATTTGCGCCCAAAAGGAAACGAATTTGCAAGATGCAAAACCATGAAATGAAACCCAATCACCTAAACGACGAAAGGACCATCCCGATACCTGCGATTCTGGAACCAGACTTTGATCTGCTTGGGGTCGATGTTGGAGAGAATGGGGCACTCCCGGATCAACTGCTGCCGGCGCAACGAGCTCGGTTTTGGACACTCTGCATAGACGCGCTCGAGTGCCTCTACCTGCTCAGCCGTGTACCTTACGTACTTGCCGGCATCAAGGTGCCGGTCGATGCTCCCACTGCTGCTCTCTCTGTGCTGCTGAGCCACAGCCAACGCCATTTCTCTCAAATCCTAACCAAGAAAAAGTCGATTGAAAGCTGCTTCCTTTGTGGGTTTTGGCTTAGAGAGTTTGAGGTTAAAGATTCTTTCGCTTCGTAAAGTCCGTCTCCGTTTGGAGTGGGGAACACTTAGTTTTGCTTGTTGGAGAAGGTAAGACCAAAATGCTAAAGGCAATATACGTATAATACAGACACGTTGAGAGCCTGTATCTTTCTGAAGCCTCAGCGCTATTGGCTCACCAAACTTTAAGAATGAAAGGCTATAAAGAAATACTCCGGTTTAAGTTTCCCACAGATAGAACCAGAAGCTTCACCGAAACCCCTTGCTGTTTTGAACAACCTCAAACGGAGATATCCTCAGACTTTTCCTTCCAAACGAAGAGCCTTCCTCTAAAAAGAGGGGAGAAAATACACTTGTTACTCAAGAACCCTGATCTCAAACTACGTGTTTTTCTGCTAAATCTCGAACAATAACTAAAAAAGATCCTCCAATGAATTCGTTAAAGCTATTATTTATGCTTGTTCACAGAGAGAAGCACGGGTAGAAGAAAGAAGCGATTGAAATCAGAGAACTTAATAAAAGCGACGGCTCTCTCTGTGTCTGTGTGTCTCTGTGGGCAAGAGAGCCAGTGGTTGAAGATCAGAGAGAAGAGAGTAACGATAATATACAAGCAAAAAGAAACGAAGGCGAGACCCTAATCATGACGAGAAGCTACTCTAGAAAAATGAATATTGGGGAAAGATTTTGGTGCTATTTCTGAGGGTATGAAGTAGGGAGTGGGAGAGAGCCCAAGACAGTGATGTGATCTGAGCTTGGAGCTGAGCTGAAACAGTGGAAAATGAGAGAGAGAGAAATAGAGATGATTTGCACGCGAATCGAGAGACACGAGCAAGTAGCAGGAATGGTTTCTTTATTATAATTTCGGCTGCATTTACGCCGTTGTCCCTAGTGTTTCTTTTTATTGACGTCTTAGGCCCCCGAGGTCACAACCTCGCAGCCGGCCCCCCTCTCTCACTCTCACTCTCTCTCTCTCTCTCTCTCTCTCTGCATCGGTCAATTAACCAAATCTATATTCTCAGTACATATTTATTGTGGTACTACGTTCCATAATACTTTTTGCCTCAATTTTTCAATTAAATTATTAAAAAAATTATATTTATAAATTTAATAGATAATTTTATAAATTAAATTAAATTTATTTTATTTTATTTTATAGTAAAGAATAATTTTATATATTTTTTGTTGAATTTTCTTTTTAACTAAAATATTTCTCTTTTTCAAATTAACTAAATATAAAATATATATGAAAAAATTATTTTTTAAATATACGAGACTTTCTTATCTTAAAATTATATTTAGTATTACTCTAAAATATTACTTTTATTAATTTTTATGATGGTGGAAATAAAAATTAGTAAATAAAAGAATTATCACCTTGACTGATGGTTGCCCTAACAAGTTCAAGAACGAGTTGCTTAAAGGAGCCACAATAATCCATGTAAACTGGTGTTGTATGAGTTTGGAACGGTGACAACCTCTATAGATTAACAATTAAATAGAAAAGAATTATCTGTTTTGTTTACTTTTATCTCCACTCGGGATGCAAGAATATGAGATCTCCTAATTTTAAGTACAGTGATAAAATAGATAAATATAATAGATCTTAGATCAAAGCTTCCTAATTTCCGACTTTGGTAGTAGATGTATCAAGTGACTCCAACCCTCGTGAATAATCAGATCTTGAAGATACAAAGTTTTTTAATCGAATAGAGTGATTCATAAAAATTGAAGCGATCTGAAAACATAACGTCGTGTGAGTCTCATGCATCTACTGTTTGAATGCGTTGCTTCGTTTGATGACTTGGGAAGTTTGCATATATAAGAATATATATCAAAGACAATGTTACTTATCAAATATATATATATATATCTAAGACAATGTTGAAAATTGATGGATCCTAACCATAACCAAATTTAATGAAAATGGGTTCAAAGCTTTGAAAAGAGGGAAATGGTTTTGGGGAGAGATATTGATGACTAGAAGGAGATTTTTGTTCATCCTCTACAATTTTAAACCAAGTAGTCAATTCAATTTGTGACGTAATAGTGAGGAGAGCACCTACAAAATAGGTACGAATTCCTCGCCCACACCAAAATAAAAGAAACATGTTCCCCTAAATGTAACAATGGTATAAGTGAAGACCTAATAAATTCACCAATAAATTTGTCAATAAACATCATATTCATCGTCATCCCTACGTAAAAGAAATTAAAGCTGTTCGGATCTACAGCTCATCTTAATATATTTTATCTTATTATTATAAATTTATCAAATTTTTATTAAAAATATAATAAATAATTTAATATTTTTATATCTTAAAATATTAATAATATTAAAAAATAGAGAACTATTATAGACACAAAGATAATATATAAAGTAAACTCATAAACTGATGTGTTTTTATGGAATCCATCAGTTCTATTTTATAATAAAAGTAATTTTACAATTTGACGTACTACATCAAGTCATATCAGTTTGTGAGTTTATTTTTGTGAAAATCCTTTATGACTAAAATATTTTAATAAAATATAATATTTTATTCAACTTTTATCTCATCTGAACTCACTGTCCAAACCTTATCTAAATAAACTAACAAAATAAATGAAATGCATGGTGGTTGCATGAACATAAAACCAATTGAATAATGTTATTCCATGCCCTAAAGTTGAAGAAGAACATCACATAGTCGATGTAGACATGTCATCGTACTGTTCCCTACAATACAAGCAGCATGCAAAGCTCACATTGTAGTCAACACGAATAATACAACTTCATTTATAATTATGTACCAAATAATTTGGTACCATTTTAGAGCAGAGATGATGTAAGATTTTTTTGATGGCAACCAAGAAATTAATTACTTCTTCAATGCAAATTGGACATTATCTTTTTATTTTATAGTCTTTAATAAAAAGAGATGAACAGTCAACTTAATTTTCCTCCAATGGTTTCTTCCCAATAAAAAAATAAAAAAAAAATTCCTTCAATGGAAAATTAGTATCATGTACTTTGACTGGTTTGGGGCATTATTGCTTCTTTGTAGTTTGGTATGTTCATCTTCTTGCTTTCAACTTTTCTTCTTTTGAAAGAAATTTGATTTTATTAAACTATATTTTTTTCATTTAATATTCAACGACTAATAAATCCGGATATTCGATTATAATCTGAATGACTAAATATCGTGATTTTATTAACCATGTAATGTCGGGTATCCACTTGGATTATAGCCAAGTTAACACAAACTAATATCCGAATTACATTATAAACTCGGATGCGGATCGCCAATACCCGAATCCTACTATGAATTTATCTCGCTCGAGAAGTGGCAACGAGAACACTAGCTGAAGGAGGTGCTAAAAATAATTAGAATTAGGGTTTTTAAAAGTCTAGAATTTATATTTCAAGTTTTTAGGTTTTTATTTTGAAAAAATTACAATCTTCAGTTTGTGAGATCCCTCGTTAGTGTTCTTCTTTGGTAGCCTACGATGGCAGCAGCTCACTTATTAAATTCTCTCTGTACATATATATGTACGAAAATTTTCTACGTATTTATGGCGTGTAATTCTCAAATTTGGACCTGCTTTTGGCATGCGTGAAAAGTTGGGTCATGGGCTTCCCACAAATGCCCATGTTGCAAAATTCTTTTCTATATTTTTTTAAAAGTATTTTAAACAAAATCATAATTAATTGAACAAGCAGCAACCAGAGGCCGTATTTGAATCAGAAGCAATGAAGCGTATATATATATATATATGATAATTATTTTAATTATAAATTAATTATATAAAAATACTCTTAATATGATTTAATATATTTTATCATATTATAAATTTATAAATCTGACAAATAATATAAAGTTACTTAATTTAAGAAATTATTTTATGTTATCTCTTTACTGCAGCACTACCTCTATTTATATATATATATATATAATCTACAAATCAGGTCGAAATTAATCTTTTTGGGTACAATGATTGCTTATTTTAATATAGAATAATTAAATATTGGGGTCGATCCAATGGCTTTGGTTCCATTTGGGAGGGGTGAGGTTTTAAATAATTGGAAAGGCGTTGTTGGTATGATTCTCTTTGGAATTCCCACGTCAGGAAGAGAATATGTTGTGTATTTAATAAAGAGTAATCAGAATAATATTATGTATTGTTATAGAATATGTAAATATTTTAAAAAATAATAGTGTTCAGTTTTAAAAAATTAATTTTTTAAAATAAATCTCAATTTATTCATTTTTTAAAATTATACAACATTTGTATATTTCATGACTATAAATATCATTTCTCTTTAATAAATCATCCCCTTTTTAACTTATAGTTTAGGATATTGGGTGGACAAGTGAAAAATTGTTGATTTCACCATTCTATATATATATATTTGGACCCAATTAACATAATATCATATTAAAAATATTTTGATGACTCTCAAATATGTGTACTAAAATATATCTCACAGTGTATTTTATTTTATTTAATAGTTAAGAAAGTGAATTTTATATTTTTTATATTTTTTTTAAAAATATTTAAAGATGTTTAAAAAAAATTAAAAGAAAAAGGAAAAAAAATTGCAATTACATTAAGCACATATTTGGTGAACGCATTTGAGAGTTATCCTAGCATTGTTCATATCATACATAATATAAGGACAAATATATAAATAATTCACAATTTGAACTAGATTCATGATAAAAATATCTTCTAATCAATACTCAAATCAATGATATATAAGAAAAATAATATTTGCAAGTACATATTCAAACCTGTTTGTTTCGTGTCTTGTTTATATTGAACTTATAAGTCATATCATGTGTTATCACCCGTTGATTAAAATATAAAAACTACTTATTTTAAATTTAAAAAAATCAAAAATCAAAAACCCTAATGGGCAAAAATTTTATTAATATGAATATAAAAGGGGAATCTATAAGTAATGAACTCCTTAAAATTATTGTAACATAAAAGAACTCTACTCTATAAATTATATAGTAATAATATTAATAAATAATAAAAATAAAGACCATTCTTTAGATTATTTTAAAATATTATGATTTATCTTAAATTTGTTATTAGTAGTCATACTTATGTAACATATTTTCGATAATTTTAGATGTGTAAGGGCTGGTTTGATTTTAAATCAAACTATTTTATCTTATATAATTATTATAATTTTTTTAAATTTTTATATAAAATATAATAAATAATTTAATTTTTTAAATTTTAAAATAAAATTAATATTAAAAAATTATATTATAATAATATTTCATCTGAAATATCTTGTCAAATCAGACCTAACACTTAACTCGTTAGTCGTTGAATATTTTTATATATTCAAAGGTAGAAAACAATAAAATCATGTATTTTTCAAAGCTGTCTTTATCTGAAAATGACCGTAGAAAACTTTAAAATGTTCAAACGCGAAATTCAAAATTAGACGTCTTAGGTCCCCTATAAGAAAATTGGAATCCCAATTCCAATAGGCAATTGGATAAACACAACGGAGAATTTGTCGAGGAGAATACGGAATTTGAAGAATTTGACTTTCAAACGTTGAAAAGCCCTTTCCATGCTTTACATATGGTCTTGTCGGCATAACTGTTCCTCATCACTTCATGCCCACAATCAATTTTCTGATTTATTAAAAAAATTAAAAATATAAATATAAAATGATAAAAGAGATATAGGTTTTAGGGTCAGTTTGATTACTTAGCTCATCTCATTCATTTTAATTTAATTTATTTAATTATTATAATTTTTTAAAATTTTAACATAAAATATAATAAAAGTAATACTACGTATAGTCTTCATTTACAATACAGATATATACAATTTTATCTTTAAAAAATTTTAAAATTACTAAAATATCCTTCTTAAAATAAAATTTTTTCTCCTTTAATAAAGGGCCTGTACATGCAGTTTCTAAATAGAGATTGCAAATAGAATTTCTCATATAATAAACAATTAATCTTTTTTAAATTCTAAAATAATAATAATATTAAAAAAATAATATTATAATAATATTTTATTCAACTTTCATATCAACTTAACTCAACTAAACTCAACATCTAAACACAATCTTAGTCTTATTTTTTATTATATTTTCAGATATAATTTTATTTTAAATATATATTTTTTTAATAATTCACATGACATCAAATTATAATACCACATTAAGGGATCAAAGATATTAGTATAAATTAGGGGTATAATAGCATGACTTCTAATTAGAAGAAATTATGTAATATAAGAAGTGCCGTCTCTATAATAAGATTTTATAAAAATAAACTCATAAATTGACATGATTTTATATAATACATTATATCTACTTTATAATAAAAATAATTTTTTAACATGATATACCATATCAAACTATATAACTTTATGAATTTACTTCTATAAAACCTCTTTGGCGGAATCATTTCTTATATAATATATTGGAATCAAAGAAGAATGTACATGCACATAATATAATCAATAGTGTATGATGAGCTATAAAAACTCTAGAGATAGGACAAAAACTCACGGGAATTTATGCAGAGCAAGTCACAAAAGATGACACATATAGTTACATGGTGAATATATATATATTTATATATATAGTACAATCAATAGTATATGATAAGATATAAGAAAGTCAAATGGTTATAATTTTTTTCATAAACTTTATGTGATGGGATTAACATCCTTCCACTTTGTCCCCCTTCTCTTCTCCCCTTAAAATTTTTCTCTTTTGTTTTCTTTGCCTTTTGTGATTGTTCTTCTTCCTAATGGGTGGAGGGTTCCCATCTTTTGCCTTTAGTCATTGCTTTTCACATAGGAAAGGAATATAATGCCATGCTTCCCTTGCCAACCCCTCCCCCCTTCCTTTTGGGCCCCATTTCTAGTCCAATCTTGTGGGCCCATCTTGTCTGACCAAACTATATACATACACTCCTCGAGGAAAAAAAACAAAAACTCAAAAAAATTGAATATAATAATGAAAATAATTGTTGTTGCGTAATTCAATAGAATGCTGAGGTGGCATTGCTTTGTGGGTTGGTGTGTCGTTGAAGTGGAGACTTGGCCCCACATATAAGTCAGCCACTTCGTCGCAAATTGAGTGACTCCCTCATCTCCCCTCTCTCTCTCAACCTTTACTTCTCTGGCAAACTTGTTATTTTGTTAAGATAAATGAAGAGCGTGGAAGAGGGTGAGTGCTTTATAATTATTTTAAAAATTAAATAAATATGTTTTTTAATAAGAAATTTTATTATTTTTTAAAATAATTGTACAATATTTATAAATTTTACAATTATATGTAATATTATTTTTTTATTAATGAATTTATATTCTTTTTACAAGTGCTGCAGCTGCCGATTTTGTAAAAACATAACCATATTATAAAGTCTATGAATCTTAAATCATACGTGTGACATAATTTATTAAAAAGATAAATTTTAAATTTTAATTTTATAAATTAAATTATACTATATAAATTATGTGTGGTGTAGAGATGTCATATCTATTTTGAAATAAAAAATTTTATAATTTAATATTTTGTATCTAAGTCTAGTCAATTTATAAATTCCCTTCCATCAAATTTCGGTATAAATCAAGCATCATGTTAAGGAAAAAGACTTTAACTACTACGCTCCCAGTTCTCTGTTATTTTCACCATGGAAAATGCTTTTAGCCCACAAATTGGATAAAGATGCCACAGCATGCTGGTTCAGTCAGATTGAATGCAAGCCCACTAGATGACAATATAATTGCAATAGAAAAAAAAAAAAGAAACAAAAAAGAAATGGTGATTCTTTGTTCAAACTGATCAATTATGCCTAACCACCTGATGTGTCCCCCTAATCTGTCATAAAGATCAGAATTATTAGGTGTTGTGATTGAGACTTGAAAAATAGATTAGCTATTGTTTGGGTATTAAAAAAATTGGCAATTTTTTAGGTTAAGAAAACACATTTTCATTCCCTATGTAAGCATCTTTTATTATTAAAAAATAAAAATTATATGTACTGTTATTTTTTCATATTTTTTTTTGTGTTTTATTAATGTAATTGATTGTATATTAAAAAAATTGATACAACTAATCACATTAGTAGAGTACGCATTGAGTACGTAAAAATGACTGTATGTAGCATTACTCTTAAAAAAATACCCCTTAAAAAAAAGCAATGTTATATATAGTGGTAAAGTACACAAGAGCCGCACAATTTTTTTGAAAAATAGTGAAGTTCACTATTAAAAAATTAATTTTTTATCATGTTGATCCTATATTTACTCATTTTTTTCAAAATGATTACACAACACTTGCATATTCTACGACTGTAAATATCATTTCTCAATAAAAAAAAAATCTGATTAGAGAATATTGCACCACATTGTGAGCTAAGAAACATGGATTACAATTTTGTACTTCTGACGAGCTTTTCTTCTTCCAAATCAATGTGTAAATATATCGTTTACTAGAAAACCATATCAATTATTTAAAAGAAAATGCAAAAATACAAATACTTGTTTATGCTAATTGATGCGACAAACTATTATATCATCTTGGGTTCAATAATTATTATCAATATTTTCTATATGTTGCTAATCATATAACATTATGGTTTGGACACCCACAATCTACATGACCAAAAATCAGTTTGGTTTTGGCCCATCATAGTGATCTATTTACCATAATATTGAAATTTTCAAAAGTCGTTTGGGGGACATATCATATGTGGAGTTGCATGACTTTTAACATCAGAACATCATCTATTGCAAATAAGAGCAAGCAAAGGACGATATATGAATGGGAACAAAACCATGTATAACAAGATAGAGGCTGGATTATGTAATACTCTCCATTGTTCTGGTTCTTCTCTTTATAGCAAAGAGTACCTGCTTTCATCATTGGGGTTCGAATGAAAGTTTGGGTTGCAGATGGGAACAATAAATATGATTATGCAGATTGGGGGAGAATAAAATGACCCCAAGCCATTTTTCAAAGGGATCATACACATTATTTGAGATTATTAGATTTTAAATGGTTGTCTTTTTAAATAGTTGACAATGTTAGAGTTGTAATCGGTCCACTTCAAGGGGTCACGGACTGAACATTTCAGTCCACCCTTTTTTCAACCTAGACATGACTGTTAGCCATCGATTTGGTCAGTCCAATCGGTCGATATGAGGTAGGCACACTTTTTTCCTCTTTTCTTTGTTTAGCAGATAAATTAATATAAAAAAATTAATTAAATTAGTAAAATCAAAATTAAGTGAGCTCTTTAATATGGATTATGTAACTAATTCATTGAAAAATAATTAATTATAATTATAGTAATTATGTTAATAATAACTAACTTAGTACTTTAGTAGACTATGTATCTACATGTAATAACATATATTATCATATGACTTATTTTATGATATATTAGTTAATTGGTAGTATATATTATTATATGGTCAATTGTGATAGATTAGAAAAAATTACATAATTAACTTTTACAAATATTATACAAAATAATATTATATATATAATTTTTTTTATAAATTTTATATAGAAGTGATTTGGTCAGTTTTGGTCGTCCAAAAAATCTATGCCCACCATAAACCAAATTTAGGAGATCTCATGGACCGAGATCGAGTAGGGATGAATTCGGTTTGGTTTGAACTAAATCATTTGGTACGGTCGGTTTTCCAATCTAGACCAAAATTTTTTTACCTCTAGGTGACATATGTTGTCACTTTAAAATATACCACTAGTAGACGTAATTGAGGATAAAAAAATCATGACAAAGAGGAACAAATAATTACCGTTTGGCATAGATTTTAAAATTTATGTAAGCCCCATTTGTTACGAGTCCAGAAAGATTAATAGAATCTTTCTTATCCTTGTACAATAATGATTTTGTGACAAGAAGTGTTACACTTACTATTAATTTATAATAGACAATGCTAGGGATCCCGCTGGGGGATCCCGTTCACTTGTCCTGCTGTAGTTTTTTTTTTTTGAAATTTTTTTTTACAGAAAGATTAAGAAAATTATATTTAATTATATTGTAAATTTTATTCATTTTTTCAAAATATTTAAAAGTATTAAAAAATGATATGAAAAAAAACACTTTTAAATATTTTTTTCAAATCATTTTTTAATACTTTTAAATATTTTGAAAAAATGAATAAAATTCACAATATAATTAAATATAATTTTCTTAATCTTTCTATGAAAAAAATTTCAAAAAAAAAAAAATAATAATGCAGCGGGACAAGTGAACGGAATCCCCCAGCGGATCCCTAGCATTTTCCATTTATAATTATTTTACAACTTCATCAACTATAATAGAATAAATATTTTTTTTGAATTGAAACACGTCAAGATCAAAAGCAAAAGTCAAAAAAATAATAATAAAAGAATTAATATTATATTACGTAATTGTATAAAAATTATAAAGCAAAATTAGATAACGGTTGTTGCTTTATAATTTTTATACAAGAATATAGTCACATAGAAGTAATAATTTTTACAAGGTTTAAATAGATAAATTTCGTGCAGTCTCTTTGCAAAAAAGTAAAATTCACCATGAAAAAGTGTGAAAATATGAATCAATCTACCTTTTTAGTAGGATTCATCTTCTTACAAAGTCTAAATAGTCACATAGATGTAATGATTTTTACAAGGTCTAAATAGATAAGTTTCGTGCAATCTCTTTATCAAAAAGTAAAATTCACTATAAAAAAGTGTGAAAATATGAATCGACCTAGTTTTTTAGTAGGATTCATCTTCCTACAAAGTCTGTGCTATACTTGCATATTTTAGACTTGCATATTTTGCATTACTTTTTTTTTATTGATAAGTAAAATATACAAGAATAAAGAAGAACATCTTTTTGACAAGTGAATAAATAAGAACATCATTGATTTATTGGTGACTACTTATGAGAGCATTGGCATTCAGCTCCATATATGTTCTTCCTCTTCAAATTTTGGGATGCAGTTTGTGGAAAACTTGCATTTCGTCCTACCATCCAGTTCCATACTTTAGGGATTATGTTTATGCGTGCTATAGTAGTTTCTAAGGGAAACCATTGCGCATCCTCTTTTAATTATTTTCCTCTATCCCTATTAACTCATTAAAAAATGAGTAGCATAAAGGTTATCCCAAGTGCAAGAGGATGTCGTGTAATAATTAGGAATAAAATTCCTAAATCGTCTCCTTAAAGAAAATTGTTTAAATCCAAACTCGTATAAAATTGTGAAAAGTTTCACAAACAAAAGTGGTGGTATGTACAATTAATGGAAAAGTGCAACGGAAATAAAAAATGGCACTAGTCATATACTATATTCATATTTTTAGATTTTTTTGAGTGTCAAAATGGAATGTAAAATATTAACAAATTAAAATTAACAATCAAGGACTCAACTATGTTAAATATTTTTAATTAATCTGAAAATTAAATAATAAAACTGAATTTATTTAAATCCTAATTAACTTTTAATCAATCTAAAATGTAATTATAATGCATATTTAATGGAAGCTTAAAGAAACAAAAAAAAAAAAACTAACATAAAATAAAATAAACAGCAAATAAAATGCCTGAACTTTTAAGCAAAAAATATCAATAATACACCATAAACTTCAAATTGAGATTAAATAAAAAGTAGGGAATAAAAAGAGCAAGTTAGATGGATAGAAATGGAGATAAAAAGCAGTGGATGAGGATGGACAGCAGCAGACGTTGGACAGCAACAGACATTGGACCTCTCAATTGAAGCTCTTCAACGGCGCTGCAGTGTAGACCCAAACGCCTCTGTCCCCATGTGCGTGAATTCCTTCCAGAAAAAAGAATGCGTGCGGCGTGAATTAATTAATGCCCCTAATGAAAAAATGTCTGCAGCGCTGAAAAATGCCCAAAAATGAAAATATGTTTGCCGTCTAGGTCTTGAAGCCCCAATACCAATATCACATATCCGTGCAGAATGAATTTTGACTTTTCAAATAAAAGGAACTTTTTTCTTTGTGTGGCGTGTATTCTCTTCAAAAACCAAGTCAAGTCCCAAACTTTCATTTCTTTTGACCACTACATATAAAAATAAATAAAATAAAATAAGAAGAATAAAATATATATATAAAAAAATATGTGTCGTGCATATAAAGAAAAATTACTCAATTAAATCACAAGTTCTAAAATTAAGTATAAACCATGCTATTAACCAATTTAAATCACAATTCGAATTTATTTATCTCAACATTTTTTTTATATAAAACCAATAATAATGTAATAAAATAAATAAAATATATTGATTCTAAATGTATAAGATATGCAATATTTCAGCTCAATCACATCCCCAACTAGCGTTTTGCTAATCCTTGAGCAAAATAGTAAAATTTAGTTGAGATGAACATTACATAAATATCGAAATTTAAACAAAAGCAATCAAACATAATTCTAAATTCTCACAAAAGGTGATCCATGACTACTCAACCCCAGAAGCTATACCCATCAAGACTGTCTTAACAATCATTCACACAGAATTGAAGAAAATGTCTCAGAACCCAGATGTGTGTGTGTAGCTGCACGGTTGTGTATTCCTCATTGCTTCAACATTAGGATTAATCATTATTGATTCTAACTACCTCACTCAAGGGACTAGCAGTTTTCACGCCAACTTTGTTTAAAAGTTGAACACTCAACTCCCAAAATTAGGGTAACTGTTTTTACCCCTTTATTTAGGAAAGTTCACTAAGTTGCCTTTATCTTGTTCTTGTTTTTTTTTTTTCTCGATTCTTTTCAAATCCTTTTTATCTTTTTTTTTTCCTTTAATTCTTTTTTTTTTTTAGCATGGCTCAGTAGTCCTGCAGTTTACTTCTCCTATGTTAAATCAGTGGACAGTAAATGATGAACATATAGGTGTAAGCATGTACAAAATGTCGTTCAAAATTTTTCCTTCGTTCTATATAAATTTTAATGGAAGAAATAAATAAATAAATCAAAATCAGAATAAAAAAATTTCCCCGAGGTCTTGCACAAGCAAGATCTCTTCGTTTGGATAAAAAACAATCATAAACGGCTTTAGACGTTATCCATTGACAGTGAAGCTACTATCATTTTTCAGATTGACAATGTCTACCGCCACGTGAGGATAAGTGGCTCAGGGTGGCATAGTAAATCAAGGCTCTAAATCAGCTACATATTTCATAAAATCATCATGCTCCACAAGCCTAAAAGGCACTTCACATCTTAGAAAATACTTAGCAGGACACTCCAAGTTTTTTTGCATCGTACTTCACTAGACCTTGTGGGATACACACTCTTCCCTCTGCATCCCTTTTAACATCAGATGATTGAATTTTTCCAACTCTTTTAACTCTAAGAGGGGAAGTTGCATATGCATTTTGGAGGTTGTGTAACATAGATGAAGTGGCATTCTTGTAGTGACAACTATATAGTTTAGTGCAGTAATTGCACTGAGCTTTTGAGTTATCGTGGTCAATAGGTTGTACTCTAGTAAAGTTTTCCCATACCACATATTGGTTGGTAGGTGTTTTTAGATTTCTTAGGTAAAGGTGGGATGGAAAGGGTAGGGTCTTGTGTATGTGTAGATGAAGAAGGGGTTAGAAGAGTCCCAAGCTCCTCTACATCCAATGAAATAGAAGAGAAGTCGCCAACCCCTTGAATTGTATCGACATTACAACTCATAGAATCTTCTTCCATCTGTTAAAGTTACAACAAAACCAAAGAAAAGCAGGAAATTAAAGCATAAGTATGACAAATTGACCACCACCATATATCATCAAGAAAATTTATATTCTCAAGTGGAAGTCTTTGATTAAAGCTATTTTAAACAACCCATGACACATGTTTGAACAAAATTCCTTTTTCAAAATCGTACAAGGATAGAATGAATGATTCAAAAAATGAAAAGGCCACATCAATTAAAGTCATCAATGTCCAACACTGACAATGAATCTATAAAAATGCAGAGATAATGGCATTTACAAGCTCGACTCTTGCATGCAGTTGCTTTAATAATTCCCAATCAGATTTGAATGCATATTAATCTAATAAGAAAGGACTCAGCTCTTCAGAATTATTATTCATTTATGTACTAAATAATACGGTATATTATGATTAATATTGTTATGGGAAGATGCATACAAGTTTTGATTAAGATTATTACTTTGCAAGGATTTGGAGCATAATGCTGCTTTTCAAACACAATGCATTTCATGAAAATGGGGGTATAATTATGGACTTGCAAAAGTAGACCTGCAGTAGAGAGCATGGTCCCCAGACTCTCTCTACTTGGAAAGCTCCAACCAAACGTGTCCTAGCTTCTGAAAAGTGTTTCACTTCACTTGGATAACCTAAATATTGAGTCCCATTAATCCTTTCCATCTAACTCAGAAATAGATTTCATTATTTTGATCATTATATATGTTTTTTAGACACTAATATATAGCTAGTGATCTTATAATCTCTCATGAATATCTTCGTAACAAATGTCATTGGCTTGACTACTATCTGACACGTTAATGATAATCTCATACAAGTAATATTGAACAATATCATGAAACAAAGTGTTCTACAAGGTGTTATAAGAATAAGATTTAACAGGTGTGAATAGTTCTTACTTTGCTTAAGAGTAGCCTACCTTACCCTATCAATTACTAGAAGTTGTGAAAGGCCCCTGGGAGCTTAATTTCTATAGGCACCCTCAGTGGTGGCTCGATCTTGTTCAGCTATAAAATTTGAAGATATAAACACTCATTCGGTCTAAAACCTAGCTATGAGAGAACTCATTGAACGGAAACATAGAAAAATAACCACTAAAATCAACCAAAGTACTACTCGATAATACAGTATATTATGATTAATATTGTTATGGTAAGATGCATGCAAGTTTTGATTAAGATTATTATTTTGCAAGGATTTGGAGTAGAAGGCTGCTTTTTACACACATTGCATTTCATGAAAATGGGGGTATAATTATGACCAAAGTCAAATAGGAAAACAAACCACAAACTACGAATAAACCCAAAATCACCCACAAACGAGGCACGAGCATAGACAAATAAACCTATATACACCCAAAATCAGAAACCCAAAAACTAACCTTAATTAGTAGTGTTTTTGAGGATGATGTGATGAAGACAAGTTGGAGACGACACGGCTAACGGTGGTGACGATGACAACGGGGCTGACAGAGGGAGGCTAGGGTTTCTACTTTCTGGCAGAGAGAGAGAGAGAGAGAGAGAGAGAGAGATGGGGGACTCGGGAGATAGGGGTTGATTTAAACTCAGTTCCAAAACGGTCTTGGCGTGGGTTTGGGTTAAAAAAAAAACCCGGGTTTCGGATTTTAAACCTGGTACTCGACCTAGGTACACCTGGGTTTTAGAAGACGGGTACCAACACGGGTTTATTCTAGGTTAGAACCTGGTTATTTGGATTCCGAACTGGGCCAGACCAGTTGCTCAGCTCTAATCTATGTGATGAAGATCACTGTTAGTGACCTTGCCATTTCAAAACACTGCTTCTTTGATTTTTGTTGAGGATAAATTTGCTCTAATTTATTCAAGTGAACTTGCCATTTGATTCTATGAATAATCTCAAATGCTCAATGTGCTGAAGATTACTGTTAGTGACCTTGCTATTTCAATGTACAATTTCTTTGATTTCTGTGATGGATAAATGTTATGTAATTTATCCATGTTTGTATGCCATTTGATTCTCCTTCAAAATTAACATTCTAATGTGCTTTTAATTACCAGTGACCTTGCAACTTGTGAACCAGCTTGTTTGATTTCTGTTGAAACCTAATTTGTGTGTAATAATTTCAATCTAGCTTGTCATTTGATGAAGATTACAAATGTAACATGATTCTATGCTTTGTTCACTATTAGGGATTCTACTGCTTCTTTATGTTCTCTTTTGTGTACTTGTGTAAGTTCTTCAATCTAGCTTGCCATTTGATTGAATATTCGAGCAGTTTCACATGCTAATGTGCGTTGTTTCATTGTTAGTGACCTTGCCATACAATTAGCCTATGATGATGGTTAACTTTGCTTATCATAAATGTGTAATGGCGGAGAATGCTGTGAATGGGTGAGCTCAATATGGCAGGATAACCCAGATGGTCATCTTTATTGTGAAACTTTCACAAAGGCAACCGTGATGCAGCCCTTTGAGCCTGTGCTGTTCAGTTTTCTTTGCTAGATTACTTTTTTCTTCTGGTTTATTGTCCTTGTCTATCCCCCTTGGCTGTGATGATGATGAAGTTGAATGGGGACAAAAGAAATTTGGCACATATTCCATAGCAGGGTAACCTAGACTACTAATCACTACCTGTAACTAATTGTTGCAGCCATTGAGTATGTTGCCGCTTCCTAAATGTTGCCACTCCTTTCATGAGCTGGTTTGCAAAATCTGTGTCTATTGATCTTGAGTTTCTAAGAGCATCCGCATTGGCCTAGGCATAAGTCCAAGAAATGCAAAATTTGGCTTTTTAGGTCTTTAAATGTGCTGCATTGGAATAGGTAAAATGGAAGAGTTTAAATTCTGAGCTACAGTATATCTAAACCGTATTCCATCTTTGGTGAGTTCCAGGTCATCGCCAAATGAGTATTTTATTCTAAAATCCATAGACACAAACTGCCACAAACATTTCCCTTGTAAAATTATTCCTAATCGAAACCCTTTTCACTTTCTCTCCCTTTCCCCCTCACCGAACACCCCCATCATTTTTTTTATCCACATTTCTCTCTTCCCTCTAGATTGGCCCAACATTCCATCTCTTCGATTCTCTTCTTTTTTTCATTTTTTTTTTCAGTTCCCTTGCTAGTATCGTTGTCCCTAGTTTGTCGAAGTGCTCTCTTTGGCTTAGCTTAGGAACGTAGAGAAGGAACAATCAATTTCCTAGAGAAAATCAATTGTGGATTTCTGCCCCTGCAAAAACAAAAAGGTAAGATCTCCCAAGACTCGTTTGTTTCAATACTCCAGAGTTCATTCTTTTCTTGCGTATAATGAGAGCCTTGGTCCAATACTAGATCTAAATGTTTCATTACTTTTTCTTCTTGTTGAATTTCTGGGTGCAATTGATGCTTCTGGGCAAATGCGCAAATTCTAACATAAATTAGCTTTTATGTATTTTTCTTTTTTGTGGTAGTATTACTTGTGGGACTTGCACTCATGTTTGATCATATTTTGATTTTCAACATCTGTTCTACGTGGGTATGCATCATAAACTTTCATTATTATTTTTTCTTTTAATATTTTTGTTCCTCTTGTGTTCTTGAATGATAGCTTGGTACATGCATTGAATCTGGTTTGTGTTCCTAGTCTGTGAAGTTGAGTCTGTGGTGGTCTGCAATGTGGTCTTTTGAGTGTATGGTCAAGTTGGTGCTTAACTGCTATGTGCATTTTTATGTGGTCTGCTATGTGGTTACAAATGTGGTTTTTCAGAGCTGGTTTGATTTGTGGTGGTATGAGAATATTTTTTAAAATTGGTGCCCATCTGTGGTGGTCTGCTATGTGGTCTTTTAACACATATGGTCAAGTTGGTGCTTAGCTGCTATGTGGTTTTTTCAGAGATGGTCTGATCTGTGGTAGTATGAGGTCAGTTCCTGCTTGTTTGTTTCTGAATCAAGAATCTCAGAATTTTAACACTGGGCAAAGGAAAGAGTATCACGTATGATACTTCCTGATCAAAGTGTGTTCTATTATTTTCACTTAAGTATATGATAGTATCTCAAGTTAAAACTAATTTGTACTCATTCACTCACTACAGTACACACTCATCCACTTACTATTCGGCAATTCTGAAGAGAGGCACCATTGCCTAGTTTTTTTGGGGGGACGGGGGAGGGGGGCGGGATGGGGGAGATCAAAACCCCCCAATGTTGCACCCCATGATCCCTAAAGACAAGTAGTGCTAGTTGGTCCATAGCTCATTGACTCACTGTCTGGTAGTTATTTTTAGTTAAGAGTGATTTCAGTAGTAACATATTGAAATCTTTCCAAATGACATGGTGATTTCCACAAGCTAAGGATCAAGCATGACATTGATGGGATTTCCTTTATAAGTTTCACTTAATAGCTAATCCTTAGTGTCTGTTGAGCAGTTGTGAAGTGATATATCGGATTTACTAGTATACTTGACAAACATTTTGGATTATTCATATCATATTGAATATCTTTGCACATGATCTTTCTAAAATTTGAGACTCAAAAACTACAGTTGAAAAAGGGAATGTTGCTAGCCCTATAGGAGCTGTGACAGTTTCAGAATCATTCATCACAAATGGCAGCTTTAGATTTTATGGTTTCAATAGCCAGTAACATTTTTATTCCCACCTAAGATGGAAACATGGCAAAAGTTGTGGAAGGTCACCGCAGGTCTGATCAATGGTTGCTGAATGTTGGTGCAAATATATTGTGTATTTGCTGAATGTAGATTGAAATGTTCTTTTTATGGTTTATTATGTATTTGCAAATATATTGTGTATTTTCTGAATGTTAGTGTAATATATTGTGTATTTGTAAAATATTAAAAAAATGATTATCAAAATATATAATATTATATTATTATTTTGACTTTAGAATGACTAATATGGATCTATATCTCTATTGGTTTAGACTCTAGCCAAAAGCTCTAGTTTTAGCCAAAATTTTGACTTGGCAATGGCTAGCCATTACCAGTGCTCTAACATGTCTACCAACTATTGTGTCTCTAGAATTTGTTAGAGATGGATATCTAAGACCATGGACGTATGTACTTCACGACCCTCCTAAGCCAGAACCCTCATATTGACCAGACTTATGTTAGTCAAATTCAACTATCTCATGTGTTGGTTGAAGGCTCTCCACCCCCACCCTAAATAGAGACTATCTTAGTAAAAAAATTAACTAGTGGTGTCAACTTCACCTAAGAAGAAGGCAAGTTATTTGTCTTGACATGGTTTAATACTAATGTAGATACCATCTAAGGAACAGATAAAAAACACGCCCAACTTTGTGATAAAATTAGTTAATACTTCAATGAGGATAAATAAAGTATAATTGAGCGAGTGTTGACTCCATAATACATCGTTGGTCAGCCATTCAAAAAGCGATCAACAAATTTTATGCAAAACTGACCCAAGTCGAAGGGTTGAATCAAACTAGTATGACCGGGAAAGACAATGTATAATCATCCACTACTAATAACTTCTTGTAGATGCTATTTTTATATAATTTCTTAAAATTGAGTTTGATTATTATTTTTTGTTTCTGTTTAATTGCAAGTTTGACAAAGCGAAGATTATGTATTAATCACTGGAGAATACCTCCTTTCCGTTCGAGCATTGTTGGCACATGTTGAAAGACCAACCCAATGGATTCAGTGTTACTCAAAGAAAGGTCCAAAGTGAAGGTCGACGATGTCCCCGACTCCGACTTGTAGCTCAGCTGCATTTGTAGATTTAGTAAATGATATCGAGATTGTGAATGTCCTGGACAATGATGTTGTTGAGTTGGAGAGGCCAATGAGAAGGAAAGTTGAGAAAGCAAAACAGAAGGCTCAAGGCAGGTCGACAGAGGATATTGTTCAATTGAGCAAGATGAAGTATACTCTTCTCGAAGAGCCACGCGCTCAGGAGAGAGAATTTTTCTATCTGAAGGAGAAGAATATGCAATATTATCGAGAAATGGAGAGACATGAAATATGGCAAGAGGACGAGAGACTAGAATTTGCCTGGTTACAAGCAGAGGAGAGAGCGGAGAGTGAGCGGTTGGAGAGAGAGTAGTGAATTATGCTAAACAATGTGACTACTTTACCTAGACTACAACGGGCATATTTCCAACAATGTCAAAAGGAAATCATCGCGAGACGCAGAATCAATGACTTAGTTTTTTTTATATAATTTATTTGTGATTGATGCATTCTCCAAATTGTATAATTTTGACAATATTAATCAGTGAGTTTGCATCATTGGTTCGTTGTTATTGTAAAATAAATTGAATGTTTGTATGTTATATTTTATAACTTTGGTAGTATTTATTCTAGAAGTTTAAAGTTTTTGACAATGATTTTATGCATGGATAGAAATGATAAACAAAACATTAAAACTGTTTAAAATATTATAGATGATGAATATATTATAGCTTTACTTGGCATGTTCTTCAAGAGAAAATCTTTTAGGAAATAGAGATTGAACAAGCAGGAATATCTAGTCACTACTAATAAAATAATAAATTATAGTGGATTGTAGCCATTCTACTTTTGAGAATATAATTTCCATTAACGCTCAATTAGGTCTGATTGGAGCTAATGATGTGCTGAAGTGTTTCTAATTTTATGATGACGTTGAATGAACTCCATAAGTTCAATTGTAGGATTGCGCGATAGTTGAGGAAGATCATCATCAACTTGATCATACTCGAAATTAGGACCCTGATTATTATCACGCTTATATTTGATGATCATGTTATGTATAATAATACATGCTTTTCATTATATTTGTTAGATCCCTGATCTTGAACATTTGAGCAGGTCCACGAACGATTACAAAGCATTGTTGAAGGACTCCAACTGCATGCTCTACATCATTTCTTATTAATTCTTGTGTTGATGCAAAATATTTCTTTTTATTTCCTTGTAGAGATGGAATAGTCTTGACAAATGTTAACCACTATGGATAAATACCATCACTAAGGTAGCACTCCATAGTATAGTTATTGTCATTAATTGAGTAATTTATTAGAGGAGCATGCCCTTTAGTGAAAATGAAAGATCTTTCTAAAACATTGATATCTTTATGCGAATCAGATAATCCAAAAAATGCATGTCATATCCAAAGATCATATGAAGCAACAGCTTCTGATATAATAGTTGGTTCACGACTGTGGCCGGAGTATATACATTTCAAGTAGTGGGACAATTTTTTCACTTCCAATGCATATAATCAATGTTTCCTAATATCCCTAGAAATCCATGTTGTTCACCAACAACGAGCAATCGAGCAATATCATTGACCTTTGGAGACTGCAAACATTTACGATTACGGTTATAATTTTTTTTAAACTCCTCAATGTGGTGCTTTCTCCAATCCATATGTATTCATCCATAAAATTAGTAGTTACTCTATACTCAAGCACTCTAAATACATCGGTTATCTTTTGCATGGAAGATAGACCGATTCATCCAACATTATATTTTCTTTGAATGAAGTAAGGCTCGTAAGCTTTTACCTCATGTTGAATACAAAGAAATAGAGAATGAATCATATGAAATATCCTTCAAAATAAATTCGAGGGATATACTGATGCTTCTGCAAAATAGTCACGAAATAGTTGTTCGTGCCCTTATATATGATCACTCAGAATATATTTACAATGTTAGTGATTGCCACGGTGACTTGATGTTGATCCGTCATCATCATTAAGAATAACCCTCAACTCATTGTCAGAGGATAAGTTAAGCAGTAATTTGCAAAAGAACGATCAAGCTATTTAAGAAGCGAGTGGAAGATGAGACCTTAATGAAATTTCTCTTAAGATGAAGTGAGACTTACATTGTTGAGTATGTGAATGGAACCAAAAGTCCTCTCATCTATACACAAAAATTTTACATTAGAGAAAATATGGCCGTTAGGAAAAAGTGCAAAAATTATTACTGTTAGATATAGGACAATAAATATTACTGTCTGAGAAGAGACAAAAAATATTACCGTTGTAAAAAGGAGAAGATGTGTTACCATTAGAGAAATGATAAAAAAATATTACCGTGCTATAAATGAAGACAAAGGCAAAAATAAATATTATTACTATGTTTAAGAGAAAACCATAATCTTAATTTTTATTTACCCGTTACAAATATTATTGCGTTGAAAAATATACATATTAAAAAAAAATTTATTTTTAATATCTTAATAATTTCAAAACTATTATTGTATCCCGGGAAAAAAAAATTGGATAAGTGTTTATAAAATTAGATAGAAGGTGATAGTTGAAAACATGGGGAAAAAGACAAAATTATTTAATAGTGAAGTTTGTAAATAGAAGTGAGAGTATTATTTTAATAGAATAGAGAAAATATATAATATGAGATGTAGAAACTTTTTAAAATATAAATAAAGTTTAAGAAAAAATTTGAACAAGCATACTTTGTAATCAATTTTTAAAAAAATTGATAGAAAATCTAACGTGACTGCTCTAATGTTTCCTGTATATCACAAGCGATGCCTTTATATATGTTTGGTTTGAACACTGTTGAATCCTGTATACATCTTTAAAGTTTCTGCTCCTTCCTACATAGAACTGAAGGCTATATATAGCCGATTCATTTCTGAGCATCTCTTATAGTTTCGGACACTGCATTAAATGATTTTTTAATACAGCTAAGTGACAGGGCAAGTCTTCCATGCATCGTCCTCTTGTGCATAAGCTGCTGTTGCAGTTGTCAGATGCATTTGAATAGTACTAAAAGGACTGAATATTTTTTTTTCTCCTGTTTTTTGGGTTGAATTTAAAAATTGATGTAATTTTGATAGTTAAAATTTATATAGTTTTGTAAAATAATTATATATATATATATATATATATATATATATATTTCTACAGAAAACAAGAATAATGTTAAATACAAGCTTTAAATATAAAAGTCTTATATAAATTCTTTTGTAAAAATATGAACCCGTTAAAAAATAATAAGATTTTGCAGATTTTTTCACAAAAGAATTCATTTTCTTTTTTAAGAAAGGATTGCGAAATTTATGCAAATATATCATTTATCGGAAAACAATGGAAAGATTGCCGCCGTGGATAAATGCTTGGGGTTACTGTTGGCTTTTTAAAGTATTTTTTAATAATATTTTGATTTTTAAAAATATTAAAAAATACATATAGAAAAAAAAAGACTAACAAAAAAAATCACATAAAAAGTAAAATAGCAGTGGCTGTATCCATTACCATATGCTTCCGGTCATTTCAGTGTTCATAAAAAGTAAAATAGCAGACTGATTAGTCCAGGACCCAACCCTACTTTCTTGTTAAAAAGTTAGCTCAGAACAAAGCAACCTAATAAGAAGAACTTGTAAGTAGAAGATGTAGAAATGGAGAAACTTGAGAAGCAACAGTAACAGGAGAAATAAGCAACTTCTTCCCATGAACCAGAAGACAATTCACCATTATCACTCTGCAAATCTAACCAATTAATCATTTGGAATTGAAAGTCTGATTCATGCACAAGGTCCCAGGTTATATGAAATATCTATTTGGAGGGGGCAAAACAATGTCACATCTAATATTTCTTTCAAAAAGTCCCCAGTCAATGCAGTCATTGAAAACCCACTCATCAAGGGTTCTGATTGCAAACCCACTCATCAAGGGTCGAACTAGGTTTTTCACAGAACAAAAAGGAATAACAAGACAAGCAGAGAAGTTGACACAGCTAGCTGCTGTTGAATGGCAAAGATTCGAGACTGCTGATACTAATTTAATCTAGCGTTGTAGCTTTTAAAAAAACAAAGATGAGAACGGTCAAAAAAAAAAGAAAAATAATAATTAAAAAAGAAGCTAAAGTAAGATCACTCATATAACAGATGAGGAAAGATGGAGAAGCCAAACTTCAGAACTCTGCAAAAACATAACATTGCTTTCCATGAATTCAAGTCATAAACAATCCTCATATTTTGAGTAATTCCAGGTTTTGTACTACTGTCTTCGATTCTTGTAGATTGTTTGCAGTTGTTCCCTCGGTTTCTTCTACTTGAGCCTTTGATTTACTTGGTTGGGCAGGAGCAGAAACAGCTGGAGGATCTTCTTTTCGAACAACAGGAGGGTGGTCTTCTTTGCGCGTGGGTGGAGTGGCAAATACCGGAACAGCGTGCCTAATGGAGACTGGAGGAGCAATTGGAAAAGATGGGGCCCACATCACCTGAGGGGTTGGTTTGGATGGCATAGGAAGTGGTGGAGCAGAGTAAACAGGCACTGCAGTCCTTATTGTCACTGGCTGTGCAATACCATGGCAAGGCGTCCTAAAACGTCTGGGAACATAAGGAACTGCTCCTGCTGCAGGGAACCTTTGTGGACGGGCCACCCAGCCGTCCAATGAAGAAGTCTCTGGTGTTAGCAACTGGCTCTCATTTGCCGTTGTTGATGGAGGCTTGTTTCGAGGAGCTGTCTTCTGGCAAATTAAGGGGAGGATCTTTGATGTGGTCGTGGAGGGAGGTTGTGGGCTGGGTGGTC
The DNA here is from genome assembly GCA_011037825.1 of Carya cathayensis. NCBI lineage: Eukaryota > Viridiplantae > Streptophyta > Magnoliopsida > Fagales > Juglandaceae > Carya > Carya cathayensis. Next base: position 702,523 of record QGSO01000313.1, on the reverse strand, counting down.
TGAGACTCTGAATTGGGAACTTCTTTGGAAATGGTATTGGGGCATGGGGGTTAGCCACTGCGATTTCCTCCTTCAAACGGTAATTCACTAAAGCCCTTGCTATTGTGATCTGTTCCAGCTCGTCATTGTTCTCTGTTTCAGATGAAGAATTTGCAGCTTCTTTTGTCACTAGCAGGAAGAAAAGTAACATTCAGTACGATGTTCACAGGCATCTAGGAGCATTGGTGACAACTTAAAAATAGCATCACTAATATCATGGCATTGAGCCTTGAACTGTGGGAAAGGTAAGTCCAAATGAATCGATAAAGTGGTCCACCAAAGATTCTTATTTTCTGTAACAGTCACCAGGCTTCAATATAAAATGATGATTGGTACACTATGGCCAACTCTGTTACATTTACATTGCTTTGCATGCAAAAGTGTTCAGTAATTTGTATATTTTACTGGAGCTCAAGAGAGAGGTATGAGATCCATCTTCTAGTGGTGCAATTCCTAATCATATTTTTATTAATTGAACAAATCAAATAATGGGCACTCCACAGTCTATTCGCTCACTTCAACTATAAAAAAAAGTTGGATAAATACTCACATTGTTTTAAAGATGACCAAGCTGCCATAGCTGCATTCTTCTCTGCTTGTTTCTTATTCTTGGCAGGTTCCCCAGTAAATGTTACTCTGGCCAATTCCACTGTCCCTGTGAAAACAGGTAGATGCCCAAGGCCTGACCTGAATGTTGTGTATTGTGGCAATGGGGCTCCAACTCTCTGTGCTATTTCCTGCAAAAGGTTCTTGTACACACCGGTCTCATCCTAACCAAAGTAAAGCCTAATCAGTATTCAGTATCAGGACAACCAAACTAAATCTTTGCTATTTCATGGATGTTCGCATCATAATTTGAAAAGCAAGTAGCAAATGTCATTCAAGTTCAAACTGATAGGCTTTACGTGTTTGTTCAGATTTTTTCCATAAAATTATATCTAGATTAGTACAAAACCAGAGAAGGGATAGATCCTTTCATCTTATAATCTAGTATCATGCATTAAAATTTGATTTCAGAATGTGTTAAGAAGAGACTGAAGAGCATGACAAAAAGGGATAAATATAGATGGCTGCATAAAGGGGAAACTTGATATAGGCAAGTGCAGCTAATCCACATAAACCTAAGCCACAGTATTGCAACTTATATGAACAGGCTCAGCCCAAAAAAAAAAAAAACACAATAAATGGATTGATTGCTCAATAATATCTGCATTATTAAGATTTAAGATTTCAAACTACAAGTTCATACACCCCTATCTTCTAAATTGCTAAATGTAGCATTTAAATTTTCCTATGGACACTACCATACTTATCAAATCCATACATAAGAAGGCAAAGTTTTGAATTCATTTCACTAGCTAACCCAAGCCTAAAGTTAAAAGAAGAAGAAATAACAAATCTAGTGAAGCTATATGTAAGTGTTCTAGCCGAAAATTTAAAAAGATTTAGGTACATATATCCAAATCTATTATCTGGAACCCAATGCCAGAAAGACTTGTCATTTGGGACCTGAAACGCAGAAACCTCCACTGATCGATGCCAAAACAACCATTTTAGTTATCTAGGGTCTAATCTTCTGGATGTAATGACATCAAAGACAATTTGATTACAACTTTTTTTTAATATATAATTATTTTGCATTATTTTTCCTCCAATTTCTTGGCAACCAAACAGAGGGTAAAATGCAGAAGAACAAAGGTTTACAAAGTTCCGGTCATTAATCATTCCGTCTCCCTTACTGCAAAACACAATTTTTATGACCTAAAAATACCACTCTTAGAGCAATTTATTACACCAGAAAATCAGAGCGAGTACGCGCTGGTTCTCAGAGACATTGATAAAAGAAAGACAAAACCAGATAGCTCTCTCTCTCTCTCTCTCTCTCTCAGAGAAAAGAACAAAAACGCTGTGTGCGCAGGATGAGCTGATCATCAGACCAACAAAGCACATAAATAAATAATTATTATTTAGTTACGTTCTCCCTTCAAAATGACTTGAGAAAAACCCCACCGATTGATCGGAAGTAGAGAAAACAAACTCGAAATCGAAGATGAATAAGGAACTGAAAAAACCCTAATGGCCGTTTTAGAGAAGGGGCTTGGGAGGGTTGGTTGGGGGGGGGGGGGTGCTGGGGAAAGGCAACGAGAGCTGTGAAACTCACCAGGATCCTGGCGGCGAGCGAGTGAGAGGGACCGCGGTTGGAGAGTGAGTTAAGTGCTACCTCAGCGGCGGAGTGCTCGGCCTGGCGGAGGGTGGAGCAGTAGTGGGGGCTCTCGAAGATCTCTCCATTAAAGTTGACGGTGGCCTTGAACCTAGGCGCGTGGTCGGGACCTTCCCGAATGCACGTGTAGGAGGGAAGGTTGAAGCAGCTCCGCTGTGCCAACTCTTGAAGCTGGTTCTTGTACATTTTTCTTCAGTTCTCTCTCTCTCTCTCTCACTTCTCTATTCTATCCTCTCTGCCAGCTAACTAATTGAAGTACCAATCGCCCACTTTCTGGGTTTTCCTCGGATCCGATCTGTCTCCGAGGTTGCAGACCGGCTGTGGTCGAAATAAATGGTTTCGCACCTTTGGCTCTTAGTTACGGCGCCGGAGAATGGGCTCTCCGGCGAGAAACAGAAGAGAGAAATATGATGCGAACGTCTCAGGGAAAGAGGGAGAGGGAGAAATGAACAGGAAAGTCTAATGTGTTTATGGGATTATTAATAGGGAGAATTTATTATACAAATGCTTTTATTGCCCTGAGTCAACTGAACGTTAGGCTGCATGGATCTCATCTTTTTCCCTCTAATTTCTCCCTTTTTTTTTTTCATCCTTTTATTATCTTCTCAGTTCAAACTCAAAAATGATTTAAATCATTATATTAAAAGTTTGTTAATAATTTTTTAAAAACATTAAATTAATGTCACGTTTAATTATAAAGTTTAGATAAGATATGATATTTTGTTAAAATTTAAATAAAATATTATTATAATCTAATTTTTTAATATTAATATTATTTAAAAAATTTAAAAAATTAAATTATTTATCATATTTTATATAAAAATTTAAAAAAATTATAATAATTATATAAAATGAGATGAAATAATTTAATTTTATATAACCAAATCAGCGCTTATACTATATAACATTTATTAATACCAATGAAAATGCTACAAATTAACACTAATTACTTTAATTTATATATATTTTTTGTTTCTTTTGTATTTTAGTTTGCTTTTGTTTTTTTGTCTTTTTTAGATTCTTGTGACTTTTTGAATGATATTTATTTTTTAGTTTTTATATTTTTTTCTTTATCATTGGCTTAGCACTTGACATGTGTCGAATGGTTATTAGTGTTGATGTGATGCTTATAATGATTTGTTAATAGATTGAGAAATTATGAGCCAATTTGATTCTTCTTCAACTTGCACTGGGTAAAATGTGCAATTAGAAGGCAAAGAAATCAATTTTATATTTAAATTGAATATTTAGTAAACATTTAAAAAATTTCATGTAGATGGATAAAGTAAATCCTACATAGTCTAAGATTTATATCAAGTGCTCACTTTATACATAATACTCATATGAACAATAATAAATATTAAATTAACATTAAGTAATGTTAGATACAGATCTAAACTAGCAATAATTTTAGAATGTATAAGTTTCACGCACTCCCTATAAAAGAAAGTAGGGTTTATTATGTAAAAAATAATTTTTTTTCCTATAGATATTAAATTTATATACTTTTTTCAAATGAAGTATGCGGGATCTGCACACTGTATAACTGAAAATATTATTTCTCATTTTTTTAATCCAATGAAAAGTAACTTAAGAAATTAAGACAACATTATTTGCATATGGAAACCATTGTTTCCTAGTATTTTTAATATTTTTACCCAAATCTTAGAATTTAGAATGAAAGAAATAGATAGATTCTACGATATTAATTGAGTTTATTATTTTTTTAAGTGAATCTCGTCATATAAATCTTTTTCTCCTATTTTTCACCCATCTAAATGATTAGCTCGGTATTGGGTGGGCAATTTGCACATTACTACTCGCCGTGCAGATCGATGGGTTATGACATGTAAAACTAAGGAAAATTTTTTCTCATTATTTCTATGTGTTTCATTTCATTTTATCATTACGATTTTTTTAAATTTTTACATAAAATATAATGAATAATTTAATTTTTTTAAATTCTAAAAAAATAATAATATTAAAAATTAATATTTTAATAATATTTTATTTAATTTTTAACTTTTATATAAAACTATGTCATCTCATCTCATCTTATTGTCCAAACCTCACCTAACCCTATTTAGAATTCTTGAGAATGCACGAAATATGAAAAAAGATTCAGTTTTTTAAAATCCAAAAATTTCCTCAAAAATAGAAAAATGAAGATTTATGCACACCTAAAAGAATAATTTAAAACCAGGCCCCAAAAGTTTTTAATATTTAAATATATAAATTTTTAAAAAGCCCATTTTTCTTCTAAAAGTTTTCCATTTCGAAAATATAAAAATGTTTTTTTTTTAACCCCATAATATTTTTATGCTCATATCTCTCCTAAGTCTCTCCAATTGGTTTCTGTTTTCTTTTTCTTCATGAAGAAAGCACACGAACCAGAAGCATGATGCTTTTTTTCGTCTTTTTTTTTTTTTTTTATTTTTTGTTTATTCAAACTGAAACTTTAATACGACTAATTGTTAAGTTTGATAAAAAAAAAAAAAAAACTGTTTGTTGTAACTTGAATGGGTATGAAATGAAATTGCATCTATTATATGTTTTTTTTTAATTATAAACAACAAATGCATAATATATATACAGTAACACAAGTATAATATATGCACATATAAATTGTCTATGAATTTATATATATATATATATATATATATATATTATATAACAAGATGTTTAAATTAGGGTTTTACACCCTCCAACTAAAGTCTGCCAGGCGTTAGGGGTGGGCAAAAACTCCACCCACTTCGACTTCGCCTGAAATCCAACAACAAATTGACTCTGATGTTTTTGGAAATCGGAGTCGGAGTCTAGAGTCTGGAGTCCATGTCGGCTTTAAACTCTGACTCCAAACTCTAACATTTAGACTTAACATAAATAACAGGTAGTTGGGTGACCTAATGGTGCAACGCCACGTTTTGCCAATTAACTGACTTGCGTTCGAGCCCTCCTTGTATAAGATGGTGTATTTTGTGAACATTTTTTTAGAAACCCTCAAAAGTTCAAAATGACGTCATTTTTGCCTCCTATATATTTATCTCTTTAGGACCAAAACTCTATACCAATTCTCTCATCCTCCTTTGTTTTCTTTGAGCTGAAAGTCTCTCTCTTTTCTCTCTTGCCGTCGTTTCCCTCTTTCACCTTCGTTGTCTCACAAATTCTCTTTTGTTGTCTCTTGTCCTCTCACTTGACAACTTTCTTTCATCCTTATTTCTCTCTATGCTTGTTTTCCTCTATTGCAATCCAAAATCCTAGGATGCGAAAATCTTCTTTGAATCTATTTGTTATAATTTATGTTATATGTTATACAAAAAAATTGAAAACAAATCTGCGTTTTCTCATTAATGTCTATTATTTGTTGTTTTGTTATACTTTTTGTTTTGTTATAAAAAAAAAAATGAAACATATTTGTTATTTGTTGTTCTATTATAATTTTTGTGAACTGTTCTTTGTTGGGAGATTTTGAGATTATGTTGCAAGAGAGAAAACAAGTTGTGAGTTGTGAAATGTTCTTTGTTAGGATTTTCTTCTGTTCTATTTTTTTCCTACTTTTCTTCTTTCATTCAATTTCGATTAGAACTCCTACTGGTGACTTCGACTTTGACAACTCCGATTGGAGTTGGAATCTGTTTTGATTCGGAGTTAGAGTTGGAGCTAGGGGTATAAAGGGTCCGGTTTGGTCCAGTTTTGGATAAAATTTAAGACCAAACCGGTATGAACCTGTTTTACATTTTTAAGAACCGATTCTCCACCGGTTACACCCCTAAACCGATTCTTCTGGTTTTACTAGTTCCGGTTCGGTTCAGTCCGATTTTCTGGTTTTATTATACTATATTATATAATATATAATATGATATATTATAGTATATTATAATATGTAGTAATATGGTATTAGTCTAACTATTAATATGCACTATATAATATTAGTATAACTATTAATACAATAAACTATAGTAATATAAGATTTTAAAATTTAATATTATATTAATTAGTAATTTATCATATAATATAAAACTATTTTATATATGATATAAAAAATTAAAAAATATATATGAACTGGTCCGGTTTTAAAAAAAGAAAAACCGAAACTTGATCGATTTTAACTAGTTTTAATAAAAATAAAATCGGTACCAGACACCAAACTCAAGTCCGATTTGCTGGTTTTTTTTTTACGCCTTTAATTGGATCCAACTTGGTTTCTGACTTTGGTCGGAGTGGGAGGTCGGAGTTGGATCCTAGCCCTACCAGGCTAGTGGTGGTTAATGGTGATCTACAAATAATTAAAGACGACTAGCTGGATGTTGGTTCTGCTGGTGATAAGAAAATAGTTTAGGGTTAGGATAAAGTTTGTAATTTTAGGATTTGAGTTTATATTTTAATATTTTCAAACGTAGAATTATCTTATGTAATTTATGTTTTTTCTTTTGTTTAAATTGTAGAATCCTTTTGCGGCGATCGGAGATTGGAGAACAGAAAAGTGCTTTTACATCGTATGATCTTATTGGAGAGGTTTCTCATTTTCTATCTATACAAATTAATTTGCCCCTAAAATAAGAAAATATTATTAAGTATTTTTTATTTTTTTGTTATTTTGTTATTTATTTTTTCTGACCAGACTCTGTGATACAAACTGCATACTAATCTACATGATAGCAAAATGAAAAAGATGGATTGCTTACATGCTTTTCTTCAAGAAATTTCCTCTTTCTTAAAATCATATGGAAATTAAGATAAAGATCACAACGCCACAGACAAAGTTTTCAAAGTGTGGTTAATGATGGTCCTAAAGTGACCATCAATTGTTTTGACAAATACCAATATATAATACAGATATCCTACTCTCTCATTATTCATTCAATTAAATGGTTTAATTCTGACAAAAAAAAAGAAGACATATTGGATGAGTTTTACAACATTTAAATATTTAAGATTATATTAATCTCGGACTATTGAAACTAAGGCTTCGTTTAGATACACAGTTCAGATGAAATGAGATTATATATTTTGAATGGTAGTAAAATTTTTGAGTTAAGATGAGATGAAATAGTTTATAAAAAAAATGTGTGTTTGTGAGATGGGATGAGATAGTTTTAAATTTTTAATATTTGAAAACGGTGTGGATCCCCTTGTTTTATAAAGGGCCGAATTATGCACTGTTTATATAATGTTCACTTATTGGTTATGTTAGTTTTAGACTATTTATACACTGGTCACGTACTGTTTACTGTTCATTATTGTTTATTTAAAAGGATGTTTTTAAAATTTTGGAATGAAATGTAGCGTGTTTGGATATATGTATCTAGTAACCAAATTGGGCCTAATTTTACAATTATGGAAGATCTTAATTTACTTTCAAGAGTATCGTAACGAGTAATGTTATATATAATTATAGAGTATGTGAGATCCATGCAGTCATTACAGAAAAATACTGAGCCCATTATGAAAAAAAAATGAGTTTTTTAATATAAGTTCTGAGTAAGTGCCGTTTTAATATACTTGCACAACTTAATATGATACAAATCATTTTGGTAACCTCTAATGATCATTAGATATTTTTTAGCAAATGAAGATATCTTGGAATTCTGTCGTATTTATGTATTTGGTGCAGGGTGAATACGTGGCCATGGTGTTCTCTTTTTATTAAACCATGATAATGATAATACTTATGTACACACATAATGCTCAAGTCAAAGAGCACCATGGAATCTCCATGGTCGAGGATATCAGATTTACTGAAGTACCCCCCATGTACCACTAATGTTGATGGAGGTGTATTATTTAATATGTCATGACTTTTATGGTCATTAAACATCATTAAAAGCACCGGACTTCGTTATCATGGACAACCTAAGTGGGGAACCAACTTTTATTAATCTCCGATATTGGTGAAAGCTTGACCGTCCAAAATTATGCCACTAAAGTGTTTTTAAAAAAAAAAAAAAAAAAAAAAATTTGAAAGCTGTGAAAGTCAACAATGGAGGAGGAGGAGATGGCCAAAGTAAATGCCAAGTTTGAAAAGTTCTTCCATTTTCAATGTAATTAACATTTTAGTGATAAAATCCCTCAAAAAAAATAAAATTAAAATATTGGCATTGGCATTTATTGTTTTGAGAAGCCATTTAAGAGCCCACATGCTTCTCAAAATTCATCTCTATGTTCTATTTGAATCTTAAGAAAAAAAAATGTTTTGGAAGAGTGGGGATTGCGTGGATGTAGTTAATAATTAATGCTTATAATATTCAATATTATTTGAAAATTATAAAATATGGTAGGATCCATGTGAATATCTTTACGATGAAATTGAGCATAGAGTTTTAACTTCAAAGAAATTGATTTGGTAAACAATCTTTTTTTAAAAATAAAAAATAAAAAAACCTATGAGATGGGAATGTATAATAATATTGCAATTTGAAAAAGAGGGTTGAGATATAAAATAAAGTTTATTTCTTTTCATCAGTTTAAGATTTTAGAATAAGTGTTGATTTTATATGATATAAGAGCATAGGTATGAAGTTAAATTCTGACTTTTTACTCTACCAAATTTAATTATATATTCTACACATTTGGCTCATTCATTGAGGAAGAGTCTGGCCTACATGTGAGGAGGAGTGTTGAGATATTAAATAAAATCTATCTATTTTCATCAATTTACAGTTTTAGGACAAGTGGTGGTTAAAAAAAAAGGTAACTTCTAATCATGTATAATAATAGTATTGGCGTGTACTGAATGTGTAAAACATGTGTTTGATTATGTATCCGACACGATAGTTTAAAATTTTATGTTTTAGATGAGATGAGATGATAATTTTATATTTTAGATAAAAATTTAAAATATTATATTTTAATATTATTATTGTTTTAGGATTTGAAAAAGTTAAATTGAGATTTGAAAAAGTTGAATTGTTTATTATATTTTGTATGTGAATTTGAAAAAATTATAATGATGAGATGATAATTTTGAGAATTCTTAGGTGGCCAAACCGAACCATATCTCAATCTTTGAGTTTTGCAAACACTTTTCCTTCGCTTACCTATGAATTATCGGATTATATAAATGGATCGAAGCATCGTTAGTGTTATCACACTATACTCGTATTACATAGGAGAAGAATAGATTAATAAAAATGTTAAAGATTCTCAATAATGGTAACTCAAGCCAACTAATGTTAGTTAGATAGTCTTGCAGATCTATTGCATTTGACAGAAGTGTGAACTCTTAAAGAGGTCAATTTCCATTATAATATTAGGGTAAAAAAACAGTAGAAAGATCAGAACTGAAGTCATGGTGGAAAAATCAGAAGAAAATGAGGAAAATAAAAAGGTTGATAAATGGGACAGCATTAATCATTACAAAGGAGGAGAAAATGCGTTTGAAGTTGTGTTGACCAAAGCACCACAAAAACTTTGCTTCCACAGTTAGAGAAATTCAATTCATAATTGCCAACTCATTGTGGGAGGGGGGTTGTGTGCGGAGAAATGGCCACAATACCAGTATTTTATCCCAATCTAACAAAAGCACATTTATCCAAAATCCTAGGAGAGTTCATTCTGAATCTAGCACAACATGAATTACTCAAGTTAGGACCCCCTTCCCTCCTCACAGCACCATGTAAAAAGAAATTACTTGAATATGATTAGGATTTCAACTCCAGTGGTAAGGATAAGGATGCGTTTAGACGGATTGAGTTTCTCAATCGCTCATTCATATAGAGAAACTAATGCAATGACGGATGACTTGGCTAAATTGGAGACTAATGGTTCAGACAGATTGTGGTTCTCAGCTTCAGATACTCCTTCTTTAATAAGAAGTTTAATAAGACTTTCCTTACATTAGAAATAGTTAATAAGTTTGTAATGAATTTATTTCTTGGATATGTTTATTTTTTCTTTTGTGAATTGGATTTATTGTATTATTTTTATTTGGTTCGGTTAGGAATCTCTTTTTGCACCTTACCATTGGTATGGTGTTGACGGTATTTCTTCATCATAAGTAAAGGTTTATTAATAAAATTGGAATACTGTTATCTTCTTTAAAAATAAGATACCTTTAGATGTTGAAGTGATTTTACAAGATTTGTAAATAATAATATTTTATAAATTTATTGAGATATGTTTAAAAATAAATAAATTAAAATATATTTAAATGTTTGAAAAATAATACATCCAATTAATAATTAATTTCAGATGGAGATCGACCAACATAATAGATAATGTCTCCCCTAGAACCACCACTTTCTTCCTTTAAACACGTTCTAGGCTTCGACTTTACTCAGGCGTCAGATTTAGGTAGCTTTTTTTTTTAAAACTGTACGTCCTTCTACTTTGCATAGGTGTTGATAGGGCTGCTTGGCTTTTTCACTCCAATTAGAGTCAGAGTGATTTTGAGATCAGCTTCGAGAAGTGTCGAGTTTGCATTTGGTACAGGCTTTTAGTAAGTTGAAATGGAGGTGGAATTCATGTCAGAGCCCATAAAAAGACAAAACAATTTAAATGACAATTAATAATCAAACTACCACAAACAACTTTGAATTTCCCATCTTTAATCCAAATAAACAACAAACCTAAAAATATGAGCGGATGAAGCTAAGTAACACAAGAACATTGAGAGGGAGAAAGGAAATGAAATCAATATCATCATACATTGTTTCCAATGTGTTTTTGTCTTAAAATCACATTAACCAACCGTGCCATGTCTACCAATACAATTTCAACATTTTTTAAATATATACTATTACTTTATTTGATTATACAGATGAGATGATATAAGAGATCTATGAATAATAGTGATATAGTTTGTAAATAATAGTGAAATGGTTTGAATTAAAATATTTTATAGGATTTTAGAAAATGAGATAAAAAAATTGAATAAAAATATTATTAAATTAAAATATTCTTAAAATATAATTTTTTATTTTAATATAGTTTTTTAATTTCGACTCAAATTGAAGTAGGGTTTGGAAAAAAATTTCATGTCGAGTTTTGCTACGTACAAGCAAAGTCGCGTACTAATCTGTATACAAATATTGATTCATTTATATTCAAAATTTAAATTAGTACTGTTTTCAATAAATTCTACTTTTTGACCAATCATATTAGATTGATGCACATATTAGTGTGCAGTTATACTTGCAACTAAATTTTTCCATGTCAAAACTCGATGTTCTTGCACAATCGTATGGGAAGTGGCTTTTGTCCTCTACCCTATCTGAGAATAAGAAGGACGGTGGGATTAGAGATATTCAACTAACACCTCAATACAATCAAATTCAATGCTCACACTCCCATTGCGAGAACAAGTTTTCGTACTGTTCTTAATTTGACAAAGATATCATTGGCTTTGCAACCCCATGTAGGGACAATGGTTTTCTCTTAAAATGTAATTATTTCAAAGGATAGAATTGTTTCTGGGAAAAATTGAACGAAAGAAAGAAGAACCAAAACATAATGACCTGCTATTGCAGACGCGTATACGTTATAAAAACCAAGTGGCCAATGAGAATGCTCTATTGCTGTTTGAATTTGACAGAACACAAACCTCTACAAACTTCCCTTGCAATTTTATGTCAAGCTTTTTTAGGAGGGCCTGTTGGCTGCTACTAGGACCTAAAATTATCAACATGTTCCAAGTAAAAAGAGCTTGCAAAATAGAACAAGAGTTATGCTAATAGGATGAGATAGATTTTATTATATATTCTATATTTTAACACTTATCTTCACGTGTGGATTAAGCTCCCACTCAATAAATAGCCCAACACGTAGAATATTTAATTAAATGGAGATAGAATGTAGAATCAAGGTTCGGCCTTCTACTTTGATACCATGTGAAATTACTTGTCCCAAAAACTCAAGTTGATGAGGAAAGGTAAATTTTGTTATATATTTTTTATATCTTAACAACATGTTCCTGTTGCTCGATTGATCGCTAGGATTAAAACTCTACACCAAAGAAGGTTTCAAGTATCCGTGTTGAAAATAAGAAAATTTACTAATCATTAACTTGCTCCAGAAAGTCCCCCATCCAGGAAAAATAAAGTAAGATATAATTAAAATGTAAGCTCAACCACAGGCAAAAGAAAAATATTTTGTAGCAGAAACCACAAGGTACATGTCTTTGATGCTTTTACCTAGTTGTCAGTATCATTGAGGACTCAATTTCTGATGGAATGTCATGACTAACATGGACAGAAGTTCGTCACCAAATCACTGTCATATTAAGCACTCGGAACTATAACCAGCAATTGTATGTTGTACCAACTACCTTCTATTGATCTGTATATTTTCCTTGTATTATTAGTAGAAGATATATCACTACTATTACAAAATGATTATGAGAGTACGAAATCCTCTAAAGGGTTACTTAACAAATTGGAAGATCACTATCATCATCATCATCATCCTAGTGAAAGCGTGTGGGAAAACAATTTCTGGGGTTCTATTAAATAAAACAATAACTATAGTACATGCTGCCATATCAAAAGAACTTAGTACATGCTGTATTAGAGAGTGATCGGCATCACCATGAAAAGGGGCTTGCTCCAAGCAAAAATATTTCATTTTCCACATCTTTCACCCATTGGGAAATCCGGGTGCAAGTCTTTATAGCTAATGCCTGTAAATTTAAAGTCGTATCAATCAAAACTCAGAATGCATCCCACAAACATATGCAAAAAAACAAGTGCAAATTATGGATAATAACTTGATTGACTGCTTGCTTTTTTAGCAGCAGCTCGATGTCACCTGATCAGTGTTTCTTTTAGGATGACATACACAAGCTTATTACATTTCGCCAAATAGAATGATGAAACAGGTGAAAGACATGGTAAAGATCAACAGTTCATGCAGAGAGTACCAGGTAAAGCTACCAAGAAGGTTAATATCTCTTCGACCAAACAAAGGAGTCAATACTATGAAATCCTTTGTAAGTTGGAAAATATAATGTCAAGAACATTGGAGGCTACAACATTGAACCATCAAGATCTTCATTGAATTCATGAGGGAAGCACACTTATTAAGGGCAACAATAAAACTAGTTATGTGGGATAAAAAAATGTCCAACTTTATCATTTTCTTTCTAAAGTTTGTCCATAATATTAATCTCTAACTAGATGGTTAAGTATATTTGGAAGATAACTGAGGTCACCAAGTATGTGCATTAGCACAAAGCAAACAAACAAAAAAAAAAAATCAGATGCATGAACTTAGATAATACCTTCTCTGCAAGTGGATCAAAGGCCGCATATAGTTCAAAATCCTGGGTGGCCCAACAGAGTAGAACTGCCAGGATAAAAGAACATGATGTTTCACCAGGAAAGCCTTTCAAATGAAGCAAGTAAAAAAGAACACGACAATCTAATCCTATGCAATAATTATGAAAAGAGGTTCAAACAACTGAAGAAGCCAAGGATTCAGGGCAATTCCCATATTGCGGATGGTAAAGGATTCTCTCTCTCTCTCTCTCTCTCCTTTTGTTTATAGAGTGTATTTTATTCAAATCAAAGCAACCTCACTTATGGTAGAAGAAAACCGTGGTAACAAAAATCACTTAAGGGTTACAACTTGATCAAAACTATAAAAACGTTATTACCCACCAACTAATTATTTACAACAAAGATATGGTAGGCCTATTTTGTCTAGTTTTATTACCCGTCACACTTTCCGTGGGATATCCGACCAACAACTATAAATCCGTGTCTCCCCTGTAGCTCCCAGCTTGGCCAAATGGTCTGCAACTTGGTTCACCTTGCGGAACACATGGTGGCATGAGATAGACAGATCTCATTTAACCTCTATGATCTTATCCCACAGCTCCCTATGAAACCATGGACAGCACCCTTGCCCTTGCATCCATCGTACCACACCATACAATCTGATTCTACCTCCACATGTTGAAAACCCCTCTGTATACATATCATTAAGCACTCAAGGAGTGCTCTCATCTCTGCCTCAGTGTTTGTGCTCTGCCCATAAAAAGATGAAAAAGCCACCAAAGGTTGTCCAAGATCATTCCTCACTATACCACCACCTCCACAATTTCCAGTTTCCCATAGAGCAACCATCTACATTGAGTTTTACCTTTCCAGCTTGTGGTTTAGTCCAAAACAAGGTTTGTGTGGTCTGTCTCTTAACTTCTACGATGGGGAGTTGAAATTGTAGTATAATAAATCTGTCATACGAGGAAACTTTTTTCACTTGGCTGAGTTTAGAGAACATCTCAGCTAACATTCCTCTAATTTTTAAGCACACTGACCTCAGATTCTGGTGACACCCTTCCATTCTAGCTTGACACCATCTCATCAATAAGTTCCAACTAATAATCAAGGGTTAAAGCCCAAGACTTACAGCTTGAGAGAACTTATTAGCTATGTTGAACCAGGTAATCGATGGTAAAGGATTCGCTTGTTAGATTTGTTCGCTTGTTGGCAAAGGATTCGGGGCAAATTCCCATATTGCGGATGTATGGAGAATGATTACTTTAAGTATCATGTGGTAGATTTGTTTGCTTGTTGGCAAAGGATTTGGGGCAATTCCTATATTGCGGATGTATGGGGAATGATTCCTTTACGTATCATGTGGTGTATTTGGATTGAAAGGAATGGTTGAAGCGTTGAAGATAGGGAACGTTCTCCAGATGAGCTTAGAAGTTTCTTCTTCCACAATTTATTTCTTTGGGCTTCAGCCAGAGTTTTTAATGGAGCCAGCTTACATGATTTTCTGGTATCACTTTCTAGCTCCTAACTTCTAATTAGTGTATGCTGTTTGTATATTTCCTGTGTACTTGGGCTATGCCTATTTACTAGCTTCAATAAAATTTTATAGTACTCGTAAAAAAAAAGAAGCCAAAACCAGATTATGAGATGAAATAAGAAAAAATAAAGCACATAAACCAAAAGAGAAGCAGATGTTAACTATAATTTTTAAGCAAGACCTATCGACGTAAGTTGCATGTTTCGGCTGTAGTTGAACTGAAAGATTACATACCATAATTTTCATCTCTTCTAAACTGAGTTTTGTAGGGACCAACTCCTGTATTATGCATAGAAGCATAAAGTTTATGGTAAGCTCTGTATAATCTGCAAAATGAAAAATTGGTTATATCATTGACAACAAAAAACTTAATAATAGCTTCACCAGAGAAGTGCATTAGCTTTTCTTGCAAAGTTGCTGTACAATTCATACCTCTTTTGCTGTCGTGGATTATTAATAGGTGGTGAGAAATCTGAAGATACATATTGATCTAGAAATATACTGCGATACATGAAATGCCAAAGTCCTGCTGGACCCCCAATGCCCGTAAATTCTCTGAATCTCTCAGGAGAATCTGTAGGTTGGCCCAGATGTGAAGATAAAGATCCATAACGAGGCAACGGATCGATAGGCAAATCCTCGACATGCATCCCACCATCTAGCATGGACCTCTGAACTTCACTGAGAACATTTGACTTCAAAAGGACCACTTCAATACGAATCCTAAGAAAGTGCCGGAAAGATTTCTCAACAAAAAATACATGAATTTATTTTATTTTTATATGCAAGCAAAAATAACACCCTATAAACTATGTAGTAAGCCTATATTTATTTTACTTCTTTTATGGGGAGTCATGTAAAAATATATGGTGTCTTTCATCTGAGAAAATGCAACAAATGCATGCTGCCCAACTGAAATTATTTTTCACACCATAGTTTACCTGCAATCCTTAAGATGATAAAAGGCATCTGAACTTGTAGTAAGCAAAATCAAGTATGTGTCAACCTGCCATGAGCAAAACGTGTCAAATAATTTACTGTGTCATTGATCTAACCAGTAAACAAGCATGTCTACACTGCATACAGACTATACAATTTGTATAAATCAATTGAAGGCCAGGTTTTTCAACAACCGCAAGTGAGAACCTTATAAATTAAGCAGTTAAACTTGCACGTGAATTGTAAATCCAAGACTCACATCAAAGTAATGCACATAAGCATACAAAAATGCCATGGGATTATATCTTGGCAGGCAAATTGGTGAAAAAGATTCGGAAGTCCTGCATAAAGCCAAAAGCACACATAAGGTTGCAGTCTTGGAAAAAGCTCACAAATGAAAAGACAGTAAAAGAATAAGTATAGTTTCCTCACTGTGGATAATCTCATGTTCTATTAGTTTTTATACATGAACTAATTTATCAGGCTCAAATATCAACAAAAAAAAAAAAAAAAGATGTTACACACAAGGAAGTTGTCCTTGGCATGTTTCGCAGAAACTAGACAAGGATGATACCATTCCTCTGGGGTGTGATGCCTGCCATATGTTTATCAACTTGAAGAAAATGTTCCCAACTTAAGAAAAACAGAACTAGGCATGTTTCATTAGACAAATATTGGAACAACATATTTCAGAAGATTTTTTTTTTTTTGCCAAAATCTGGACACTGAGAGTGTGGCACAAACAAAAGAAAATGTATAACATTTGAGGGAAACTCCTTGCCGAGGGCCTGTGCACCCTGGGATTAATCAGGATATTGTTCCTAGACACCCGGTGCCAAGAAAAAAAAAGTTTTGCTAGGTACAAGCACACTTTGTGCACCAATTTGCGCACTGATGATCTTTTTTATTTAAAAAAATATAAAAAAAAACTTTGAAAGAAGAAGAAAATCTTATCTCCTGAAAATTATTTTTGTTTTCAATTCACATCGTTTCGTTAAACATGTGCCTTACATATCAATATCGGTGCGCGAATTGGTGCACAAAGTGTGCTTGCAAGAAGATTTTTCCATTAAAAAAAATGCATAATTTGAACAAACACATTCATGAAATGTTAACTGTGCTTGAAGGATGGCCCCTTTTGTTTGACATGGAGCATATGGAGAGAATGGAATGCAAGATGCTAGAAGATCGTGAGATGTCATTGGTAGAGCTTAATAATGTCTTGGTCATGTCACTTCATACATGTACGAGCGTATAATATCTCTCATTTTGCCAATATTTCTGGATTTTTATTCTTCTTTAAAAGATTAAATGAGTTATCTCTTCTTACATACATTTAGTGTACTAAGGTTGCTAAAAGGAATTCACTTCTTAAAACGACTGTTGGTAATAGAAAGATTTCTACTTTTGAATTTTAACTTATACAATAGATATTTCTTCGCATAACACAGAGTAAGACAAGACAAGAATGCCAACAACTTTATTCACCAAAACGTAAGTTAGCTGCAGAGAGAATTGAGTGGAACCCAGTTGAGCAATTTAAAAGAGCCAGAACCATTACTTTAACTTTCACTAGCAAATGTCCTAAAAAGATACTGAATTTTATCACCTAACAATAAATCAATGAGAGAGGTTCAATCACTTCACTGTACTTAGCCATGTTACAAAGTAACATTGTCCAAGTGAGAACGATCATTAAAAGATGAAACATGACTTATGAAAGTCAAAATAACTTGCCTAAATGATTCTGATGACATAACAAAGTTGGCAAGTAGTAGCATGTCATCAGGATGAAGCGAAGCTTTTTGAGCACCAACAAGACTGATAACCTGGAAACAAGCTTCAAGCTTCTCAGTGGCTCTAAACAGAAAAATATTTATAAACTGGAAATTAAGTAAAAGAACTGCTCCAATAGAGGTGTCCCTGAGGATGCAAAAATTCAGATGAAAAGGCAAAAAGAAAAAGATGAAAAGAAGGGCAAGAGGGTGCTAACCTTGTGCTTGCACATTAATATTGCAAATAGAACACCTGAATCGGCAACATCTTGTAATATAGCACTTGCAGCTTGCCTCGTTGCATAAGCCAGGGGAAGACATGTGTATGCGTGAAGAAATGTTGCTGGATTCCTAAAAACAAAGAAATGGGCAGCAAAACTAATAAGCACCATCAAACTAAGATACTATATTTATATATATTATTAATATTTTTTGGTTGGGGTGCATGCCGATTATTATTTGCAGACTATAGCTAACAGAAGATCAAAGCAAACCTCAGAAGAATGACCAAAAATAAGACCCAGGCATATCAATTTTGCATTTCAACTTCATTGACTACAAAAGAGATAGAAACATCATAAATAGAAACACATACAGAACAGAAAATTAAAATTGATTTTGTCAAATGTTATTATAAACTATGAAGCCCTGACCAGAAAGTGTGAGATAGTTGATGACTGAGATTGCTGGTTTTGCATCTAAATAAAAAATTATGTGGTTATAATGTAATTAATTATACTAATTAAATTTTTTAACTATTTTGTGTGTATGTGTGTGTGTTCATAACATTTACCAAGCAATACTAGAGATGCTTGCATAACCACCCGTGGATAGCCCAAGTGGTAAGGGCGAACTTGTGTTCATGTGCCCCATGTCACAGGTTTGATTCCCCCTGGGATCAAACTGCGATTTAAGTGGGAGGCCATGGTGGTGGGTTGCTGTGCTAGTCTCCTCGGGGGTTTAGGTTTCATGGGTGAGTCCTAAGGGCTCTGCCATGGGGTGGTTCCCTCATCATAAAAAAAAAATATAGTAGAGATGCTTGCAATCAAGTTTCAACCAAAAATCCAGCCATTCGCAGTTTTTTGAATAGTTTAAATGAAAATTTTTTTCTTTATAGAGCACCTTTTTTTGGACTACATTGCAAGATAGCAAGGAAGAAAATATGGAATGAGTTTTTGGCATGGGTGGTGCCTGGAAGGGCAGTTGATTTCTTAGCAAGTTGGATGAGTTTACAGGGCAATCCACAAATTGCAACAATTTAGAAGATGCCTCCTATTTGTTTATTGTGGTGCCTTTGAGGGAAAGAAATGAGAGAAGCTTCAAAGAATGCAAGTGGACAATGGATGAAATTAGAGCTTCTGGCTTTAGACACTATTTCATTGGTCGATAGTGATAGATTTTATTGAAGCCGTGATACAATAAAATCTTCATTGCTTAAAAAAAAAAAAAAAAAGAACACCATATACATTCACATAAGCAATATTTTTTTGATAGATACATTTACAAAAGCAATACTGGAGCCTCTACAGACGAGCAAATTAAGATTATTTTTCTCAGTAACCTCTGGCAATAAGATCCAGCATTACACTGCAAAAGAAAAAGGGCATATATGTTCTCAATTATGTATGCGTATGTTTTACAACAAAGGCATTCCAAAACCAAGAAGGGAATAGAGAAACACACCAACTGAAAGAATGGATTAAAGATGAGAAGACAACATCAGTTCCTCCAAGCAAGGGTGTCATATCAAACTTCGGATTCTTCGCAAAACACCTATTTACCGACTTTGTCAAAATAAGAATCATCTGCATCCATATTGTAAGCAATCATATGAGGAAGTGCAGTGATTGTCATAAAGAAAAAGAATACCAAACACAACCAAAACATTCAGAAGGGAGCAACATGTCAAACAGTCAAACACATCATCCTGAGAAGGATCTTTGAGCATAGGGAAGAAAATATAGCAATCATACCTGACCATAAATTAGCTCCAGCTGTCCCCTCAATGACTCATAAGGCTCCTCTGTACAACTAATGCAAACTAAGTATATGGGTCCCTTCACAAGAAAAATCACCTGAACATCCAAAACAATTTATTTTATTGATTTCCAAACTGAAAGAAGAAATAATTAATAAAAAAAAAGACCTCAAAAACCCTCAAGATTGTAAAAGCACATTCATGCTTCTCTTTCTAGGCATTGTATTCCTCAAGCAACAAGTGACAGAATTGGCTCTCTTTATTTTTAATAAGAAACAAGTGACAGAATTGGTTCCTGAAGTAGATATGGTTTATATTTTCTGACAAGAAACTTGAATAAAATGATCAGATCCTTCCTTTTACTGGACTTCTCAGCTGGAATCATATACGGGGTCTCCTTTCTCTGATGATCTTTTCTATTGGTATAACAACTGCGAGTAGTCTAAGGGCTTGTTTGGACACACAGCATTCTCAAAATTCTCAAAACTTCTTGTAATTTCATTCCCAAACATCACTCAAACACAAAACACTTTTCAATTTCAAATTTGCAACCTTTTCATCTAATCATTATTCAAACACAAAAATCAATACAAATTTTACAAACTTCAAAACAAAAATAATATTAAAAAATTATATTCAAACAATTTTTTAATTTTATAATATTTTTATTGAATTTTTTTCTCTCCCCTTTCCCAAAACCAAATAAAACATCTTCACTCAAATCATTTCAATACTACTCATAAAATTATGAGATACTCAAAGTATCCAAACATGCCCTAAACTTCAACCCTTTTCTTCCAGGGATGTTCTCGTTCCCAAGCCCTGGAAGAATATCAAGAGTCTTGTGGAGGATAACTTAACACTGATCTCACCAAATCAGTGAGAAATTTCTCCACACTGGCCATGGTCTCAAAATAGAAAATGTTGCCTTTCTGCCTTTTCCAAATCTAAAAACTAGAAAAAGAGGGACATAGATACAATCATACACACATATTCGTTGACACATATATACACCAGACAAGAAAAAAATCCAAATTTCCCAAACAAGTAAATGTCTTTCTGAAACAGCACATATCATTTTGCACAAGTCCAAATGCTGAGGATGGCACTAGGAAGAAAAGTAGGTATTCAGGCATTCAGGACGGTGAAAACACACTTCAGAATTGACAAGCAGAGCTATCAGGCAGAATCGCACATAACTAGAAGAATGAAAATTCCAACTTGCAGAAGAATGAAAAAAGACCTGGTGTTTTCCTGCCCTGACCGATTTGACATGGTCCCCCCTGAAAAGCAATTAAGGAATAAACTATTGAGAGCCTTATAGATGGCTTCAGAGAAGTCATTATGATAAGAGTAGGAGTATAACCATTTCTTTTATGAGCACAAACAGGAGTATGATCATAGAGAACAATTCACAAAATAAAACCGAGTAAGAACAAGCCAGGTACCCATTCTCCACAAAGGAAATAATGGCCTGCAACGTTGCTGAAAATCCTGCTAGCTTGTGTTCATCTCCATATCTGGTAGTTCATAAGAGATTCAAAACAATCTATAAAACAATAGAAGGTCCAAATAAGAATTTATAAGCTTGGACTTTTTTTTCCTTTTGCATTGAGTTGAATGCAAACAGTGCAGCTTTCTGATACAGATATATGCAGGAGCTAGAGACAAACCTGGAATATATTGGTTTGCCTGAGTTACTTAGAATAAAAAAGTGCTTCTTCCTTTTTCTCCATGATATGGAAGCATCATCCTGCAATAGCAGCCAATAATATTGCAGGTATTACTTATATAAAAAAAAAATAATATTGCAGGTGTCATTATAAATATAATTTTGTATGGAATAGCAGTACAAGTAAAATAAGAGCACCATTAAAAAAAATGCTAAAATGGCCATATTGAGCCCAAGCCTGATCTCATAAGACAGAAGACTGAGCTTTCTGATAAGCAGACAGAAAACTAAGTTTTGGAATCGATTTAACATTTAATGAAGAAATTGGGCATTCCCTTGCTTGCCATATGAATTTCATACTCTGTTTATTCTCGATTAGCCTCATTAGGGAAGTAGCCTGGCATAGTTGGGGAAATCTCCTAATTGAAAGATACTCTCAATCAGGGTAACATATAACATTTAGGGCCGGTTTGGCAAGTGGGATGATACACAAAATTCTCATCTCATCTCATCTCATCATTACAACCTTTTAAAATTTCCACACAAAATATAATAAACAATTCAATTTTTTCAAATCCCAAAACAATAATAATATTCAAAAATAATATTTTAAACTTTCATCTAAAACCAAAAATTCTCATCTCACTATCCAAACCTACCCTCAGAGAGTATTCTTCCCATTACCAGGTTTAAATCACGGTGACATATTACTGCTGACCTCAGACCTCAAAACAGGCACTCTTTCCAATCTCCCAAAAGAAAAGGCAGACTCTCCTGTAGGTTTGAGCTACTAACCTTTCAGTGCTAGATATCTCCCCTCTCTAATAATAAGGGTTCCAAACCTATCCTTTCTATAAGGGGCCGCACGGGTGTAGCATCCAGACCCAAATTTTATAGGCTTGGAAAAAGATTTTATAAGTTTGGACCATGGACTCAATTTTATTAAGGCTAGAAGGAAGATTATTTTATTGGGCCCATTAGCCCATATGTATTATTTGAGGATCTAGTATTGAGGAGATATGATTGGAGGTGAAGTTATGGACCTAGATTCAAAATGGAGTAGGTTCGGCTCATCAGGCTCATACATGGATGGATAAGCCCAAGTATTTTCTAGCCAACCTTCCAACCTATTTCCTTTCTCTATTTCCAGTGCCTGCAGGGGTGTCGAATAGACTGGAAAAGCTTTTCCGCGATTTCTTATGGGGTGGCCTAGAGGATACAAAGAAATTCCATTTGATCAAATGGGACAAAGTATGCACCCCGTTGTCTTGTGGCGGGTTGGGCTTAAGAAACTTGAGAACCTTCAACAAGGCTCTCCTTGGTAAATGGTTATGGCGCTTTCACCTGGAGGAGGACTCTCTCTAGAGAAATATTCTAGAGGTCAAATATGGGAGTCTACGGGGAGGCTGGTGTTCTAATGAAGTCAGAGGGCCCTCATGGCGTGGGAGTTTGGAAACTTATCTAGAAGGGATGGGATGATTTGCTCGGCAACTGGGAAGGGGCACGCGGATCAAATTTTGGCATGATATTTGGTGTGGGGACTTGGCCTTGAAAAACGCTTTCCCCTCTCTTTATAGGATTGCGTTGGATCAAGGCTCTTCCATGGCAAATAATATGTGCAACAATTCTGATTCTATTACTTGGCCGGTAAGATTCACTAGAGCTGTACAGGATTGGGAATTGGGAGACATTACTAATTTTTACAGGATGCTATATGCGATGAAGCCAAGGGTAGAAATGGAGGACAGATTAATCTGGACCCGCACAGGGAACACGAAATTTTCAGTCCGTTCATATCACAAAGCCTTGTCGATCCACTCCTCCACTGACTTCCCTTGGAAGTCCATATGGAGGAACAATGTTCCCCTCAAAGTAGCTTTCTTTGGGTGGGTGGCCTCTCATGGTAAAATCTTAACAATCGAAAAACTAAGGAAGCGCGGACTCTACCTAACGGATTGGTGCTACATGTGCAAATGTAATGGTGAATCAACAGATCACCTCCTTCTTCACTGCAAAGAGTAAAGGTAGTGTGGGATGCAATCTTCTCGAGACTCGGTATTGCTTGAGATGGTACCTCTATGCTTAATGTGGTGCACATGGAGTCAAAGAAATGGCCGGTGCTTCGAGGATAGAGAATGCTCCCCAGACAGTTTTAGGGACTTTTTCTTTCATACTTTGTTGCTATGGGCCTCTTCTATTGTATGGAATGGAATGAGCCTAAATGATGTGTATGCTACTATCAGTAGCACGTAATTTTTGTAATTAGGCTCTTTCTCGTATATTTCTTGTGTACCCGGGCTTTGTCTATTTACGTGGATCAATAAACTTTTTTTACCTATAAAAAAAAAAAATTTTCTAGCCAAAGCCGATTTGATTTTTGGTGGTTAAATTCATGATAATTGGAAACCAGCCCTTTTTGGATAAGTTAGAACCAGATTAGGTGCAAAGAAACCCTCTAGATGAAGGCTATCTCCACTTAGGTTTTAGAAGAATTCTTGCACCAATAATACAGCCTGCTAGGACACTTTTGAGATAGGATGTCAGCTGTTCCAAATCTAGAGAAGTAGAAATCAGCCCCATTTATGACTCCTAAATGGATCCAAGGATTAAAAACATATTTTCCCTGTAACTCCTTTCTAAACAAACTATGAGTTAAATTCTTACAATCGTATTATTAGGTTCTTCAGGTCTCATTAAAAGGACTGTATATGGCTTCAAAACTAGAAAAACAGAGGCTGCTGTGAGTCTGGAAAGTTTTTATAGCAATCCCGTGTGATGTTCTTCAAGAACACCAATCCCTAACCCTAGATAACTGCTGCAAATGCCAATGAAGATGTCAGCCTTGTTTTCTTGAAGTTCTTGCTTGATCTATTTAAAGAAGACCCTAGGAAAGTTGCTGCAATTTCAGGAGATTGAAACAAACCAGCCTCACCCTACCTATCAAGTCCAACCCTTTTCCAGCAACTTCAAGTAGGTGATTATTGAAATGTTTGTTATTGATAGAAGCAAAAAGGTAAGTAGCATGATCATACCCTTACATGCTATTACCCTTACATGTATAGTAAACAATGTTTTTAAAGTAATATGTATCTATGACCCTTTATTGAAAGCCCCTCTTTACGTATGAAGTTATAATATGATGAAAGTGAGTTTCAATTCCATGTTATTATGTGTTTTACATGCATCATGATATGTTTTTCATTTATGATTACATGAGGTATGTTATTATGTGTTCTGCAAGCATCGTGGTAAGAAAGATAAAAAACAAGTTATGAAATTAGCTTTAAGGTTGACCATAAGAGATGCATGAAACCAATGCAGTTGAGAGTAGATGTGCAAGCCACGTGGTCTACCATAGTATGTTATGATAAGTTAAGCAGTTCCACTTGTAGCCATAGGCAGTGGAACTGGTGCACAACCCTACACACGGGGGGGTTAAGGCGTGTTGGCCATTAAAGAAAGGGAAATATAAGTTTAATGAGTTATGCATAGTACATTTTACATGTTTATGTGTTAATATGAGTATTAAGTATGCACGTTTTTCATGAATACCCTATGTTTATTATGTTTACTGTATGATGTACTACTTTTTCTTTTTTTTATAGGTAACTGTATGATGTACTACTTATTGAGTATTGACTCATTTTGGTTGTTTGTTTGTTTTTATATTTTTAAAATGTCCAGGTAAAGAAGATAGTGTTGACGAGCATACAGCCAGGCATAGATAATGTTTTCAGGGATTTTCAGACTTCTTTGATAAGTGTTTTTACACAAAAATAACATTTTTAAATTTTCTTGCTATGAGACAACTTTTATTTAAATATTTTTCAAGACATTTTTTTTATGTATATTTTCCAGTTTATTTATTTATTTTTCAATAAATGAGATATTTTTTTATAAGTTGGGTCTCTTTAATGGGCACAGTTACGAAAGTATGTGACACTCCTAACCTACTGGAAGGGGGCGTTACATAGGCGTAGCACACTAGTGCCCCAATAAGGCTCTTCTTTTGCAAGACTCCATCAAAATCACCACATGTTTGCTGGTTTTCAATTCCTTTTATTAAAGCTTCATTTCCATTCAGGCTTTCCCTAGTCGTAGAATTCTTGCTCAACATGTTAGCTGATTATTTTTTAAGTACAAGAGGCAATCTACTGCAAGTTTGATAGTCACTTTGGAAGGGACTGATAAAGCAAACTATTACTCATCACAAAGAAATAAGTACTAGAATAAGGAAGGTGTTCTTCAATAACATGAAGGTCTGCATGGGCCATTTATTAATTACTCTACCTTGACTTGTATATATATATATGCATATTTATATGGATTGAGAGGTTGCTTGGTTTATATTTATATATAAACACACACACGAAAAATCACCCCCTCCCCCAACACACACAAATACATACACATTTTTCCCCTTTATTTCTTTCCTTATGCTTGTATTCAACTATGTTCAATATATTTCTCCTTAGGATTGTGCAAAACCTCTGGAGCTCTGGCTTTGCTCTGATGCCTGATCCGACTCCCCTCCAATTGGAGTTGGAAAATTCAGAGTTCGAAGTTTGGAGTATAAAGTCTAGCTAGAAAAACATCGGAGTCAGAGTTGGAAAGAGCTTCTAGTTTCCAACTTTGACTCTGGCATTTTTATTTTTCAAAACGGGGCCATTTTGAGTCGTTCATTTATCAAGGCCTGAATGAATATTGATTGAAATGATGCCGTTCTATCTAAATGAGTGCCATCATTTCATTTCATATGTATTTTCCTAATCTAAACAATGAATCTCAACCCTGAACCCTCATTCAGTCATTCCTCAACCTCAACCTACCCCACCCCCTGAGCGCCGCGCCTTTGACCTTACACACCGTCGTCTGTGTTTGTCTACCTCAGGATCGCGCTACAGTTTACTTGTCAGTTCTCATCTTGCTCTGCCATTCTCAGGTCTCAGGTGTCTTTGCCACAGCCAATACCCACTACACTTCTGCGCTCATTTGGTTCTGCCATTGTGCCTCCGAAAATAATCAAGCAACGGGTATAAAACTCCTTAAATTATTGATTTGATTAAGAATAAACATGTTTTGGATTAAAATAGCATTGGAACGATTGGGTCATATTTACTGATCTGATTTCTAGGGTTTGTAACTGATTTTAAGGATTGTTAAGGCTGATGGTTTGTGATGTTTGTTGGTTTGTAACCGATTGCTATTAAGAATGATCACATTTTGGTTTGATTGTTAAATGTTAAAGTTTGCTATTTGTAATTTGATAAGTATGGCATTCTAATGATTATTACAGATTTTGGCATTTGCATGTTTAATTAGGTTTTGTTGGACGTGACAACTTTGTTTATTTTCAATTTTTAGAAGGGAATTAAACGATTTAAGACTGAATCATTGATGGGGTCACTTAAATTTAAGACTGAATTTAAGGATTTAACTGGAATCTGTTATATGTTATTAGGGCTTGTTAGGGTTTGAATTTATGGTGCTTTAGAAGGTTTGATGGACCATTGTAATTTGTATTTGCCTATTTGGTGTATGCAGTATGCTTCAACCGTAACCATTCTTGTTGGGTCCGTCTATATATTAATAACATATATAAGACCCCGATTTTTTTGGTGTATGGCTGTATTCAGTATGCTTCAATTATAATCATTCTTGCTTTTTTTTTTTTTTTTTTTTTTTTTTTTTTTTTTTGTTTTCAAGAGAATATGGATATGGATGCTACACCAACTCCAAATGTTACACCTAATCTGAATTCTACATCTGCCCCCACGACAGCCACCCCCACACCTAGTACGGCTGCTTATCAGAGTTCATTGTCTCCAAAAACAGTGTAGGCTCTTATTGTTCGCAGAATTGGCTAAGGTCTTCACCTATTGGACGAGGGTGCTCATGATGCCGAGGGCCATTGGCTTGAGTCGGGTAAATAAGTAACTTTGTGTGATGGCAGTTTCAATGGCTAATTAGTATATAGATAATCTTATATCTTCTTTTACTTATATGAGATTAATTTATTGTTTTATGCTTTCTCTTGTTGTAGAGCTATCTGTAAATGCCACAATACTTGTAAAGAACTGAGAGATGTTGCCTAACTTGGTGCCTATGGACTGATAGTAATTTTTTGGTTATAATTAACTTCACTATTACCATTTAGTTTGGTGTTGTATTTACTAATTTTTTTTTGTTTAATACAATGCAGGATACTTGGAAATGGGAGATTGAAGATGGATTATCCTGAATTATTGGAGACATCCTGTAGTTTAAATTATTTAATTATGATACTTTTCTTATTTGGTAATTTGATGAATGTCAAGGTGGATTCAGGATGTATGTGGTGGTTTGGTTTAGTAGATGTGGACCAATGGGAGGGAGTTGATTTGTCGTTGGAGATTGTAATAGGTTTATGTGTACTGGTCAATTTGATGTAATTTGTTATATGTGATACAACTACAAATACTCTGTGTGTGTGTGTGTCTGCGCGCGTGTGCTGTCCGCAAGGGTGTGCATTGTGATGTTATGTTGCATAATTGTGTGTTTCATGATTTTATCTTTGATGTCATGCATAGGGGTTGTTCTTGTATATGTCACGAGTACTTGAGCTATGCTATGCCTACTTTTTTTTTTTTTTTTTGTTTTGATAGGTAAACAAAACTTTATTACTCAAAGAATAGGCCTAGCCCAGTATATACAAGACGCAGCCCTTTTAAGCGGGCGCAAGAGAGACAAGGAAATCATGAAGGACCATTCCATTGAAATCAACAGCTATGGCCCAATTACATAGTGTACTAAAAAATAAAGCCAACAACTCCTCTAGCGATCGCTCCTTGCCTTCAAATGTCTGTGCGTTCTGCTCCTGCCATAAACACCACATGATACACAGGGGGATCATCCTCCAAACCGCTGATATCTGGGACAGACCTCCTATGTTGGGCCAGCAGGCCAAGACTGCCACCATGGTCCCCGGCATGGCCCAACCCAACTCTACTCTACCAAGCACCTCATCCCACAAAGTCCATGCTATGCCTACTTCTCTCATCAATAAAATTATTCTTCACCTATATATGATAACGATTTTATCTTTGATGGATATAGACAAATTTTTTATGATTGAGTAACGCTACATACCAAACTTCCATCCCATTATATCAAATGTGACACTTTTATCACTCTTGGATCATTCTTTATTTTTTTAAAGAAAAAATCAAAGGTTGATGGGCAATATCATCTCATCATAGTGGGATGAAAGTATGGTTTGGGGATTTTCATTTATGATTTTATCTTTGATGGATTTAGACTAATGTTTTAAAATTTTATCTTTGATGGTTTGAGCTGTTGCTTGGTTTATATTTACTTATAAAAAAAATATCTTTGATGGATATAAACTAATGTTGTATTGTTATTATTTGGTTGTGGTAAATTAGTAAGGCTTAAAAAACTGAAATACACAACAGAGCTGCTGGAACCATACATTCCCACTAAGAACTCCTCAACACTCTCATTTTCAGCAGCATTGCAATAAAAATTTTCCCAAATATTTGTGCTATGAAGTATAAATGCAATCCAATGTGTGTGTCAGTGTGTATGTGTGAAGCCTGCACAATTGATCCAAAAGAACATAGAATTCTCATATACATGGATATAATTGAACGATTAAAGAATACGCAAGAAGTTCCCCAAGTGCACTACCTCATCGAGGTGCCGTTTGCCGGGCACCCAAGATGACGACAAATCCGAAAACCCATCGACTAAATCATCATTCCTCACATGCTGTATCTCATCCTCGACAATCCCGTCAATCCCTGACGCAGCACTGCTGGCACTGGTACTGCCCCTTTCACCGGCATAGCCACTGATACTCGGGCTCGACTGCCCATCGACTTCCAGCTCTGAATTCGTCCTCCTCCACATCACGCCATGCTCGACACTCTGTCCCACCTCATCAACCTCAAATTTGTCGTCAACTCTTTGCTCGAAACCACCAACAATTCCTTCTCCTTCATTGATCTCGGTTTCGGTTCGGTGATGGCCCTCCCCGTTAAGGGACTCCTCCTGCGTTGCCGGTGCTTCACTCAATGCCACCGATGCAAATTGATGTTCGAGTGGTTGGGGGGTATGTTGCCCACTTTTGGGGTCGTCGCCGGAGGTTGAGGAGCTGGAGTCGGAGGACATTGACGCAAGGAAGGTTTAGAGAGGAATGTTTATACTAAAAATCTAGGGTTTTCTCTGTAATTTTGGGTTGGCTGAGAGAGAGAGAGAGAGAGAGAGAGAGAGAGAGAGAGAGAGAGAGAGAGGTCGATTTTTGTGAGTTTTGCGGGAATGGATGGAGATGGAGGAGGCGTTACCGCCTAACAGTCGTTGAAGGTTTTGCTCCGATGCGTAGGAATTACACCATATGTGGAACGTAATGCTCATCCTCCAACTCCCCGTCTGACCGGTAGTTGGATACGTCGTAGCGTGAGATCCGATTCCACCTTCTCCCGCCCACTGCTACGGGTCGGACTGATATTTTTTGTTTTTATTTTCTCGCCTTTCGAGCGGCACTCAATTTTTGCGTAAGTCTTGGTCAAAAAAGACAAAAAAAAGATAAAAAAGGTTCTATTTAAAAATAAAAATGATAGTTACTGTTGTAAGTTTACAAGTAATATATAATTATTTTTTTAAAAAATATAAATAAATATGAAATTTATATAAAAAAATTATTTTTTTAATAATTTATCAATTTTTTTTTTTAAAATGACTGCATGACGCTTGCATATTTCACAACTATACGTACCATTACATGAGTTTTACTCCTTATCATTTTCACATACTATACAATATATTTATTTATTATTTTTTTAATTTTATTCTTCCTAAACTAATTGAGTTCTTTTGTTCATTATCCATATATTACATATTTGATAAGAGGAAAAAAAATAAAAAATTTAAAAATCATATGTAGTGTGGAGATGATAAACAGAAAATTTTTTAATAAGAATTTTTTATTTTCATTTTTTTGAATTGGGATTTACCCTTTTACAAATAAATTGTGTGAGAATTGTTTATTTAAAACTCACACAATCATTATAGAATGCCATTGCAAGAAAGATATTTTATAAAAATAAATTTATAAATTGATATAATTTTAAGATTAAATATATTTTTTACTAAAAATAAATTCAAAATTTAATAAATTATATCAATTTATAAATTTATTTTTTTTAAAATTTAATTAAAAAAGGTTTCTTTTTACAAGACACTGAAATAGCAAAAGTGACGTTAATTTATGGTAAAATCCTTTTCATTATATAAATATATTTTTACTAAATTATAAAAGGACATGCATCTCTCTCTGTTTTTTTATTTACCCAAAGATAAAATCTTTCATTGATAGTAAATTAGAACCAACTAAAACAGTAGCAAAAGAGACAGAAAACGTCAAAGTTGAGCTAAAGCAAACAACTACAAATTACAAATAATTGCAAAGAGGAAAGCGGTGGAGGATCTTTTCCATTCCACTGAATCTCCAGCATGCAATGTGGTAACCTCACGAGGGGTATATCTTCAAATAAATTATTTGAAGATGCATATTGCGCCAAAGTGTGCGCGCACCGGTTTTGAGCCCGGTGTATTTTAATAGCTTTTCACTTTTTAAAACTGTTTAGCAAAAGACGAGTTTCTCTTGTCCTGCCTTCAATGGACCAATTTGAAACATATTGAGAGTTTTGAAGAGTTGAGATTACCACCTGGGAATCTCCTTCAAATTGAATGTTTTTCCAATTCCTTTTGACTGCCATTTTGATGCCAATGAAAGCAGCCAAAGCTTCCCTACCATTTGGGTTACAAATAGGTGTAACTTTAGTAATACACCCCACTATCTTACCTAAAGGATCCCTACAAACTACAGCTACTACACTACTAGATAACCTAACCGCTACTTCAAAAGCAAACGAAATCTGTCCTATATCTAGGGGTACCCAAGTGTGGTGTTCCGGAGTGAACTTACAGACCCAAGCATTCCTATGGTCCTAAAAAATCTTCAAGGTATTAGTAACAAACTGATCTATATGGGAAGATTTAGAACCATGAGTGTGTTGAATTCTATAGAACAACATGCAGTCCATGGCTATTATTGCAAACAATTGGAAATGATGAACATCTTGAGAATGAATGTTGAGAAGGGCAGTAGGTTCCAAAATGGCCTTAATCCAACTTGTGATAACTTGTCCTACAATGCCTATGTTTAGAGGTTAGGGAGACTGTATCCAAAGAATTCTAGAGTAGGGACATTCTAGAAATAAATGGGAGGTAGTTTCTTTTACAGACTGACAAATGGGATAGAGAGCTTGATCATTTTCAAGTGATAAACACTGCTTAAGTAGGGATCTAGTCAGCACATTATTCAACACTTTCTAGGAAACAAGTTTGAGACGGTCTTGAATTTGGAGTGAACAAAGTTTTTTCCAAGTGTGAGGGGTGTGGCCTATCTCAGAATTATGGGTGGAAGAGACAATGGCAGCATAGGTTGATTTTATAGAGAAGTTTCCACTTGAGTGGAGAAGCCATTTAATATCATCTCTTAGATTTTGATAATTGTATTGACTAAGAGGGATTTTTGAAATTTTTCTTTCTGTTTGGTCTGAGAAGAGAGCTTGAAGCAAGATGATGTTCCATCTTCTTGGTTTATTTAAGATTAATTCAGAAATTTTTAAATCAGGATCTTTGAACATCATTTGAAGAAGGGATAGGGAGTGCTAGTGAAAGGATGGGAATCAAAGGGTCATTCCAGACATGGGTGGTTGCACTATTATTAATTTGATGACAAAAAGTGGTTGCTAGGAAATCTCTTTGTTTTGCCATACTTTTCCAAACCTTAGAGTCACTTTGCTTTGTAGAGACTTTTAGCCAAGAAGAATTTTTCAGATATTTTCGGGAAAGAACATTTTTCCAAAGATAGAAATCATTGTTAAGAAGAGATCATCCTAGTTTACTCAAGAGAGCCTTATTAAAGTTTGAGATGAGTATTATTACAAGACCTCCCATGGATTTTGGTTTACAAATGGAACTCCCAGATTTTGGAGTGAAATTATGGATTTTTTTGGGGTCAAAACCCCACCAAAACCTCATGAAAGACTTCTCAATATTCCTTATGACGCTATTTGGAATGAGGAAACTGGACATCATGTAAGCTGGAATGGAACTGGTTTCTGATCTTATCAAGGTTGTTCTACCAACCTACGACAAACTTTTGCTTTCCAACTGATTGAGCTGAGTTATTGCATATTTTAACACATTTGGAACCAATATATTTTAATTCTTTCATTACTTTATCATTGATTTTCTATGAAAGAATGATTAAGATGAATGAATTTAAGTTGTGATTTAAATTGATTAATAGCATGAACTTATGCTTAATTTTACCAACTGTTGATTACTGTGGAGTCTGATCCACATCGCTCGAGTGGAGGCATTAGCCGCTCGAATGAATTCAGGCAGATTCAAACGCTCGAATGCCGCTCAACAGTGAGCTTGAGCGGGTTGCGGGAAAGGAGATCGCTTGAGCAGAGGCATTTGGCCGCTTGAGCAGAGGCATTTGGCCGCTTGAGCAAAGTCAGACAGAGTTGAATGCTCGATGTTCGCTCGACACTCCGCTCAAGCGAACATCGTATTTTACAGATCTAGGGTTTATTTCGCCGTTAGGGTATATATATGGGATTTTACATCATATGGCCGACTTTTGGCCTGAAAAACACTGTTGGATTACAAGCAACACTTACAATTTATTTTCCTTCTAATTTTTCACTTAGATTTGGAGATGGGGATTCTCACGAGCAATCATTCACGCAGCAACACAAATTCTTCTGGAGCATTCACTCACACGGCAGCATATTGAAGAGTTCCTTGAGGGGTCTAATTGCTACTGCATCTCAGCCTCCTCCACTGCTTCAAATTTTCATCTCCATTCAATTGGCTTGAACTTTTCATTCCTTACTTGTTATTTAATTTCAGTTTTAAGTTTATGGAATATTTTTGAGATTTTTGGCTTAGAAGTTTAAGCAATTTATTTGTTATTTATTTACTTCGTGTTATTTATTTTTTCTTGGTTTGTTAAGTTTTCATTTAATAGTGATTACAATTGCTATGGATTAATTTTGAGAATTTGTGATTTGAATACAAAGATGAACCCTAGAATCTTGATTTTGGGGCTTTTTAATTTTCAGTTCATATTTTGTCAATTACTTTCTAATCTAGTTTAATTCTTATCTTAATTTTATTAATTTCTTAGTTTAATCTCTTAGTCTTTTACATTTCAATTCGACACTCAAAACTCTAAAAATATGAATAAAGTCCATGACTAGTGCCATTTTTCATTCTT
This sequence comes from Carya cathayensis, assembly GCA_011037825.1. Classification (NCBI taxonomy): domain Eukaryota; kingdom Viridiplantae; phylum Streptophyta; class Magnoliopsida; order Fagales; family Juglandaceae; genus Carya; species Carya cathayensis. Next base: position 668,791 of record QGSO01000313.1, on the reverse strand, counting down.
GTTTCACTCTTTCATCCATTGCACATACCATCATCTTTATTTTCTCTTTGTGAAGATTTTCACCATTTTCAACGAGTTTGAGTTTCAGTAGCTTTCCCTAAGGAGACGATCTAGGAATTTATTCCTAATTATTACACGACATCCTCCTGCACTTGGGATAGCCTTTGTGCTACTCAATTTTGAGTGAGTCATCAACCAGCTAGTATACCTTGGATTTTGTTCTTGATATCATTGTAAAGACTTTGGTTGGTTTTGACCAGATTTAATTGAAGGCCAATGTATTTGAGCTTGTTTAGAGCAAGCTTAGAGTCTAATACCGATCTATTACTTCTGAAGAATTGAGAGGAGTTATTTTGCTGAAATGAATGGATGATTTATTTCTATTAACCCTTTGGCCAGACTAAGCTATATATTTTTCAAGACACCTAAGGAAGGATTGAGCATTGTTTACCGAATCGGAACCAAATAAAATGAGATCATCAGTGAAAAGGAGATGAGTTAGGAGAGGACCACCCCTTCCCATTTTAATCCCTCGAATGTGGCCCAAGCTTTCTTCTCTATTAATTAACCTAGAGAGAACTTCACTACCTATGATGAAAAGGAATGAAGAAAGAGGGTCTTTTTGCCTAAGACCTCTAGAGGGTGTAATGTGGCCACAAGACACACCATTAATGAGTACATTGAAGGAGACCGTAGTGATACAAGTTATAATCCAGTTAATCCACTTTGGAAGAAACCCCAAGTGGTTAAGTATGTTTAAAAGAAACTCCCACTCCATAAAATCAAAAGTTTTTTCCATGTAAATTTTTATAGCCATCAACCCTGCTTTTTTCCCGGTTTTTTTCATAGAATGAAAAATCTCTTGTGCCATAATTGTATTTTCTTGAATGATTTTCCCAGGAATAAAAGTGGATTGATAGGGGAAATAAAGAGATTAAGGACCTTTTTCAACCTGTTTGCAAGAATTTTTACAATAATTTTGTAGCACACATTCGAAAGACTGATTGGCCTAAAATGTTGAACATTAGTAAGAGAATCAGTTTTGGGAATTAAAGTGATATGTGTGTGATTTAATTCTTGCAAAAACTGACCATTTTAAAAAAAAAAAGTTATGGCTCTAATTAGATCCTTCTTTATAATCTCCTAGTAATGTTAAAAACCCGTAAACCCATTAGGCCTTGGGGATTTAGAAGAGGGAGTTTGCTTTATGGTTTCCAAGATTTCTTCTTCAGAGGGAGTATCACAAAGGAAATCATTATCTTCAGAGGAGATTTTTTCAGGGAGCAAATTTTCAAGATCTTGAGGGAAGATAGGAGAAGTGGATTGGTAGATATCACTGAAATGTTCAAGGAACCTGTTCTTAACAACACAAGGATCATTGATCCACTAATTGGAAGAATCCCTTAGAAAAGAAATATCATTTCTTCTCCTACACATTATGGAAGTCATGTGGAAAAATTTTGTGTTAAGACCTTTGGTTGTCAACCATTGAAGTTTAGATTTCAGTCTCCAAAGAATTTCCTCACGCTGCAGTTGTTTCGACAAACACAGTTTCAAATATTCCTCTAAATACAAATTGTAATCCCAGGGTTTCTCAGATTGGACCTGGGATAGATGGAGGTCGAGTTACTTAATAGAGGTTTGTATATGTTCAAAGCTTAATCTATTCCAAGATTTTAAGGCTTTTCTAACAGCTTTAAGCTTTTGAGAGAGGATGAATGGAGGTGAACCTGTTAGAGTGTTCTCCCAGCTTCCCTTGATTACATGAAAACAGTTCGGGTCACGATCCCAAAACTCCTCAAATTTAAAGGAGTGAAAAGTTTTTTTTAGAGGTAGAGGTTTCTAGGAGAAGAGGGGCATGATCCAATGAATAGATGTGCAAGTGTTTTATTTTAGTGTCCAGGAAAAGGAGAGTCCAATTAAGATTTGCAATGCCTTTATCTAACCTCTCTCTAATGTGTCCTCTACCAAACCTCTTATTAGACCAAGTAAATTTAGAACCTTCAAAGCCTAGATCCCCTAAGCCTTGCTGATTCATAAATTGTTCTAAGCCTATAGGGTTTGAGGAAGAAGCAAAGGGCCTACCACCAAATTTTTTTGACTGACTAATGATGGTGTTGAAATCTCTTAAATCTAATATGGGTCCTGGAAAGGCAGATGCTATGGTATTAACGTGGGTCCAGAAATTATGCTTTTCTTGCAATTGAGCAGGACAGTAAACTAATAAGAGCAACCAAGGCATATACACAAGATCCGAATACACTAACATAGCCATAACATTACTATTAACAACGATTTGTTCAACATCGACTCTAAGATGCCACATACATAATAAACCTCCCCATTTCCTTGGGGGAGGGCTATGCAAATACAAGTTACAACCTAATTTATTCACAACATCAGCAGTCTTATTATCCGATAGTAAAGTTTTTTTTATAGGAAAATTAAATCAGGGAGGTGAGTCCTGATTTGTGCCCTTAAACTACGCATTGCCTCTGCAATTCCAGGCTAAGATCCTCATTTTAGGGGTGGTGGCAGGTTAGGGCTCGCCACCTCAGCCACTTCATTCCCAAAATTTTTTGTCTGATTAAAGAAAAAAGCATTACTCGCTGCCTCAATGTTCCAATGTGGAGCTTTGTCTTTCGGTTTTAGGTCCAACTTTTCCTTTTTGATCTCTTTTTTCAGTCCTCTCTCTTTTACAATTGCTATAAGTGTCTTTCCCATGTCCTATATATCGCCAATGTCTTCCTGAACTTTGGGGCATGTGACTAAGGGACACTGTGCATCAGCTCTCTTCTTTGGAGGAATCTCGTTTTCAGCGTGTTTCAAGCCTCTTTTATCTGTTCATCCAACAATTTCCAGTAAGTGCTTGACATTCTTTTGGATCAAATGTGGTTTTGGTACAAGGGATGGTTTTGGAATTAGGGTAGATGGGTTGGGTTGGTAGGTTGTAGTGAGGGGAGGGGTAATGAGGGTGGTTGGATCTTCATGTTTGCTTTGGGTGATTGGAGGATTCATCTTGGGTTCTTCATTCGGGGATGATTTTCCTTCTTCTAGGGATTTTGTTGAGTCTAAGATTGGGGAAAGAACAATTACCCCCAGGGGTGGGTTCGGGTTTAGGCCAAGGTTGGCTTTCAGATTGGGCTTTGGGGCTTTTGAGTATCACTTACTTTCAGCTTGGTTTCAAGTGGTTCTATATGTGGAAATGTTCTTAGGGTGGTGGGCTTGTTGACCAGGTTTGGTTGGGTTCCAAAAATAGGGTCATTGTAAATATCGAAAATTTTCATAATTTGGTTGTAAATTGAGTTTCTCGAGGTATATGGCTTATTTAACTTCTGTAGAGATATTGTACTTGGTACATGCTTATTGGCCCTTAACAACGTACATGGGCCACTTGAGGAAATTAAATTTGGCCTATTGATAGAAGTAGCTTCCTGAGGGGACTGGCATTTTCTGCTTGACTGCTGAGGGCCAAAAATCTCGTGGGTTAATGCTAGATGGCTCAAGAAAGATCGGTTGTCAGGATAAGCTAATATCGGGCTGGTTGGCATTACTGGGTTTGCAGTTACTGTTTTGGCCCACTGTTCACCTTCTTCCTCCTTTGTTGTTTGTTTGTTTTCAACAACCATCGAAGATTTACTTCAAGAGACACTAGACCAGAAATCTGCATTTGATACTCCAGCAAAAATATTGATTGTATTTCTGTTGTTTTCAAGCTTGGAATAACAGTTTACTTTGTCTACAAACATCTTTCCTCTTCCTTTACTGAAAAACGTTTTCTCCATGGATGCCCTTGCCTGCGAACTGTTTGAGACAGGTTCCCTTATTCGAGCTGGTGGGAGTACTCCTCTAGGCTGAGTTGGATTACAGTTGGCCCTGAAACTATGAGATTCCCGCTAGTTGCCTCTACGACCTAGGATGTGCTCCTCTTGGGGATACCCATCATTTTGCGGCTCAACAACTACTGGTTGTAGTATCAGCATGGGTGGCATTCCTTCAGCTTGATGGTTTGCTTCCTGAAGTTGCCTTGGGATCCTCCTGTAGTTTGAGCTCTAAGCACACATCCAAGGCCCATATCTTGAATTTTCTGGTATGAGTGTGTGTAAAGGACATGCCTGAGCCACATGCCCCAAATGGCCACAACAATAGCAAAAATCTGAGAGTCTTTCATATTTGAGTAAAACTTTTTTTGCTACGTAGCCTGGCTTGTTGAGATCGAATCCATTAGGTAGAGGATTCTCAATATTAATATCTACTCTTATACGTAGACACCTTCGCAAGGCTACACCAAAGATTGATGCTCTATCAACTTCCAATAAATTCCCAATAACATTACCTATTCATTTAGCATTATGATTTATAAGCATCTCCAGAGGAAGGCCATGAACTTGAACCCAAAAGATTGAGGTCTTCAGACTTACCTCTTGGATGCTTAATCCAGGCAGCCAGTTCTTCAAAATCATATGAAAGCCCTTGAAGTTCCATGGCCTATTTGTTAAAATTTTGTCCTTATCTTGCTGGGTAAGGAACGTAAATAGAAACACATTTGTTTCTATGTCCTCAATCAAAAGACCCTAAACAAAACTCCAAACTGCTTTTATCGTGGCATAGAATGTGTTTCTGTTGAGTGGCTTAGATGATAGTAGTTTACCAATCAGGGTTAGATTTGAGTAGTGGGTTGCTATGGTGATCTTTGGCTCCAGTTGTAGTTCATCCTAGGATAACACCTTAGCTTGAGAAATATGGCTATCAATGTCCTCTCGGTTTGTAGTCATTTGTTAGGTATTTGGTAATTTTAGATTGTGGGGTATGGAAGATTGTTTCTGGTGGGTTGACTAAGGGTTTGCGGTCGATAAGTTGTTGGATTGATTCCTCAAAAGGAAACTTTGAGGTGGAGTTGGGATTGTAACTAAGCACACTTTTGAAAACTAATGGAAAGAACTACCAAGAGAGGCCTAGCTCACTTATTGAGGCGGAGAGCTCATCTAGAGAGAGGAGAACAACCACTTTGTAAAAGCATTTTGAACAAATTCTACCTTTTTTTTTTTTTGAAAATGTGAATCCATTCATCATAACGAAGTTACAAATGTGATTTATCAATATAGGAAAATCCCGACTATAAGCCAACCTACGCATCTGCTCTGGAGTATCCCCGCACATGAAGTAGCGGACATTGTTTTAACTTCTAAACCTCTCCGAAGAGAGAAAACACTATGTATAAAACAGAATGACCAACCCCTCCAACCTTCTAAGAAGGTGGATTAAGGGACATCCCAGCTTTGGACACTAAGTCCAAAAGCGTACTCCTAATCTATTACAAACAAAATAAAAAAAAAACTGCATGTCCATACAACCAAACACCAACGAAACCGAGCAGCGACGAGGGCCCGGCGGCACACCCACCCCAGACGACGCCATCAGGAGCCCAAGCACAGCACGAGTACCCAGCTCGCGTGCGGACCACAGAACCTCCATTAGAGGTTGGCTGTACGTCCACTGGCCGTAACACCGATTGCCTTTCTCCACAGCACGAGCCCCGGGTTGTGTCCGGTCAAAAAAACCCCAACACCCGCTCAGTTTGCAACAATAATAAAAAACCAAAACCCAAAAAAAACACTGACCGACGGACTAACAAAAGCCAGAAAAACTAAAAAAAACAGACGGAAGAAAAAAACAAACCAGTGGTGCGTGCAACGCAACCACTCTTAGAGGGGGTCCGACGGTCGTTCGATGATCACCTGGGGTCTTAGGACCCAGAAAAGCCAGGTTTCAAGCCGGCAGGTGGCTCCCTGGTGGCGCGTGACAGCCACGCTCTGGGTCTGTCCGGGATTCCGTTCCGCGCGTGCGGGCTACGCTCCCTCCCTTCTGGCGCCGCGTTCGGTGGTCTTGAAGATCGGCAACTGGCCAACGCTCTGGTGGGTTGCTTGTTGACGGTCGGTGGCTGGAAATGGTCCCGCCGGAACTCCCCTCCTTTATTTACCTGAAAACCCACAAAAAAACCCAAAACAAAAGGAAAAACTAACACAGAGACAGCAAATAGAGAGAAAAAGGGGAAAGGGAGGGGGGGGGAGGAGCCGAAGCTCCCACCCTCATCGGTCGATCTAGTCTGTTAGGATTTTATGGAGAGAGAACGGAGGATTTTTCTAGTCTGTTAAAAAAAAGAAAAACAATCGAAATCGAACAAATTCTACCTGACCTGCTTTTGTTTTCAGCTAAAAGGGCATGCATCTCATATCAAAGAATATTTACCAAATCTTTTTACTAAAATATTTTTATATGCTTCTTTGCGTTTAGTACGGTTTGCAATAGCATTTATTTTTGCAGAGAAATCTGATGGGTGGAGCTAGCATATTCTCTCACTTTAGGCCTATGGATAAAGAAACATCAATCAATATGAACTTTTTATTCAGGGATGATTATCATCCAAGTCCTCTAGGTTCGGAATTTTTAAAATTAATTCTTAAAACTAGGCGGCTATTAAAAAAACACCTCTATTAACATTAGTTGCAAGTACTTAATACAAATGTGTAATGTCATGTATAGTCGTAGAGTGTTCTGACGCTGTATAGTCGCTTTGAAAAATAGTAGAGTTTATTATTAAAAAATTAACTTTTTTCATATAAGTCTCGTATTAATCACTTTTTTTAAAGTGATTGTGCGACGCTTGCGACGTTTGTGATTGTGCGACGTTTGCGTACTTAAGACTGCAACTAACATTTCTTAATATAAGCTATTGCCATATAAATGATAAATTGTTGTTGGGATTTATTGATGCAATTATTAGCAGTGCTTGTAACACTTCTACAGTCACTAGCGATTAGAGCAGGATAGCTCAATACAAATTGAGGTTTACAGCAAAATTTAAGTGAGCATTCTTAATTATAATATAATAAAATATAAATTATTATATTGGATAATTTTCAAAATTTTTAATAAAATGAGGCTTTATTTAAAATCTTTTAATGAAAATTTTTGAATTTATATTTAATACATAAATTTAAAATGAGGCTTATTGTAAGTTTTGTGCCTCAATTTAGCAAGATCTTAGAAAAATTATTTAAAAATATAAATTGTTCATTGTATTAAATATTAAACTTAGTACCATGGGGCCTTGAACACATTAAAATATATAAAAATTATTAAAATTTTTATTTAATGAAATGGTTTTTAATTTTTTCTAAAACAAACTAATATAATGTTAAATACAGTTACAGATTGTGCAGGTGCATCACTCTTCTTTTAAATAAGGGTGTAGTTCATTATTAAAATAAATAAATTTTTTTATGTGGGCTTATATTTATTTACTTTTTTCAAAAAGAGTGTGTAGTGATTGCACACTCTATAACTACAAATATTATTTCTCAAAAAATTAAAATAAAAAAATGCACACTTTTAGTTTTGAGACCTTGCATAGGATGTGGCCTTAGACAATGGGCCTAAGTGGCCTTGCTCTTGAGCCGACTCGGATTAGAGAAACAACTTCGGGTGATCCCAGTGAGCGATGCCTCGTATCGTTAAGTTAGAAAAACTATAATCTCTTAATCAATCTAATAATTTCACAGTATGCACATGGAGGTGTACTTATAAGGTTTAAGGTGTCACACGTGGTGAAGCATTTCTCATGGATACGATACTGGACATAATAGTGTCTCGCCGGTGAATCTCTCATGATATAAGCTTCATCGGGCAAGGTTCTCTACCAGCCACAATGATTCCTTGTATTATCATATGAACTCCAAATGACGTGTTTTATTTAGTTTCAACCCTTGCTTGCCTTATATCACGTATGATCAATTGTACTGCATAAGTTCTCTTCGTTATTTATTTTTATCTAATGGTAATTGAGGAATCTGTACCTTTGCTAGCCCTCTTCCGAGTGAGGAGGATATTGAGATTTGATTAATATATATACTTACGATAAGGATTATTACTGTTATGAATATTATTAATTACGATCATTTTAATTATCATTATTTTATCATTTCATGATATGATAAACATTGCATGGATCCTAGACAGGTTATTGATTTTGTATTTTCACTGAAGAATGGGTCTTATGGCAGCAACAAATCATTTGATCCCCTATGCAGCAGCAAAGCTATAGATGGATTCTACCATGACCTTGATGCAGGGAGATCTGAGACAGATGATGCTGAGCTGTCAGATTGCACCTTGATGGCGTTGAGATACCATGAGTTGGCATATCAGCGCAAAGGCGGGAATTGATTGTGATATGTTCCTCATTGAGGCCGTTTTGAGTACGTTTCAATCTTTTGGCTATAACTTTGGCTACGGGTGTCGGAATCGCACATAAGACCCTAATTCGGAAAGCTCCTTTCGGCGCGCACGCTGTCCACATTGAGCATGGCTCCATGTGCCTTTATTTCGACCTCAAATTTTGCTGTTTTCCCCTCCGAATCACTAGTTTTAGTTATTTTTTACTATTTATGGTAATATTTCGCTTGTCAGTTAGGAAGTCATTTTTAAATCCGATTTGGGCCGGATTTTTTTGCAGATTGCTTATTTTATTTCGAGTTTCAATTTAGAGTGATTTATGAGATTTTGCTATTTTTGGCAAAATTCGGATAAACACGATTTTTGGTTATAACAGTTCAGCTTGTGGACTGATTTTGGGGATTGCTTGATTTTATAATATTCCGTTAAACCCTAGAGACTTTTTTCTCTGGTTTTGGGCGATTTTTCTCCTGTGAATCATCTATTGGAACTAGCCTGCAGGATAATCGCTATTCTGTCCAGTGTCAGACCTACAGGCTCCTATAAACTAAATGTTGATGGGGCCATGCTCTATGATCAAAAGAAGCTAGGTGTTGGGATTATTCCCAGAGATTTTAAGAGAGACATGGTGCTGGCAGCTAGCAAGAAGGAAGATGATTTAGGAGATCCACCAACGGTTGAAATATTGTTCATGTTTAGAGGGCTAAAACTATGTGCAAATATAGGAATACAAAACATTATTCTGGAAAATGATTTTTTGCATATGGTATTGAGGTGCAACAATGTTCTATTTCATTTGTGCATGCCTCAACGTTTTCAAATTCAAGAGATTAGAAGACTAATGCAGATGTTTCAGGCTTGCACATCTCAACATGTTAATAGGCTTGGGAATGAGGTTGCTTATAGACTAGCTAGATATGCTTGGAATATTGAAGACATTGAGATGTGGTGGGAGGGTGTTTCTACTCACATTTCTCAAGCTATTTCGCTTGATAAACACTCTTTGTAATATCTTTGCTTTAATTTAATTAAGTTTTACTTCCTATAAAAAAAAAGATGATATGATATTAAACGATTGGTATATAAGTAAAATATCATAAATAATTTTCAATAATTTAATATTACATATTAATAACTATAATGATGATAGAATAATAATTTTTATATTCTATTATTAATTGAAAAAAATGAAAAAAAGGTACTCCAAATCTCGGGCATGTAGATGCATCATGTATATAAGTTGTCCTCGTACTTTTTTTAGGGAGGGAGGGAGTGAGGGAGTGATAGTACAATTTCCTGAATTGATATAACAATAGATGTTAATAGAATTAAGCTGATCACAGGCAATAGTGCCTGTTTGGGTTTGTGTTTGGAACTTAATTTAAAGGGCTTAAAAGTGCTTTAAGGATTTAAAAAAAAAATTGAGAATCCACTTTTTAATAAAAATCAAATTGAAGCTTCTATTAGAAAAGTTCTTATAGAGATAACTGTATATTTTTTTAAAAAACTATGGTATTTAATTTTAAAAATATTTTAGATGCATGTTTATTAAATTTTAAATAACTTAAATTGCATACCTTTATAATAAAGTCTACAATTAAAAAGTACTTATATAAAAAACTCTATTTTCTACCACAATTTTAAAGAGAGTGCCTAATAATTATGATAAGAGAAATATTTTAGTCACAATGAGACTACACATAAGTAAATTCACAAACTGATATGACTTGATGCAATACATTAGATTGTAAAATTATTTTTATTATAAAATAAATCTAACAGATTACGTAAAATTACATCAATTTATAAGTTTACTTTTATATAATTTCTTTATGTTTGTACCAGTTATGTTACCATAATAGGACATTTATCACAAAGAGTACTTTTGCAAAGCAAGAATACATCACAAGACTACAAAAGCTTCAGGCTTTATTATAATGCTATAAACAAGAAGATATACATATATACATGATACTTGCAAGTCTTGATCACATTCTATTAATTTATTCATCCACGAATATACGAGGACGGCCATCTAGAGAGCCATGTGAAGCAACAACACGTGTCTATAAGAAAAACAAACTTTTGCGATTAATTAATAGCAACGAAAAGATTATTAGCAACCAATTTTGATTGCTAATAATCTTTTCGTTGCTATTAATTGGTTGTAAAAACTCGTTTTTCTTGTAGCTAGCGAGATTGCAGCACACACTAAATACTTGAGAATATATATATATATATAGACACACTAGTTGATGGTGCTATGTGGAAGGCAAGTTTTTCCAATTATGTGAAAATTCCTGGAAATAACATCTATAAATAAATGTGGTTGAAAATAGGATAACGTAGAGTAGCATAAAAACTTGGTATAAAAATATGAAATTGGTTGAATTGAATAGCAATGGGTTAATGAATAAGGTGGGTGAAAAGCAGCATTTAAAAATATATATTTTTCTTTCTTGGCCAAAGTCTTGAATTCAAAACAATTATTGGTACTCAAAATAATGAAAATGTAACACCCAAAAACAAAAAACTATGTCTACCTGTGGAACATTGAGGAAGGAATGATAATCATATCTGCTAGAATAAAAACTAAATTCTATCATTCGAAATCTTAGAGCATTGTTACTGGAGTATCTATATCCAAAACTAAAGTCCAATTTTACCTATTAGAGATAAAAACCACTTGCAATCAATTATCCATAGTTAAATATTTTAGCTTTGAGCTACAGTATAGGTAAAGAAAAAAGTAAATTTGATAGTTACTATTCTACAAGCAAATCTTTATTTTATTATTTTTTAAGTCTCTCTCTTTTGATAGTTACTGTCTTTTAAATCTTTATTATTTTTAATCCATAATTTAATTCGAATATGATTACTAATTAATATATAATAGGTAAAATAGTAAAATATGATAAAATAAAATAAAATAATAATTAAAAAAATTAAATATTTTTTAATTTTTTAATTATTTATTACTATATAATAAATAAATAGATAATCTAATGTAGAAATTTGATATAAATAGTTAAAGTCAAATTCATCTTATATTATTTTATTATTATATAATGAAAAAATGGCTATTCCAATGTAGAGATTTATGTAAATGGAATAGCCAATATCTAAATTCATCTTATATTCATAAGAAATGTCATTTACAGATGCATAATCCAATAACAATGCTCTAAGAGTACTTTCACTGGATTATGTAAATGTAAATAAAGTGAGAAGTTTGACTAATAGAGCATAAAAATGTGCTGCATTAGATTATGCAAATGTAAACAAAGCATTAAAAAATTATTTCTTCCCTCATGAGCACTTTCTGTTTGCACTTTGATTGCATGGAAAACAAAGTAATTAGTGTAAAAATTAATTTTGAGTTTTCAGAAATTTCGTTGTTTTAGGGAATAATTTTCTAAAACTAATTTTTTAAAACCTCTACAATGTTCACCTCTATCTTCTTTTTTCTTCAATTTCCTTTCAAAAGGCTACCTCCATCATGCATCTTTTACATATTAATTAATTAGGATTTTTACTGTTTGTATCTAGCAATTATATGTTAATTATAATTAAGATTTTTATAATTTTTCTCTATGTTCTTTTGTTAGGATTTTTACCATTTGTCTCTACCAATCATATCTTAATTATAATTTGATTATTAATTAACATATAATTCGTAGAATTGTAAAAAATTAAAAAAAATAAATTAGGAAAAAATATTATTAAATTATTATTTTGATTAATAGATAGATCATAATCTAATGTGGAAATAGGGCAAAAATTTACACATGGCAAAAATGTACACATGCAATCAAACAAGGGCAAAAATGTAAAAGTGCAAGATACAATCGTACGAAAAGACAAATCAACAAACAAGGGCACAAAAGTAAATAAGAGAAACATTAAGGGACAGAAATGGAAAGTAAAAATTCCCTAAAATCTACTATTCATAAGTGGATAGATGCTTATATAATAATAGTAGATATATATACACACATATATATATATATATATGAATATATATACTAGTAAGATGTTACGTGCCTAAGGCATGTTTGGCCAGTTGATATACGTAGTGCTGTGGAAGGTGGCCAAACAAAATACATATTGCATTTTTAAAGGAAAACAAAATCATCAAGCAATTATTTCACTTTATAGAAAAGCTTTGGTGCACCTGCATTGCAAAATGGAAATTTTTTAGAAGATGCAGATCAATGTAAATGACATAAGTCTCCTTGTAATTGGAGAATGCTACTTACACATTTGTTAACAAGACCAGTAATAAAAAATTGTCTAGTGCAGTGCATCTGTCCTGTTTCATTTCCTTGGATCCTCTTAACGCTTGCCTGTAACAAGACATCGATTATAAATGTGACTCACTTCTCTTCCCAACTATTTAGGTGATTTAGGGGTCTTTCACTCAGAGAACCTATTAGATATTTTTTAAATAAATGCTTTCACAGGAATATTACTCAGGTGACTACACACCCCTTACGAGCATGTTGAAAAATGAGGGAGTTGTTAGTAAATCTAAAACATAAGGAAGCAGGCAAGCCCCAAATAGGAGAAAATAACACCAGCTTGCTCATATCTGAGATTTTTTTTTAAAAAAATAGTTCTTGCCTACTTTAACTTTTCCGTTTTTGTCTTTCACATATCACATTTACGGATAGACAACAACCAGAGTTAGAGGCAACTAAATAGGATAAATATGTAAATCTATCAATAAAATAAAAGGACAAAATTATAAATTTTCAAAGAGAAGAAAATCAATGATAAGAAGAAAAAGGATAAAACAAGAATAGAGAGGGACAAAATGGAAAAATGAAATTTGGAGAAAAGTGGAGACAAAATGGGAAACAAAATTTGGAGAAAATCACTGTAGATGCTGCATAGGCTCTTTTATTTATAGAATATATATATATATACCTAGCAAGTTAGAAAAAAGAAAAAGAAAAAAACCAAAGACTACGTAACATTTTTATTCCACAAATAAAACAAACCACAGACACAACTTAATATATTTAACGAGATAATAGAGTTTATTTAGAGAAATACTTTAACTACAAAGGGATCACATCTCTTATTAATTACTTATTTATTATTTATTTTATGAATGAACATGAAGAGCACTGTATCGACGCTCAAATCATCATTGTGGGTTGGATATAATTTTTTTCACCATTTCGATTAGTTGTGCAATTTTTGGCAGTACTCATTACAAGGAATATGGTCATTTGCATCTCTTGTTTTGGTTGCAAAAACAAGGAAAAATCGATGCAAATATTTTTTTGTATCAATTTTTGATTGTCGACAGTTGGATACAATTATTTGGTTATTTTTGAGTTTCAGCATCCATTTGATGGCATGGTCGCTAGTTCCTTGCCTTTTGCATCGATTTTTATCTGATGCAAATAACCCAAAATTGGTTGGGATTAGTCATCCCAACCACTGATGTGTTTGGATGCAAATGTGTCCCCACAATAATTCAATGCAAAAATAACTTTATTTGGATGCAATTGGTGCTGCAGTTTATCAGTTTGTCCATTTGCATCCACAATAACACGATGCAAAAATGACTTTATTTAGATGCAATTGGTGCTGCAATTTATTCCCATCGTCATTAATATTAGACACCCTTTTTGCAACCAATATGGGGAATAGCAAATGCTTAAAATTTCCATTGCATATTTATGGATTTTGCATCAATTTTAGGTTGATGCAAATACATAATTAAAAAGCACATCAATTTAGATTTGTGTGGCATGCACATAATATTTTTATCATCCAAAAGGTATTTCCCTGCAAATAATTTTACAACAAACCATACTGTACATGCTTAATGTTTATTTTCAAGGATATTAATTTGTTTGTTATCAACCCCTGGCCTTTTTTGGTGTAAAAGTTAATTCCAAATATTTACTACTTAAATTGCCCCCTAATTAAGCGCACACACACACACATATATATAAACTGTTATAATTAATGCATTAATTAGTTTATACATATCCCTATAATGTATAAACTGGTATATAAATATATAGCAATTAGCATGGCAAATATTGTAAGCCTTTACCATGCAACCGAACTATATATATATATATATATATAAATAGCATGATGCAAATGAACCTGGAGATCAACCAAATCAACCCACTACATTCCCTGTATTTTCTAAGTAAAGTCATGCCAAAAATAGACACTGCAAGCATTCTGCAGTAAAATATATTAGCATAAAAATCATCAAGACAAATCCAAAAATGATTAACAAGTATCTACGAATTGCTGACACATGTATGCATGTTCTGCTCTTTCATTCAGCCAAGCCACACTCCACATGTATATTAATATANACATGTATGTATGTTCTCCTCTTTCATCCAGCCAAGTCAAACTCCACATGTGTATATAGATATATATATTAACATGTTATATGTGATGGGCAGCAACCACCCAGATACTTAGCTAGTTGCCCATTTGCCATTACAAGTACCAGTTTAGATAATAACTACATGTATATAAATAACATAATTTCTATATATTAAATTGTTGCAATCATCCAGTCATGCAAATTACATAAATAACATCATAGTACATCCCATCAAATGTTAACTAAAACATCTAAGCACTTGCCATGTACTGAATTAGTGGAGGTTCCTCTTTAACTTCAAAGGGAATGTTGGGGAAGCAGGTGTGGGTCACATTTCTTCAAGCAAATTGAAACCCACCAAAAGCATCTCTCTATCATCCTTAGTTCCACCAAACTAAGGTGCAACATCTTTACCATCAACTTACTGCCATGCTTCTTTCAAGGCAGTAACCAATATGCACATATAAGCAGCCACATCTTCACAACTATGCTCTGTCTTACTTCAACCAACTGGTCAACCATTTTATTTGCTATTTTGCCTTCCATGTTAAAACATAAATCTTATACATTCAAACGTGAAAGGCATAATATTTGAACGAACCACATTGCAAAATTCGTAGTCGTTATGCCCTTAACGTTCGAACATGTAATGTACATGTTCGAACGTTAAACATAGACGTTCAAACATGGAAGGCGTAATGTTCAAACGTACCACATCTCAAAATTCTTAGCTGTTATGCCCTTAACGTTCGAACGTGTACATTATACGTTCGAACAATTATTAATTTTGTTTGAACGTTAAACACATACGTATGAACATCTTACTTGAATGTTTGAACATATGTTATATTATGTTTGAACGTTAATGCAGAACAATTTAAAATTAATACAAAAGATGCATCAATAGTACTAATAATTTTTTTCCTTTCCTATTTTCAGGATATGGCTCATCATTTGCATACCAAGAAACGAGGGAGGGAAGGAGCCACTGAGGACACTGCTAGGATTGGGGCTCGTACTGTTATGGTGGAGCAAAAGGTCCTAATCAATGAATTCGACGAGCTCAGATGGGAGCAAACGAGCCTCAGAGATGTCTTCATCAGTCAATAGAGGCTGGGGAAATATCTGCACATTGAGGGGGAAGGTATACCCCTCAATGGTTTGGAAATTCTATATGGGGATGTGCTCCATGTCTCAGGACGCAACCTCTCACATCGTGACTATATGCGGTGTTTCTTTTGGGATTTTGCCAGATGTGATCGCTGACCTCCTCGGGATCGTCGAGTAGTTGAGACATCGACTACAGCTGATGCTCAAAACCAAAGAGGTAGCTGTGGTTCGCACATCTTCACCAGCATATGGCACACCCGATGCAGATGTAGGCACTTCTGTATCATCTTCAGGCCTAGTTGAGCCATCATCAACTAGAGATACAGACCAGTCAGAGGTCGAGGGTATTGACCGTGAGGCTCAAGATGATGACTGAGACGAGAATTTCTACATCCACACCAGAAGAGACTGCATGGAAATCGAGAGGAAGAATGCCTTCAACCTAATATATCTGCTACATTTCTTCTGCATATTGCAGCTTATTGTTGCAACAAGCATGGATCCTGTGGCACATAAGACCACATTTAGTCGGACTCGGGCACAGTTTTTGATACGAGTGGCACGTGGAGATCCCATCGATTTGCCACTGCGCATCTTTAAGAGGATCCGTTACGAGAACCACATTGCCTCCACGGACAAGCTCTCATATGGTGTCATCATCAGTTGGCTATTATTTGATCGGAGAGTGCCATTCCAGCCGGAGGAGTGGGTCACAAATCAGATGAGCCCCCTCAACATGAGTACGCATCAACGTAGCATTAGATAGGCGAGGGGGCATCATCGACGTCAGCCACCCCTGTAGTGAATCTAGTTCCTCCGACGTAGCCCGAGCCCCGTGTGGGGAGTAGTAGTCAGCAACCGACGAGTACATATGCGGGCGATGCTCTGCCTGCTTGGATGGATGCGGTGATCTCATAGCTGACCACGCATATCGATCGACAGATCGTGGCTGCAGAGGAGTCTGCCGCCGAGATAACCCATCGTGTAGATATCCTCAACGAGAAGGTTGATACCTTGACTGAGGAGATATGGAGTAAAAATTTTGTGAACAACACGTTCGTCTGAGTGTTGTTTACGAAATTCTATCATAGTTTGTATTTTGCTTTTAATATATGTAAAGAACAATATAATCTAATATATCGATTGTTTTTTAATTTCAATTCTCAATCTTCTTTACTATTAGATTTTTCAACTTTAATCCTAAATCATTGCACTTCAAATATATATAAACATAATGTGATAAACTGCTCATTCTTTCTTCTTTAATTACGAGCCTCATTTTACGTGTCGAGCCTCGATGACGTGTTTTAAAAGATATCCAGTTAATTTCAAAGCTAGATAAATATTTTAAAGCTTACGAGTATTTTAAATATTCTGGAAATATTTATATGTGACATTTTCAGTGTTATTGGACTAAACTTGTTTTTAAAATAACACAATTATAATATTTTGATAAGCTCTAAAAATATTATAATTGTGGATAATTATTTAAATTAAATATTTTAGTTATTTAAAAATATTATGAGATTTAACTTTACATTGAAAATTCTAAATTAATTTAAATGATTTTATTCTCTTTGAGTAATTAACGAGACTTTATCATTTTAAAGTTTATAAAATAATATTCTATCTTAATTTCTCTCAGTGTTTTATTGAAAAATAAAACACTTGAGTATTTTCAAATCAGTGTTTAAACTCACTGTTAGATCGTTTTGAAGATCCTGAAACGAAGGACTTGGATTAAATACCCAAGCCTCTTTATTTTCCTCCTCACTTTTCTCTTTTCTTTCTCTTTCCTCTTTCTCTCTCATCTCCCTCTCTCCAGCATGTCATCTCTCTCCCTCACCTCCATTGTACAGCTCTTTCCTCCCAGCCAGCGCCACCACCAGCCGCCGTACTCCACCTCCATCACCGACAGCTTCCTCTCCCACCGGCGAGTTCAACCACATCGGTGGTGAGATCCACTGCAGCTCCCTCCTCCTCCCACGGCAGCTCAACACGACCAAAATGGCCAACGAACACCACCAATGGCTTCACCACCTCATGGGCTTCCTCTCCATAGTCTCCTTTCACTGTGACTCTCTCTTTCTCCAATGGGTCACTACACCCACATACACTCAGTTGCACCATCGTGCACCGCTGTGCACAACTACCCATGTCGCCTTATCACCATCACTATGTTCCTCTCACTACCACGACCTTCCCCAACCATTTTCATGACCAACCGAGCTACACACAGCCCTCACCCTCCCCCACTCTCTCATGGCTTATCCTCCACTTTAAGGCCCGATCCTTCGCTGTGAACGACCGCCTAGCCACCACCTCACCACCACAGCTCCAACACACCTCCCTCAAGCTCTTCCATGCCTAGCCATGATTTCCAACCCATTCCCACCTCTCTCACACACTCTCATACCCTCGGATGCACTTTTCACGGAGTGATGCCGCTGTGCTTGCCACCTCAGACCACCATGAGGCCACCTTGAGCCTTTCCAAGACCATGCCTAGCTATTCTCAAGCCCAAACAGCCACTGTACGGGGTTTAACCGCCAGGTATGATGCTTCTGACACCTTTTGTCGTACTAGTTAGCGAGCAATGCACGGGTTATCCTGTCATGGTATAACCCTCTATCTCTCGTCATTTATGATATATGTTAGTTGGTTGGTTGGATTGTAGTCATTTATGATATATGTTAGTTGGTTGGTTGGATTGTAGACAGTGTTGTTAGCAATAGTGGAGTTCGCTGCGTAGTTGTGAAGTGAAGTGTGGCTGTGTAACGAAGTATTGGGCTTGACTATGTAGTGTGCTGTGAAGTATGGGTGTGAGGTATATGCCGTATTTGTGATGCAGCGTGGTGTGTGAAGGGAGTACGCATGGAGTGTACTCCATGTAGTGTAGCGATGCATCGTGTGACGTGCACCATAGTGAGTCGTGGTGTAGTGTGAGTGGAAGAGAGTACACGTGAAGTGTACTCTGTGTAGTATCGTGATACACTGGATGGCGTGTGACGAAGGTTTGGATGGCATAGTTGAGGAGCGTATAGTGTATGGTGTAGCGTCGGGATTTGTGTAACAATGTCAAGCGATTGTGACATGGCTTGTAGTCAGAGGTGACGGGTGTCACCTTGTGGTTGACTTATGGCTGAGAGTATGTGTGAAGTGGTAGAAAAGTATCAGTGTAACAGCCCACTAAAATTATCAGTTTTGGATTATTTCCCGACAGCAATCACATCTCTCTTGTCTTTACCCTCATCTGGAATCACGCGTATAGTTTATCTTTTCCGTAAATCACGTATTTTGTTCTTCACCGACAGCTGTAAAATCATGAGTCTTCCAAGACCACGCCTAGCCTTTCTCAAGCCCAAACTACCACTTTATGTGGTGGACAGCCACCGTACGCCGCCACGTACGTTCCTCCGACGCATGTTCGTGACGAACAACGAGCGACGCACGGGTTATCCCGTCGATGGTATAACCTTCTATCTCTAGTTATTTTACGTTTAAAATAGTTGGTTGGTTTGTGGATTGTGTAGTTGTATTTGTGGAATTCGTTGCGTAGTTGTGAAGCGAAGTGTGGTTGTGAAGTGTTGCGTTTGATTGTGTATTTTGTGGACTGTGCTGTGAAGTATAGGCGTGAGATGGATGCCGTAGATGTGATACGGCGGGTTGTGTGAAGAGAATACGCGTGTAGCGTATTCTGTGTAATGCAGCGACGCGCCGCGCGACGTGCACTGTAGTGATGTGTGTCGTAGAAGGAAGGGAGTACGCATGTAGTGTACTCCGTGTTGTATGGCGATGCATCGTGTGATGTGCATCGTGTTGATGAGAGTTGTAGCGAAGGAAGTACGCGTAGCGCGTACTCCGTGTCGCGTAGCGATGCACCGTGAGACGTGTATCGCAGTGATGGGTATTGTAGTGTGGATGGAAGAGAGTTCACGTGAGTGTACTCTGTATTAAGTCGTGATACATCGGATGGCGTGTCACGAAGGGTTGAATGGCGTAGCAGAGAAGTGTGGAGCGTATGGTGTAATGTTGGGAAACTGTATGACAGTGTCCCGAAGCAGTGATGATATGGATTATAGTCCGGGATGACTGGTGTCATCTTGTGGTTGACTATGGCTAAGAGTATATGGATTGAGAAATGAGTTGTTTGTTTGGTTGTTATTGATAATTTTAATGAACTTGTTTTAGTGCAAAGGCTTTCTGAAGTCAATTTATCTCTTCCGAGTATAGTGAAACCTCAAGTTGGCCGTGGTGTTGCAAGTGCTTACAATATGGCAATTGAGTTCAGAAGTGAAAATCTTAAGGACTCGAGTGTTCCTCTTCCAGCTGTTGTGCAGTTCCTCGTGTCTCGCGCTCTATTCTCATAGAACGCGACGATCGAGGTAAGTTAGCCTCTAACTTACTATCAGTTTATTGTGTATGTGTGATGGGTAAGAGAACTACAATTTATGTATGTATGTTATCGTATATGCCATGTCATGCTATGTCATTACATGTTTATCTGCTACGTATGATTTAATCTCTCATGAATAATTATCTGTTATATAATCTTTTCTGTCATACAATGATGTATGTTATAAGTATGCCATGTTAAGTATGCCATATGATATAATTATGCCATGAAATGTTTATGATTAAATCATATTGTGCCATTTACAAGTATACGCCATGTTAGAAAAGTATATGATATTAATTAATATCTCATGCATTAAGAAAGATAAGATATGTTATGTTACTTGAATACGTGGGGCCACAACAACTGTGGAGTACGTATTATATTTATGTTATGTTATTTATAATGCGTGGGGCCACAACAACTGTGGAGTACGTATTATATCTTATGTTATGTTACTTATAATGCGTGGGGCCACAACAACTGTGGAGTACGTATTATATTTATGTTACTTATAATGCGTGGGGCCACAACAACTGTGGAGTACGTATTATATTTATGTTATGTTACTTATAATGCGTGGGGCCACAACAACTGTGGAGTACGTATTATATTTATGTTATGTTATTTATAATGCGTGGGGCCACAACAACTGTGGAGTACGTATTATATTTATGTTATGTTACTTATAATGCGTGGGGCCACAACAACTGTGGAGTACGTATTATATTTATGTTATGTTATTTATAATGCGTGGGGCCACAACAACTGTGGAGTACGTATTATATTTATGTTATGTTACTTATAATGCGTGGGGCCACAACAACTGTGGAGTACGTATTATATTTATGTTATGTTACTTATAATGCGTGGGGCCACAACAACTGTGGAGTACGTATTATATTTATGTTATGTTACTTATAATGCGTGGGGCCACAACAACTGTGGAGTACGTATTATATTTATGTTATTACTTATAATGCGTGGGGCCACAACAACTGTGGAGTACGTATTATATTTATGTTATTATAATGCGTGGGGCCACAACAACTGTGGAGTACGTATTATATTTATGTTACTTATAATGCGTGGGGCCACAACAACTGTGGAGTACGTATTATATTTATGTTATGTTACTTATAATGCGTGGGGCCACAACAACTGTGGAGTACGTATTATATTTATGTTATGTTACTTATAATGCGTGGGGCCACAACAACTGTGGAGTACGTATTATATTTTATGTTACTTATAATGCGTGGGGCCACAACAACTGTGGAGTACGTATTATATTTATGTTACTTATAATGCGTGGGGCCACAACAACTGTGGAGTACGTATTATATTTTATGTTACATGAAGTATGGGGCCACAACAACTGTGGAGCATACACTACATGAGACACAGCAATTGTGACATGTAGAATACGTGGGGCCACAACAACTGTGGAGTACGTATTATATTTTATGTTATGTGAATTCATGGGGCCACAACAACTGTGGAGCATGAAGTATGGGGCCACAACAACTGTGGAGCATACACTACATGAGACACAGCAATTGTGACATGTAGAATACGTGGGGCCACAACAACTGTGGAGTACGTATTATGTTTTATGTTACTTGAATACGTGGGGCCACAACAACTGTGGAGTACGTATTAATGCACATTATTTATCAAGACAATTAAATAAGATTCCAAGTTTATGTTAAGTCAAGTTTCAGATCAAGTTCATGTTATATTATACTCACGTACATGTTATGTTCATGTTTATGTTATGTTCCAAGTTCATGTTCACATCATGTTATGTTCACTTTTATGATATGTTCAAGATCACGTTCATGTTATGTTATGTTCATGTCCATGTTATGTTTCACGTTCATGTTATGTTGTTTGTTCATGTTATGTTTTAAGCTTAAGTTTATGCCATGTTAAGTCAAGTTTCAGTTCATGTTTAAATTCTGGTTAAGTCATGCTATATGTCAAGTTATACTATGTTTATATATGACTATAATTATGCATTTATGCTTTTACTGCCATGCATGCATTTTTAACCTGTGTGTGAGTTTTATGTTAACTTACTGAGATTTGTAATCAAATCTCACTGTGGTAGTCCCAACTACCATTCCCCCGAATGGTAGATCTTGTTACAGGACCCAAAGGAGAATTGGAATCTGACCAACTGAATACGGTCGACTAGGCCACGGTGCGATGTTGATGATGGTATAGTATTTAACTTAGGTTAATACTTGTACTTTTGGAGTTGTATCTCAAGTATTCTTTTGATCACAACCATTTTAGACTAGTGTGGTGATCACGGCTTTTTAGTATGCCTTTATGTATGAATTATGTTTCAAGTATTTGGGATATATTTAGTTTGGTGCATAGTATTGCTAAAGAAAAAGATTATCCGCTGCGAATATTGCATAATGCTAGATGCATGTTAGAAACATTGCATCTTATATGTCATGAACGGGGGCAGGTAACCTTGTGTTGCATGTCCCGACGCTTCAAATGTCCGTTCAATCCCAAGCGGAATTTGGGGGCGTCACAATCAGAGAGTGCAGCGGAAGCATGATAGGCGTCGTGCCGTAACTCGGGATTGTCTCGAGCTACATGATGTGATGAAGGTGCATTTGTGGATGTAGTCCTCTCCTGTCAAGTGTTGGGATGAACTTGTAAAGGGGCTGGGATGTAGGAAGAGTCCTATCGACCATGTCTAACCAAGTTGGTATCGGAGTATGGAGCTTGTTTATATAAGCGAGCATTCATTGGAATTATAAGTTGGTCTTAGGTGATAAAAGGGATAAGATACAGGTGCCTTTGGCGAGATACGTGTGCCGGACAAGTTTACCATATGTGTGATGAAGGTGCATTTGTGGATGTAGTCCTCTCCTGTCAAGTGTTGGGATGAACTTGTAAAGGGGCTGGGATGTAGGAAGAGTCCTATCGACCATGTCTAACCAAGTTGGTATCGGAGTATGGAGCTTGTTTATATAAGCGAGCATTCATTGGAATTATAAGTTGGTCTTAGGTGATAAAAGGGATAAGATACAGGTGCCTTTGGCGAGATACGTGTGCCGGACAAGTTTACCATATGTAATGGGTAATCTGTCATGAGCATGGTTACACTGTGTTTTAGCCTTAGAGTTGGCTTTAAACCGTGTGGCTTGTATGGATGGGAATGAGGATTGAGTATGGGCTAGGATATGTGAAGGTAGTAAGGGGTAAGTTGTCTAGGGTTGGGATGCGTGACTTAGTCAGTCCGAGTCATGCGTCGACATATGGTTAATAGAAGAATAAGACGGAGGTCTTAGTGTCTTAACCCTAAGGTGAATCACGGAGATTCATTTTAAGGAATAAGACCCCGAAGGTTTTAGCATAGTAAATGGCACGTAAGAGCCCAGGGATGGATGAAGAGTGTTCCAAGTAAAGTAAATTTCTATTTTTAGTATAGTTTGTTTATGCATTATATAGATGATGATGTAAGGTTATGTGTATGCATGTAGGTTGCCATCTGACACACACACGAATGGACTGCATGGAATGGGTATGGCATGAAGTCTAGGTAAGTATTGCATTCATACTCTTCTAGAGTTTTTCTAAATAAATGAACATGAAACCGGAACGCTTTTCTTTAAAATGCTAACATGCTTTACGAACTGATGCTTTTATCTATGAAACATGTTTTACGAAAAAGAAAGCCAGGCATAAGTTTTCAAGTATAAGTACGTGACGACCCTCCTTGGCAGCCCCTTTTCACGCACCCAAAGTATGTATGTGTATGTATGTGGATGGATGCTATAAGTGGTACGTATTGAATATATGTTCACGAAAGGAAACAAAATTAAGCTTTAAAAGATACACGAACTGACATTTTTAAACGATGCTAATGAAAGAAAACTGCTTTTAAAATGACTTTTATGAAAAGAAAGAAAACTATTTTTTTTTAAAATGACTTTATGAATGAAATGAACTGAAGAACTGTAAAGAACCGTAAGAACTAAATGAAAGGACTGTAAAGGAATGAACAGACTGAATGGATGATGTATGAAGATATGTAAGGGCCATATGAATGGAAAAGGTACCGAATGAATGGACTGGGCAGATTGCAATGCCAGGTAAGTAGTATTGGTAGTGCACCCAATGCTACACCCTGATGGAATGGATTCTCAACCCGTGGCCATGGGCGGAATCAGGTCCAAAAGATCACTAACCCTAGCATACGGGGCGCAACAGTGTGTAATGGCCAATGAAAGTGATAAGAAAAGAATGTATGTGTGAATGTTAAGAAAGAATGTACGTATGTATAAAAAGACGTATGCATGAATGTATGTAAGAAAATATGTATGAAAAGACTCTTTAAGAAATGAAGGCAGCGAGGCGTGGAGAACTATTTTAAGAAAGAAAATGTTTTTAAAAAAAGACCCCACCTCGCAACGTTTTTAAAACGAACTGCATGTCTATGCATGTTAAGTATGATATGTATGTATGGAGTGATGAATGCATGACTGAAAACCTATGTTAATATATTTTAACTATATGAAATAATGCTTACAAGTCATCAACTCATTTTAATTTTTATGTGTGCCCTCTTAGGGACAAGATGAGCATGACGTGTCAGGACGGGCATAGCCCAAGGGGAAGAGCACGAAAGCCTAGGCATGTTATTTTGTACGAGAAACTTAAATTATAAAATTTAATATTTTCCGTTGTAATTTTTTTAATTAAGAAAATGAGTTTTATTTATAAACATGAAGTCTTTTGTATCTTGGCATGAAAGAAAAGAAAATTTTAAAAGGAACCGTAATTTTCGTTGATTTTTATTAAAATCATTTTCTAAAGGACCCACCATAAGGACAGGCGTAACATAGAAATATATATTTATATATATAAATATAAATTGTGTGTAAATAAATAAATATATTATAATTTTTTAGACTTGGTCACAAATTATGTACTATAAAAACCCCATAAAACAATAAATTAGAGTCATATTTAATTTAAAGTTACAATTAATGTTTGAACATTAATTACTAACATTCGAATGTTGGCACTAAAACATTTCACGTTCGCATATAAGTAGCCTCAATGTTCGAACGTATACTTGACGTTCGAATGTAAATTTTCTCTACATTTGAACATTAAAAAAAAATCTCATATGTCTTTGGTGACGGTTTCCAGAAATCCTCACAGAAAATACCTTTTAGTGACGGTTTAGGGACTATCACAATTTTCCAACCGTCACTAAACAGCAATTATGTTGTAGTGAAAGGTTGTAAAAAAGGAATTATATGTTTATCATTACTCGTCATAAATATGCTGATAGGTCCCAATCAAAGATTGATAGTGAATATATACTAAAGGTATAATAGTATCTTCGGGTGAGAATGTACCACAATTTGGAAGAAATTTTTTTCTGCCATTAATGATATCCTTGGCTGCTTAAATAAGCAGAACCCACGTACATAATGCCAAAATAAAAGAGTCCTATTGGCTAGCAACAGAAAGCATAAACACACGTACTACAGAAAGTAAAATCATGCAATAGAAAAAGCAAACATAAAGCTTGAAACTTTCAAATGGATAGCAATAGCTATTGACCCAGTCCATGCTGCATGCATGCAATGGTCTTCCAAATCTAACCTCATCCCTGATACTTGGGATTTGGCTTTAGGCCTCTCTCCAAACGTCGTGGCCTAACAATACTCCCTCTATCAAGTGGACTCTTGTCCTCAAGGCCCACAGATGGAAACTGTTCAAGCAACGACTAGTTTATCTCCCACGTGGCCTTCTCTGCTGGTAGATGCTTCCACTGGACCACATTTTCTTCCTCAAATTTATCCCCCCATTTGACCTAGCAAGTATCTAGTATGTGCCGAGGTTCTAGTATAATAGCCCTTTCATTGGTCCCTGGTGGCAGCTCCTTAGAAGGCATTGCAAGATCTCCCGTGAATCTTTTTAGGAGTGAAATTTGAAAGACTAGATGAATTCGGGCTCCTTCCAGCAGCTGAAGTTTGTATGAAATGGCCCCAATCTTTTGTATAATCGGATTTGTCTCGTAGAATCGGCTGGCTAGCTTTTGGTGGGCATGTTTGAAGGTTGACTGCTACCTATAGGGGTACAACTTAAGAAACACCATATCACCAATTTAGAATGAAACATTCCGTCATTTCTGATCTGCTGTTTGCTTCATGAGGTTAATGGAAGTCTCCAGGTTAGCTTTGATTTGGTGAAGCAACTCGTCTCTAGACATGAGACTCTTGTCCACTTCATGCATTGAAGAAAAGCCACTGTGGTAAATGGAGATTGGAGGGGGTAAATGACCATATAGCGGTTGGAAGGGGGTTATCCCTGTGGATGCATGGTATGTTGTGTTATACTAGAGCTCAGCCCAGGGAAGTTAGGTGCTCCACTTGCATAGCCATTGGTGAACCAAACATCAGAGGTATTGCTCCACCCAGTGATTGACAACTTTCGACTGTCTGTCTATTTGTGGATAATAGGTGGAGCTAAGTTGTAGCTTGGTACCTGACATTTGGAAAAACTCCTGCCAGAATTTGCTTATAAAGATTGGGTCTCGATCGCTTATGATGGACTTGGGTATGCCGTGCAATTTTATAACTCCTTCAACAAACTTTTTAGCCACCATTCTAGCTGTAAAAGGATGAGTTAAGGTTAAAAAATGAGCAGACTTACTCAACTGGTCAACAACTACCAAGATCGTGTCCTTGCGGTGGGATGTTGGTAATCCTTCAATGAAATCTAAGGTGATATCATCCCACACTTGGCAGGGAATAGGCAAAGGTTGCAAGAGCCCAACTGAAGACATTATTTCAGACTTCATCTTTTGGCATACTTCATAGCTCTTGATATACTCTTGGACCGCCTGGTACATTTTTGGCCAGTAAAATTGTTGGCCAACTTTTTGAATGTCCACAAGACCTTGGAGTGTCCTTATATTTTTGTATAGTGGACTTCAAGCAGTAGTTTGGCTCGTAGTGCTGCATGAGAAGGAATGACCACCCTTCCCTTAAATAAGAGCAATCCATTATGCCATGCATATGGCCCTTTTGGTTGAGCATTGGCCAGCGGCCCAAGGATTGGATATAACAATATCCTTCAGAGGACCTTTTAATCTCATCCCACATGGTCAACTCTGGCACATGCAGATGATGAAGAACTGGGCTATCAAACTTGCATGAGAGGGTGTCCGCTACTAAGTTTTTGCAACCTGGGTGGTAAGTGATTTTGTAGTCGTAGCCCCTTAGCTTGGCCACCCATTTCTGTTGCTTTAGCGTAGCCACACACTGCTCCAAAAAATATTTCAAGCTACACTGGTCAGTCTAGATGAAGAATTTCCTCCCCAGTAAATAAGGTCGCCACAAGTGTATGGCCTCCACAATAGCAAGCATTTCCTTGGCGTAGGTCAACCAAGGTTTTTTTGTAACCCCCAGTGCTCGACTCATAAACGCAATGGGCTTGCCGTGCTGAGATAAAACTGTGCCAATCCCCTTTCTCGAGGCATCGGTTTCAATTGTGAAGGAGTCATTGAAATTAGGCATTGCCAAAGTAGGGGTGGTTGTCATTGCTTGCTTAAGAGCTAGGAAAGTTGCTTCGGCTTCATCATGCCAGCCAAACTTTCTCCTTTTGAGTACGTTGGTAAGGGGTCGAGCTATGATGCCATAATTTTGAACAAACTTCCTGTAATACCCTGTTAAGCCTAAAAAACCACGAAATTAAGAAATATTAGTGGGGGGTGGCCATGCTACCATGGCCGCAATTTTACTGTTATCAACCTTCACCCCTTGATGTGTGATAATGTGCCCCAAGTATTCCAACTCTTGCTGGCCAAACACGCATTTACTTGCTTTGGCAAAAAATTAGTGCTGCCGCAAATTCTCCAAGGTTTGTTTAACATGCACCACATGCTTATCCCAAGTGAGACTATATACCGGAATATCATCGAAGAAAACCAAAATGAACTTTCAAAGGTAGGGTTGAATTATAGAGTTCATGATGGCCTGGAATGTAGAGGGTGCATTACAAAGGCCAAAAGGCATTACTAGATATTCATCATGGCCATTATGAGTACGAAAAGCAGCTCTAAGAATATCGTGAGGATTTACTCTTACTTGATGATAGCCGGCCCGGCCCTTTGATCAAGTTTGGTGAAGTAAGAGGCGCCATTCAATTCATCCAGCATGTCATCCACCGTTGGAATGTGGAAGCAGTCCTTGATGGTGGCAACATTAAGTGCGCGGTAGTCTATGCAAAACTGCCAACTACCATCTTTTTTCTTCACTAGTAGTACCGGCGAAGAAAATGGACTGTTGCTAGGACGAATGAGCCATGAGTCTCGCATTTCTTGGACCTGCTTCTTAATCTCTGCTTTCTGGAAAGGGACATATCTGTACGGACGTACATTAACTGGCTTGGTCCCCTCTTTGAGCGTAATGCAATGATCTCGCACTCTGGTGGTAAACTTGAGGGCTCTTGGAACATGTCCTCATATTCTTTCAACACCATTTGCATGCTTTGCTGCTTATCATCATGTGACACATCATATTATGTTGCTCCCATGGTTGGTTGAAAGCACACAACAAATAGCGCATGACCTTGGCTAAATTCCTTCGAAATTTCTTTTAGTGAAGCCGCCTGAATAGCTTGCACGTCTACTCCTTGCAGCCTTCAGGCTTGATTTTCCCAAATAAAATCCATGGTCAATTGTTTCCAGTTACAAACCATGAAACCCAGCATTTCAAGCTATTGAATGCCAAGTACAAGGTCAAGACCTAATAAGGGTAGAGAGAAAAGAGTGAGGTAAAACTTGGTACCTTGTAAATCCACCAGTACCTTATCAAAACGCCCTTGACACTTTAGTCTCTCTCTGTTGGCCAACCAGTCAATAAATGTCTCCGTAGGTACCATTGGCAACTTGAGCATGCTTGCCAAACGATCGCTGATGAAGTTATGTGTCGACCTATTATCAATAAGCACCACTACTTCATGAGGGTCCATCTTGGCTGTCATATGCATTGTTCTTAGGGCGTTCCATCCAGTCAACGTGTGCTACGTGATCTCGGGTTCGAGTTCAGGTTCTTGCACCACCGTTACATCTCCACCTTGGTCAATCTCCAATGTCTACAGATCAATGATGTCCTCACATACCACGTTACCCTCATGTCCCTCCCAGAGTAACAACTGGGGTCTGTGGCATATATGCTTCACTATGAAACGATCATTGCAATGGAAATAGAGACCTCGTGCTCTCTTTCTTTGCATTTCCTCCCATGATAATCGCCTGATATGAGCAGCAGGCACTACGGGAGCTACACGAGTTGCTGGTGGAAGAGCTAGAGGAGCTCGTGTAGGTGGGGGTGGTCATAAAACCTCCAATGCCGTGTGAGCTGATCATCTCTCATCCTTGCCAAACTAATGGCATCCTTCATCTATTTGGGTTTGAACATCCAAATCCCATTAGCAATTTCAGCCTTCAAGCTGCCCATGAATGTCCCTACTAATGCTTTTTGAGTCCATCCCCGAACTCTGTTTCTGAGCCTCTAAAACTTGCTCTAATAGTCCTTTAAAGTCCTTACTTGCTTGATCCGTGAAAGGGCCTCGTCGAAGTCTTCACACTTTGAAAGCCCGAAGCAAGCCTAGAGCTTTTCTTCAAATTTCTCTCAAGAAATCACGTATCCTTCCTCCCAGAATGTTATGTGGATCCACTGCCACCAATGATTCACTCCCTTTCCAGATATTAGGCTACTGTGGGAACCTTTTGGATTTGACAATGCCCTGATACTCGAAGAACTGGTTCACACTTTTGAACCACTTCGTCTGGTCATCCCTTAAGAATCGTGGAAACTCTAGCTTTGTTGTTGTGGAGAAGACAGCCTGCCGCCCCCCGTTCTTGCTATCTCGGTTGTGATTGCCATGGCTTAAGGACTCCTGGTTTTGAGAGCAAGACATCAGAGAGGTGATTGAGAGGGTTTCCTCCAAATGGTGAAGCTTGTCAGTCATGCCGAGGTCTATTCTGTGTAACTCATCTTGCACTACACCAAGCCCTATCTCCAAATGCTCAATGCCCTCTATATTGGTTCCCATCAACCTAGCTTTGAGGCCAATGATAGGTCCTGATCAAAGATTGATAGTGAATACTAAAGGGATAATATTCTCTTTGAGTGAGAATGTACCACAATTTGGATGAAATTTTTTTCTACCCATTAATGATACCCTTGGCCGCTTAAATAAGCAAAAGCAATGTACATAACATGGAAATAAAAGAGTCCTATTAGCTAGTAACAAAAAGCATAAACA
The DNA here is from genome assembly GCA_011037825.1 of Carya cathayensis. Taxonomy (NCBI): domain Eukaryota; kingdom Viridiplantae; phylum Streptophyta; class Magnoliopsida; order Fagales; family Juglandaceae; genus Carya; species Carya cathayensis. The sequence continues at coordinate 638,360 of QGSO01000313.1, read as the reverse complement.
CACGTAGTACAGAAAGTAAAATCATGCAATAGAAAAGTAAACATAAAGCTTGGAACTTTCTAATGGATAGCAACAACTATTGACTCGGTCCATGTTGCATGCATGCAATGGTCTTCCACATCTAACCTCATCCCTGATACTTGAGATTTGGCTTTAGGCCTCTCTCTGAACGCATCATGGCCTAACATATGTAATATTAATTAGCAAAATATATGTGAAACTCAACAATCTAATAAAAAAGAGGGGTATAATGACCTAAACAAATGCTTTATTACATGAGTGTTTGCAATATTTAAAAGAAAAATTAAAAAAATAAAAGGAAAAAGAAAAGGCAATGTATCAATGGTCAATAAGTTTCAAATTTTAACCTTGGATTAGCATATTTAACTTAATTACAAGAAGCATATATATATATATGTATATAAACAAGATTAGGAAGTGGGCATACCTGATGAAAGCAGCCGAGATTTGAAAAAGTTGAATCGTTTTTTATTTGAAAGTTTGTAAAATTGTAATGATTAGTGTTAATGTCGTGTTTCATACGCCTTTGGATCAAGCCCTCAGCAGCTCACATCTTCGGTCTTGGGCCTGCGAACACAAATAAAACACCGTGAGAGGTACCATGGTGGTGGCATGGGAATATCTTATGCTAAAGTCAGTATTGCCTTTAGGAAGAGTGTAAGTGAGTAGAGAGTGTTCAGAGAGTCTAACCTTATCCCGATACCTAGGAGTCATTTTTATACCTGGTTTTTGGGATCAGGCGCCCATGCTCTGCGGCAGGAGGTGATGTCCCTCCTGTAGATTTTTGCCATGCTTATTTATGGTAGTGTGGCTTTCTAAGGAGTGCATTTAATGTGGTGTGGTCTTCAGTCTCATCTGCCAGCATCAGGTGTTATACATCGAGTTGCACATTCCTCCTTTGTGCGTTGTCAAAAGGTTACAGGTCTCTTGCCCATACGGTCAGTTTGCCAGCTTGGCCCTTTCGAGGCTAGGCGACACAGCGGAGGGGCTTGAGTGCCTCTCATTCTTCTTTTGGGGCCTGGAGGCCCCCGTGGGCTGAGGGGTTATCCATTCAGTTTGGTTCCCCTGTGCCCAGACTTGCATTCTTGGAAAAACCCTATTACAATTAGTTTAAAAATTTTATATTTGAATTATATTTGTGAAGGAGATGAGATGGAATGAAAATTTTGAGATAAGATATATTTTCAAACAAACCCAATGGAGTAGTTGAGATGGCAAATCATAGGGCCATTATATAATAAAGTAGTTAAAGTTGAAAAAATCAAGGCAGTTTTTATTTTATTAGTAAATAACAATTTTATTAATGAGAAAGTATGTACAATCCAAGTACACCAAAAATATACAAGAGCAACATCTATGGAGCAAAATCACAGGTAATTACTCCTTAGTAACGACTTACATTTATATTGCGACGGCCTTTTTATAATTATTTTGTTATTCTATTTTAAATTGTGGATATATTTTACAAAAATAAAGATATTTTTATTATTATAGTTTATAAAAATATATTTTTTTGTTTAGAATAAAGTGACAAAAATATAATAAAAATAGAGTAGTTGAGCTGTCAGGATTATAACACTCTCCTCCATTTTATTTTATTATATACGCTCGACTTCATTAGTGTTGAGGTTTTGAGTTGTTCCTTCCTAAAATAGTTTTAAGAGGGCCGACAGCACCAGATATGGCCGGTAGCTAGCATCGTGATAAAGGACTACTTGAACGTGGCAAGCACAACCATTTGGATAAGTTTAAAACATCATGACGTTTACATGAATGAATCCTGAGATGTTTTGAATGATCACATGTGGAATGATTAGTTAAGTGTATGTGTTGCATGACATTTAAAACCAGAAGCATCATAAGATGTCGCTCCCAAAATTTCCCAGCTACATTGCAGCCACAAAAAATAAACAAGTTCATGAGTTATCTGGCTTGTAGTAAAAAAGTATTGCTCTCGCAAAATAAGGAAATATTTTTGCCGAAACGTTTCCAGGGCTACATCTAAGCCTTGCATGGCGGCTGTTGTTGACTTGCCTCTGCCGATAGTGTTATATATTTTAATATGAACATTAATAATTGAATCTTCAATTTTTTATAATTCACAATAATAAAATAATAATAAATAAACACGTACCTTTTCTTCATCAGTTTGATGAAGAATTTGATCTGCCTATGAGGGAAGGATCACCCTAACAATTTTACTTCCAAATGTCTCCCCATGGTTAGAGGCACAATAATGTTGTAGGTGAGAACCCTTTAACCCCTTAGTACTATTTATAGATTTTCGGCTACAATAATGTCGTGGCTGAGAACCAGGCTTCTTACGTGGAGGCTATGGTTGCTGTGCAGTTGGTAGATGAGGAACCATTCAACATGCATGAGAAGGATACCATGCAACGTGCTTGAATCCAAATGAGACAGATGTGGTTCTTAATGGTGCAAATATTGACCAATCTATGGCATGCAATACTAATATAAAAGGTGCGGAATTGATGGTTAATAATGATGTGGGTGATTTGACTTTCGAATGTGGTGAGGGGCATAAGGTGGAGGAATTATCTCCTAATGCTTTGGAGGAGCTGTTGGAAGTACTGCAGGCTGCACATATGCCCAACGCCATTTTGGTTGAAGGTGGTACAATTTTTGAGAAGAATTTCAATCACTTGTACTCTGGAAGAAACTCAATTGGAAAACGAAGCTAATCGGGACACGCTGAGGGTGGATATGCAAAAAGAGTACTGCATAGATTCAAATATCTCTAGAGGTGATGTTGGTAAGGTAAGACAAGAAGTTTTTACTAGGGCGTTAGGAATGTAAGGGGAATTGGTACTTCCTAACTGCGTTTAAAAAATCTTATTAATAGCTATAAGCCTAATATTATTGCTTTGGCATAGCCTTTTTTGCCTGATAATAGAATTCCTAGGTTTTTAAATAGGTTTAGATGTGATTCTTATCTTACAAATGCTATGCATGATGGAAAAATTTGGTTGTTGTGGAATTCGATTATTTCTGTAACTTGGTTGGCTGGCTCTAGTCAATTTGTGATGGTGAAGGTTGAGGATAATGATCATGTTTTCCTTCTTACTATTGTGTATGCTAAATGTAGTCGTGCTAAGAGGCACGTTCTTTGGGAGGATTTGGAGGTGGCTGGTAATGGCACTCTCTCGTGGGTTCTTTGTGGAGATTTTAATATTATTAAAGAGGACTGAGAGAGGAGAGGTGGGCATCCTTTGCAATTCTCTGCTATGGAGGATTTGAACCTTTGTCTTCAAAATTGTGGTTTGATGGATATGTGCTTTAAGGGCCCTTTGATGACTTGGTGCAATGGCCAAGGTTGTCTGGATCGGAGTTGGGCTAGATTAGACAGGTGCTTCATTGATTCTAATTTTCTTACTTTGTTTCAAAATGTTTGTTATCATGTTTTGGGTCGTTCCACCTCGGATCATTCCCCTTTGGTGATCCGTATGGGTGAAGATCCTCTAATTGTGGCCCTAGTTCTTTTCGTTTTCAATATATGTGGACTAATCACAAGGATTTTATTAGTTTTGTGAAGGGGGTTTGGAATTAGGAAGGGATTGGTTTTGGGCTACATAAGTTTTCTTCTAAACTAAAAAGGGTTTAGGTGGCTTTAAGGGAGTGGACTTAGCATGTGGGAATGTTATTGTCAAGGATCTTGAGAATTGCATTGACTATGAACTAATAAAATCGCCTTCAAGATTGTTTTAATGCTAAGTATGACTATGAACTCATGGTGTCTAATTTGGAATTATCTACTTGGAAGAAGAGAGAACAGATAAGGCTTTCTCAAATGGCCAAAAAGAATTGGTTGAAAGATGGGGACCAAAGTTCACAATTTTTTTCATGCTATCTTGAAGTCTAAACAACATAAAAGGATTAGTGACATGTGTCTTGCTGATGGTACTAGATTACAATCTCCCCTTGATATTCATAAGGCTGCTGTTGATTACTTTCAACAATTTTTGGGTAGCAGTCGTAGAGTTGATTTGCTAGATTTAAGTGATCTTGTCACCTGTGATTACTGCAATTGATAATTTTTCTATTTGTAAGGATCCCTCGATGGAGGATATTAAAAATGCTCTCTTCAGTATTCCTATTGACAGTAGTCCTGGCCCTGATGGCTTTGGTTCTGGATGTTATCGTGTTTGTTGGGATTTTATCAAGGAAAATTTATTGGAAGCCGTTACTGAGTTCTTCCATACTAATTCTTTTCCCAGGTTCTATACGTCTTCGTATATTGTTCTTATTCCTAAGGTGGATAAGCCTTCTGGCTTTGATAACTTTAGGCCCATCAGTCTCTGTTCACTTGTTTATAAGGTTTGCTCTAAAATTATTATGGCCCGCTTGACGAGCTTACTTTCTAAAATGATATCTCAGGAGCAAGGGGTGTTTATTCATGGTCGTAGTATTTTTTACAATATTAACCTAACCCAAGAGATGGTCCATTCAATTAATAAAAAAACCAATGGGGGTAATGTGGTGATCAAATTGGATTTGTCCAAGGTGTATGATAGAGTTGATTAGTGTTTTTTATTACATGTTTTGGATGTGTTTGGATTTTCTTCTCAAGTCTATGATTTGATAAAGGCATGCATTTTTGCCTTGGTACTCTATCATGATGAATGGCACCCCTTGGGCTTCTTCAAAGGTGAACGTGGTCTTCGGTAGGGTGATCGTTTATCGCCTTATTTGTTTATTATTATGCAAGATGTGCTTTCTCGTCTTCTTAGATGTTACTTTGATCAAGGTAAAATTGGACATTTCTCTCAAGCTAGGGGTACTCCTCTTGTTTCACATCTCATGTATGCTGATGACATGGTTATTTTTATGAATGGTGGTAAAAGGTCTATGAGAGGTTTGGATTAGGTGTTAAAGCTTTATGAGGATTGCTTGGGTCAAGCCCTTAATAAAGAAAAAAGTGCTATCTACTTTTTTAAACTCATTATGGCTCCCCACAAGAGATGAATTCTTCATATCTGGCTTTTCTAAATTTTTTTTCCATTTAAGTACTTGGGTGTCCCTATTGTGATTGGTAGGTTGAAGGCCTCTAATTTAGATGATTTACTTGGAAAGTTAAAAGGAAAATTGCTTGGTGTAAAAGAAAATTACTTTCAGCTGCTAGTAGAACTATTCTTTTTAAGGCATGTTTTGTCGAGTATGGCCACTCATCTTCTCGCTATTTTACATGTTCCTAATGTGATCTTGTTGGCTTTGAATAGATTCCTGAGCTCTTTCTTTTGAGGTGATACTGTGGGTAAAGGTAAGAGAAAATTGGTGGCTTGGAGACATTTGTAAAACCATTGACGAAGGTGGGGTTGGTATTTGTGATTTTGGGGATATCTAAGAGGCTTTACATATGAAATTCGCTTGGAAATTGCTCTCGGGGCAATCTTTGTGGTCGGACTTTTTTAGAGGTAAATATGTTCAAGAAAACATTTACCCTGGTGGGCGCTAATAAGGGCACGCGGTTTTGGAAGGCGATTGTTAAAAGTATCCCAGCAGTTTTAAATAACACTAAGTGGCTTGTGAGAGATGGTAACATTTCCTTCTGGTATGATAACTGGGATGAAGATGGTCCTCTCTATGATCATTTTTCGATAATTGATAAGCCTCTTTTGAAGATTAAAGAGTGTTGTATTGATAATAGGTGGGATATTCCATTATTGGAAAGACTTGTGGGTCGCCAAAAAGTTACTGACTTGATTCATTTCTTCGCTACTCATAAAGAGGGGCAAGATGTACTTATTTGGAAGAATGACACGAATGGCAAGTTTAACACTAAATGTGCTTGGGATTGTATCAGGGTTAGGGCGCCTGCTTTACCTTGGGCTCAATGGATTTGGTATGCTTCTTTCCCAAAAAAAAAGGAAAAAAGCTGTTATTATGCAGAAAGCTATAAATAATTTTTTAGTGTGGATGAGAAGATCAGGATGGTTGGTATCCCCATGGTTTCTAAATTTAATTGTTGCTCTGAGGGTCATCTTGAGGATCTTAATCATATTTTATGTACGGGCGATTTTGCGAGACAAATTTGGTGCTCGGTTGTGGTCCATTTAGGTGTGCACATGGCAGGAGTAGGTCAACTTTTGGTTTCGCCATGCTGGCCATTCTTCTCATATTTAGACCATTTTTGGCCTTATTCCATCCATAGTCTCTTGGAAGTTATGGGATAGACGTTGCAAAGCTATGTTTGATGGGAAGGTTGATACGACTGATTTGGTTTGGAACAATATTAAATTTTGGATTCGTCAAATTATGCAAGTGTCTATGAAACCTTTGAGACTTTTTAAGTAGGATGGTGATATCTTAAGGAGGTTAGATATCCCAATCCTTCCTCCTCAACCTAAAAAGGTGACGTTGGTGAAGTGGCTTCAGCCACAGCATGGTTGGGTGAAAGTTAATATTGATGGTAGTAGTTTGGATAATCCGGGTCCAGCTGGTGCTGTGGGTGTTATTTGGGATGCTAGTGGTCAGCTGTGTATCACTTATTCCACAACCTTAGGTCAAGGTTCAAATAATTATGCTGAATTGAGAGGCTTACTGGAAGGTGTTAGGAGGTGTTGTCAGTATAATTTTTCTCAGGTTCATATTGAGATTGACTCCCAACTTTTGGTCAATTGGGTTACTAGGGTACTTTTATAGTTGGTATCTCGAGGATTTTTGGGATGAGCTCTGTGCATGCCTTGACTGCCTGGATCATAGGCTGACCCATGTTTTTCGCGAAGGTAATGATGTAGCTAATTTTCTTGCTAAGCAAGGCGCTGTGGGTCTTACTATGGAGTGGATTAATGAGAGGGATGGTTTGCCTAGCCAATTGTGTGGCTTTCTTCGAATGGATAGAATTGGCTTTCCCTGTTTGAGGTTATTGAAATGAGGTATTTTCTTTTGCATGTCCTCTTCCTTTTTTTTTTTTTTTTTTCCTATTTTGGTTCCTCTTATGTGTGAGCTGTTTTGCAGGTTGGTTTTTTAAGGCCGCTTTTCCTTTTCCTTTTTTGATTTGTCTATAATTGGATATTATGGTTAGGTCTTAGGTTTTTGATTCCTGGTTTTTTATCTTTATGCTTATTTGTAACCCACAGGTGTTGGGTTGTAACCACAGTTTTCCTCCGCTATAAGTGAGGGTTATCAATAAAATTGGAGTACAGTCCTCTTCTTAGAAAAAAAAAAAATCCTCACTTGTAGTAGTGATATCAACTACACAAATTATTGGACATATATAAGATTTACAGCATGGTACGTATGTTGTCATTTTGTTTGACATATGGTACTAACCATGCACAGTAACAGACAGACTCATGCATGATTTGTTTGAAGAATTTAAACAGATCTTTTCAGTTTTCAAAACAACCAGCTCTATAGAGACTCAAAACAAGATCGATATGTAGGTCTGGAGTTCAAAATTCCCCTCCCCAAATGTATGAAAAAAAAAGAAGAGAAAAAAGATCGATATGGGGTTCTTACGTATTTCAATTATATGCCATTCTTCATTATATGGTAATTATGAAAGAATATCTATATGAGCAACCCATCGTGCCCTAGCTACTAGTCAATGTGGAAAAACAAATGTTGAGAGTGAGTCGATATATATCGACATAAATGAAAAGAAACACACAAGATCTACTAATTTATATAGTTTTCTTAAATTTAAAGATGGGTCCACATTGCCAGAATGTGGTGTAATACATGACTTAAATCACAAGTATGTTGGGTTCATTTGAGACACTTTGTGGTAATTTAGTAATTTGAAGTAGGTAGGGTTTTGTTTTATATGTGGTTGCTATGTGTGTTGGTGAGGAAAAAAAAGAAAGAGGGAGGGAGTTGTAGCTCTAAGTATGAAAGAATGGGAATTTATCTTTCTTCACACTTTTATTAGAGACTACAAGCAAAGCCAATTTTTGCATCGGAAAAAATTATTGCAAATAGTTTCAAAAGTGTCACAAATATATTTTAGTGTCATTTAAATATTGCCGCATGAGGAATGGTAATACTGGGTCTTAAAGTGATGTTTCACGTTGCTATGCAATATTGTTGCAAACAATTAATTGTGTCGTAATTTTTCGTAGCTAAAAAGAGATGAATGACACAAAAACCAAATTCTGATGATTAGAAAGTCCTTGATCGTGACCATTTTCAATCATCACAAAATATTTCAAGAGCGCCACAAATGAATAACAAATTCATGTCAAATGAATTCTGTAGCTTCATCCAATTTTGGCCACACAAAATAAGAATCTTCTTGTGTCATAGTTAAGTGTCACAAATACTAGTTATTTGGTAGTAGATAAACTCATTTATCTGCGTCAATAGTTATAGCGTCAAAAATATTTTAGACACTAATTGTGCAAGTATCATTTCCAACAATCACCACAAATGATGCAAATAAACTGGACTATGGATGCAAATTATTTTGTACAATCTCATTGCCGCAAATGATATTAAATAGCATTGGATTTATGCTAGGGAAATTAAATGTATTTATGAAATAATTTGTTGTTTTATGAAGATTTCACATTCCAAAGATGAGCCTAAATAAACATTAAATTGTCAGGACTTATTTTTTACATTGATCAGTAAAATTAATTTTGAGGGAGGGAGTTGCAGCTGTAAGTATGAAAGAATGAGAATTTATCTTTTCTTCAAACTTCTATTAGAGTACTTTTGAGGGATCATTTGTGGTCCCATTTTTTACAAAATTTTATATGTTATTCTTGATGGTAAGAGCTTTGTTTTGAATGGTATTGATTGTTGAAATTTCTCTCCAATATTTTTACTGTAAATACTCACTTAGTGAGATCTTTCTTATGGATCTGGTTGTTATCCATTTGTATGGTAATAATTATGTGTTGAATCAAGAATATAGATATTATTGATGTACTAGTAGCCTTTAGATATTTCTCTAGAGAAGACAGTTTGTAAACTCATTATTGTTAATAGTGAAAGTTTTAAAATTTAACTGGATTAGATCTTGTGGTTTTTCCTTTCGCATTAAAGGGTTTTCCACATGAAAATCTTGATGTCTTACTTGTGGGTTAATTGATTTTATTTATTTTGTTTGAGAGTTTATTTTTACTAGATGACCAATTTAATTTGCGCAACGACGAGTATAAAATCTTTCGCTATATTTTTTGTGTTCACCCTAACAAAGTGGTACCAAAGCTTGGTTGATTATTTTTGTTAATTATCTATGTGAATTAAATGTAGGATTAATTTGGTAACATGATAAAATCCAATACTTCTTCCCAATTACTCAATATAGAAGACAATGATGGAGGATGTTTAGTATTGCAAAGACTTATTTGAACCTATTGATTTGGTTGTTTTTAACGATAAAAGAAAACTGATATGGATAGAAATTGAACAGCAAAGTTGTCAATCATATTAGACAATGGGTTGATCAAAGTGTCTTCCATCATATAGCCAAACAAGTAGATGCTTATAGTCTTTGTATGAAATTAGAAAGTCTTTATGAGCGAAAGATTGCACAAAATAAAATCTTTATGATAAGAAGGCTTGTGAATTTAAAGTATGGAGATGGACAAAGTGTTGCAGAGCATTTAAATAATTTTCAAGAATTGTCGAATGAGTTTTCTACCATGAAGTTTGTCTTGGATGATGAGATTCAAACTTTACTTTTGTTGAGTTCCTTGCCACATGGCCCACATGGTTGGTAAACTTTGATTGCATCCCTTAGTGATTCAGCTTCCAATGATTTGATGACTATTAGCATGGTAAAAGACAACTTGTTCAATGAAAAGGCAAGAAGGAAATGACATGGTATTTCTTCTTTAAAAAAAGGGATAAAATATTTTCACTCTGGTAAGCTTGGGCATATGAAGAAAGAGTACATAAACTCTAAAAAGGAACAACTAAAAGAAAAATGTGAAGAATAGAAATAAGAAAAAGAAACCATAATGGTTGCATCTGATAGTGATGTGTTCATTGTTTGTGATGATGCTCATGCTAATGTTGCTTGTCAGGATTCTACTTGTATAATTGATACAACAATTTCTTTCCATATTACCCCACATAGAGATTTCTTCTCTTTCTACTTCAGTGGTAATTTTGGTTGGATTAGGATGAAAAATGAAACAAAGTGCCAAATTGTGGGCATAGGAGATCATGGCAATTGGAAACTAACATTAGGTGCAAATTGTTTCTCAAAGATGTCAAGCATGTTGTTGATATGTATTTTAATTTGATTTCAATAGGAAAATTGGATGATGAAGGCTACCATAATCACATTGGAGATAGAAAGTGGAAACTTAGTAAGGGTTCTCTTATTCTGGCTAGGGGAAGGAAGATCAACACTTTTTACAATACAATGAAGATGTTATTACTGCTTAGAACAAAATCTCCACTGAGTTATGGTATAAGAGACTTGATCACATTAGTGAGAAGAGACTTCAAATTCTTGGAAAAAAGCTACTTTTATCCAATATCAAAGGTACACAACTAATGCCATGTACTCATTATCTTATAGTAAAGAAACGAGGAGTTTCTTTTCATAAATATTCTCAATCTAGAAATGGTGATATTCTTGACTTATTCCACACGGATGTTTGAATATGAATGCCAAAAATTTTGCTGGTACACTTTATTATGTTACTTTTATTGGTGATCACTATAGAAAAGTGTGAGTTTTTCTATTGAACTGTGTAACCATTATTCTTGGAAGAAACCTTAGCAGTTCTCAAACAAGTTGGATAGGACAGTGGGTTCTCTAGCAAGCTGCAAGTTGGGACTGATAGAGTAGAGCTGGGTTGCTTTTGGGAATTCAAAGAGAAAGCTAAACAACAAACTCAAGCAACTAACTACATGCAAAGCTCCAACATAGGGAATCTGGGCAAGGATATTAAAAGAACTTAAGGGGAGATTGACAAACTGCTGGAAGAGGAAAGGGTTACTTGGAAGCAAAGAGCCAAACATAAATGGCTTAAGGATGGGGATAGAAACTTCAAGTTTTTTCATCACTGTGCTAACCAAAGACGAAAAACAAACACTATTAAGAGTATCCAAGAGGAAGAGGGGACTATAGCTGATAGTTAGGAGACAATTGCAAAACAATTTCAGGTCTTCTTTCAGGGTCTGTTCACCACTTCTTGGCCTGAGGGAATAGCAGACTGCCTTGGCAGTGTGGAGGCTAGGATTACTAGTGAAATGAGCTCTTTTTTATCCAAGAATTTCACTGAACAAGAAGTAGAAGAAGCCATCTTCCAAATGAATCCTCTCAGCTCTCCTAGACCTGATGGATTCCCTCCAACCTTTTATCAACAGCACTGGAACTCGATAGGTAAGGAGGTATGTGATGCTGCCCTTTTTGTTCTCAATTCAGGAGGTAGCTTACAGAATCTTAATGAGACCTTCATTGCTTTAATTTCCAAAGTAAAAACTCCAAAGCTGGTCACTGATTTTAGGCCTATAAGTCTGTACAATGTCCTGTACAAGATTATCTCCAAATCCATTGCAAACAGACTTAAGAAAGTTTTGCCTGAGATAATTTCACCAACACAATCTGCCTTTGTTCCTGGTAGATTAATCTCATATAATCTAATTGTGGCCTTTGAGGCTCTCCAATCCATGAACAACAGGTTGCAAGGGAAGAAAGGATATATGGCTTTGAAGCTCGACATGAGCAAAACATATGATCGAATTGAATGGGGCTTCCTCTAAGCCGTGATTTCTAAAATGGGTTTTCCTGAAGCTTGGATCAAACTTATTATGAATTGTGTTGAAACTGTGTCCTACTCTTTGCTAGTAAATGGAACACCTCACTAGACTTTTCTACCATCAAGAGGGATTAGACAAGGAGACCCTTTGTCCCCTTACTTGTTCATCCTTTGTGCTGAAGTGCTGAGCAACATGTTGAACCAAGTTGAGGCTCAAGGGCTCATATTAGGTATTCCACTTGCTAGGGGTCAATTGCACATTAACCATCTATTTTTTTTTTTTTGCAGATGACTCTTTTGTAAAGCTAATGCAATGGAATGGAGTCGATTGATTGACATCATATCCAAGCATAAGAAGGCCTCAAGTCAGAGGTTAAACAAAGACAAAACATCATGGTAGGGAGATTGAAGGTAGAATCCTTTAGAAGCATTCTTGATAGGATGAAGAAAAGAGTAAGCAGTTTCAGAGCGAAGGCTTTGTCTCAGGTTGGCAAAGAAATCTTGCTAAAAACTGTAGTCCAAACACTGCCACTGTATGGGGGTCTTTAAGCTCCTTGGATCTCTCCTGAGATAAATGAACTCCATAATGCAAAATTTCTGGTGGGGACAACAAGACAAGGAAATGAGGGTGCATTGGTTTTCTTGGAGTATAATGGGCAGAGCCAAGTCTGATGGGGGTTTGGGATTTAGAGACATTGAGAGCTTCAACATTGCTATGTTGGCTAAGCAGGGTTGGCGCCTCATTCAGCAGCCTCAGTCCTTAGCTTCCAAAGTTTTAAAGCTGAAATACTTCCCCCACTCAACATTCTTGGAAGCTAAAGTTGGCTATAGACCCTCCTACATATGGAGGAGCCTTATGGCTACACAACCTCTTGTGGAAAAGGGCTCTATGTGAAGGGTTTGGACTGACAGCAGCATTAAAATCTGGGTAGAAAAGTGCCTTCCTTAGTCTCACTCTAATAAAGTGTCTGATGGGCCCTAAGGCGGACCAAGTCTTAAGAATCAATTACAATATTAAGAGTCAAGAAGATCAATGAAGCAATGCAAGGATTGGTGCAATCCAATTGAGATGAAGCTAGCAAGAGCCCAACACTCAAGATGGGCTTGAAAGAAGAAGAACCGGTTTTGATCCACTTGATCCAAGCTTTGGAAGACATGACTTAGAGATAGGGCCTGTTGTTTTTAAGGCTTTCAATTTATTTAAAGGATTTTTATTATTAGTTTAGAATAAGTGGGCTTGAGGATACTTAGCCCACGCATGTCTTATTTCTTATAAACTAAGATTTTTTGAAAGGCCTTGTATTTTGGCTAAGGGCTTATTTGGAAAGTTATTGTATTATTTAAACTAGGATTTTAGAAGTTACTGTAGCGCGACACTGTTCATGCTGCAGTACCGCGACACTATTAATGTTACCGTACCCTCGGCACTATTCACTTATGATTTTTGGGGATGGTTTAATTAAACCACTTGTATGAGAAGGTCAGACATTATTGAATTTTAATTGTGAGTTGAGTTTACTCATCTTGTTCTTGATTGAACTTTTGAACTTATCAAAGGTAAATCATAACTTTTGTAGCGTTTCTCCTTATAATCTGGGTTCTTGAGACGAGTTTTTTAACAGGTCTAGATATTAATATAATCTAGGTTCTTGAAAGGAGTTCTCAACGAGTTTAGATTCTCCATCCGTTGACTTGATTTTGGCTTTCTTGGATGAGTTTTCAAATTGATTATGGGTTCAAGGGATTCAAATTCTGTGGGTTCACATTAGTGTTTAGTGAAAGGTAGGGAAGGGATACTCAGGCTATAGTTAGCAGCTTGATTGATTTGGATACAAAATCTTGGAATCAGGTTCTGATCGAAGGGATCTTTAGAAAAGAGGAAGCAAAGTGGATTGCTTAGATCCCTCTAAGCTGTTCAAATCAACCTGATAAGCTAATATGGAGGAATGCAGCAGACCGTCTTTTCTCTATTCAAAGGGCCTACCACCTTCACAAGGATATGATTGTTCAGTCAAAGGGGCAATCTTCTAATAGTGAGTTCTTAGTGGGATGGAAGGTCATATGGCAGCTCAGTGTTACACCAACTGTCAAGAACTTCCTATGGAAAGCTTGTAGAAATGGCCTTCCCACCTTAAGAAATTTGTGTCACAAAAAAATTGTTGATGAGCCTCTATGCCCAATCTGTTTAAGGGAGGAGAAATCTATTTTTCATATGGCATGGAGTTGCCCTGCAGCTCAGGATGTCTGGGGGCAGTGCTCAAGGCCCCTTTAGAAGAGGTATTTTCCCCCTATGTCTTTCAGAGAGTTATGGAACCAGCTATGCCAATCTGCTGATATGAAAGTACTTGAAGAATTTGCTGTCGTGTCAAGGCTTATTTGGCTAAGGAGGAACACTTTTATTTTTAAAAAAGATTTCACCCACCCTAGTAGTGCTGTAAAGAGGCATCGGAAGTGTTGATTGGACTGGAAGCCTATAGAATCATGAGAGGACCTCAACAAAAAGGTTGATAGATTCGAGTAAGGTGGTCTCCCTATCTAGAGAACCTGTTCAAAATGAACTGGGATGCTGTTGTGGATAAAACAAAGTGCAGAATTGGTATAAGAGTCATTGTCAGGGACCATAGAGGCCAAATGATTACTGCCGTGAGGAAGAGTAGATCGCTATACCTTGAACCTGCTCTGGCTGAAGCTTGTGGTGCATATGAGGCAGCCAAATTTGGTCTACAACTTGGTCTTTCCCAAATTATTTTAGAGGGTGATTCACAGCAGGTGGTTAATGCACTTATGTCCAAGGATCAAAATGGTTCTGCTATGGCTATGGTAACTCAGGACACACAACACTACCTCTAAGGGTGTTCATCCGGACCGGATTTTTTTCCGGTCCGGTCCGAAAATCTAGAATCCGGGCTGTTATCCACCCGGATTACACCCGGGCGGTTTAAGAAAATCTGGATCCGGTTTTATAACCCGGTTATCCGTAACCGGATTATACACCCGGTTTTTTTAAATTTTTTTTTTTAAAGTGCTATATATATTTTTTTAAAGTTATAAAGTTTTTTTTAAAATAAAATATTACAAAACCCGGATTGAATCCGGGTATAACCCGGATCCGGCTTTTATCCTAAAATAGAAGCAAATAATCCGGTTAAAATCCGGATATCCGAATTGAATCCGGTTATCCGCCCGGATTGAGTCCGGATTCAATCTGGGCGGATAACTACCCGGGTTTGAAAATCTGGATCCGGATCCGGATGCACACCCCTAACTACCTCCACCAACATATGATTTGGTCTATTAAGCATGTAAGACGAGAAGCCAACAGAGTGGCACGTATTAGCTAGGAAGGCTTTACTTTCATCAGACGCTATTGTAGACATTGAGGAATCACCTCCTTGTATTACCGATTTGCTGAGTAATGAATGAGCTTCAAAGCTCCTTTAAAAATAATAACAAAAAAAGAAGCCATTATTAAGTCATGATAGTTGTGGCGCCATTACGCGGGCTTGCTTTTATTCCTGCCCGAACTCATAACCGGTTCTGCTTGATCATTGAGAATTCTTAGATAAAAATTTTGTGTTTTAAAATGAAATATTAAAATAAAATATTATTATTTTGAGATTTGAAAAAGTTAAAAAATAGTTGAATAGTTTATTATATTTTATATGAGAATTTGAAAAAGTTGTAATGATGAGATGAAAATTTTATATTTGATATGAGAAATTTGTATGACCAAACCGTACCACACAAATTTCTATGGAACCTTTTCAAACCCCATGTCCAACTCCACATACACCATTTTGCCTGGGACATGTGAAGCTAGATACAAGAAAATTTTTATTCATAAGCCGGTTTGAAATAGACACATTGCATACTATTAATGTGGCAGGATTTAATTGGTAAGAAAATTGAAAAAAATTTAAATATTACAAATCAAGTTGCATTACATCAATAATGTGAATAATATATTTTTCATACTAGTTTATGAGAATATAATGGCTTCTCGTACAATAATTTTTCCTAAAAGTATAATTTCCCTATTACTATATTATCCATTTTAACTACTGGTTTGGTTATATAAAACAAACTATCTCATCTTATCTCATCTTATATAATCATTACAATTTTTCTAAATTTTTACATAAAATATAATAAATAATTCAACTTTTTCAAATTTTAAAATAAATTAATATTATAAAATTATATTATAATAATAATAATTATTATAATATAACTTTTAAAATTATATTATAATAATAATTATATTATAAAACAATTTCATTTCATTTTATCGAACTGTATAACCAAAAGAGATAATCACAACCAAGTCCATATTCATGCTTTTTCTAGTCAGGGGACCCTTTAATGAACTAAACAGACTTGTTTAGTGGTTAAAGCGACTAATCAACCTGATCCAGCATTAATGGTTTCCTACTTTCCAATTTATAAATTTTACTTTTCCGTAATTTATTTAATTTGCCGTTGGTGTTGACCCGGCATCAAATATTTGAACTCATAAATTTTCTAATATAAATTATGGACCTTCTTAATATTTGACATCTAAATTTGTTTGTATGAAAAATGATATTTATAATTGTGAAATGTGAAATGACTATATCATTTATTTAAAAATAAATAAATACGAGATTTATATGAAAAAAAAAATTAATTTTTTAATAGTAAACTTTACTCTTTTTCAAAACAATTGCGTGATACTTGCGTATTCTACGACTGTATGTAACATTGCACGTTCATAAAATTGATCTTCTCTTTTATCTTATTTTTCCATTTTTTGATTTCTTTAGAATAGAAGTCAATTAGAAATTTCATTTTTATATTTGGGAAAAACAAATTCAAAAAAAAAAAAAATCAATTTGATCATGTTGTCAAATGGGATGCTACTATCATTTTCTTTGGAATTATAATTCCACATAATATAAAGAAGACAATTGCTTTTGAAATTCTTTCAGTTGATTTATTTTATTTTTTATAATCTATAAGCCATTTAAAAAGAAGCCAAAAGTCATTATAGAAGTGTTGACTTGCTTATGTTTAAGAGTTTTGCTACATACAAGTAAAATCGCATACTAATCTGCATACCAATACTGATTCCTTCATATTTAAAATTTAAATTAATATTATTTTCAATTAAATCAACTTTTTGATCAATCACATTCGATTAGTGCACATATTAGTGTATAATTATACTTGTAAATAGATTTTTCTTATCTTTAAATATCAATGCAAGTGCTCTCACTCACTCTCTCTCTCTCTTGGGTGTCTGCACGTGTACGGTTTAACATTGTCAAGTTAAAATTTATGTGAAGAGAAGTGTTGTAGTAATAAAAATAAATATATAAATTAACGTGATGTAATATAATTAAATTGTAAAATAAATTTAATGTATTAATATTATAGACAAATGTTACACAGACTTTTTAAAAAAAAAATCTATCTTTTTACAAGCGATTGATATAAAATTTATCTATTTAAAATTATATTTAATATTACTCTGATTAATTTAGATGCTTTCGATGTTGTTGCACAAGATCCGAGGCTACACTCAATTTAGATGCGTTTATAACAGTAAATTAAGAGGAGGAAGCAGTATTATCCTCAAGCAATCCTATAATTGGATTAGCTTAACAGATAGGCATTTCTTATTTGGTTCCCACACCATCTGCCAGCAAAGCCTTATCCTTATCAAGTTCCCCATTCCATAATTAAAGTTACTTTATGAATTACTTTTTATCCAGTAATGATGCATTTTACATCTGAGATTTTACACTTCAGGCCCAAGGTTATAAATAACAAAAAAAAAAAATTTATAGTTATTTTTTTGTATTTTTTATACATTTTATTGATATAATTGACTATATCATTTTTTTTAAATATAAAATAATTATTTTAACTAATCACATTAGTATAATGTACAACAAATACATAAAAGTGACTATAACAAAACTCTATAAAAAAATGACCCATTATATCTTTTTAACTATTAAGACCTTATATTTTAAGTAAATCGTTTAATTTTAATATTTGAGATGGATAAATGGTCATGAAACATAATTTTGACAATGTACAATGTAAGAATACAATATATTCAATTTTTATAATTATCTTTTCATGGCAAAAAATTTTAAAAAAATTCTATTAAGCAGTCTTACATCACGTATCTATTTTTAATTTTTTAACTTTTCATTTATTTCTCCCAACAAATATATAGTATAAGATTGTTGAATAGAAGGTCCACTTTAACCCGGAAAAACTCTAGTGAGAGAAACTCTCCCTTTTCTTTAGGAAAAGTTCAGGAAAAACCGTTTGAGGGAGGTGGAGCTTCGGCTCCTCCCTCCCTCTTCCATCGTCTCATTTGTATTTTTCCTTTGATAATAAAAGCTGTTTGGCTGTGTTGATGTCCATTGAAAGACCGATGACCAGCTGTTTGTTGCCGAGCTCCCTTGCTTAACAAATCACCCAACTGGGCGGAGAGACATTCCATGGTGGAGGTGGAGGTTTTTTGGCTTCAAATGGTAGGTGTTCCTGACCGGTTGGTTTCGGTCTTCTGAGGGGACAGTTTTGAGGTTTAAGGTGTGGGCTGGTCATGGAGGCTGGTCATGGAGATGGTTTTAACTTGTTGGTTGGGGTGCTTTTCTACGGGTTATAGGAACTCTGTTTTATCCATGGAAAACAGAGGATTATTTGGGGACGCATGCCGAAATGCATGGAGGGGATAAAGCTTTTTCCGGGGTGGATCTCGGGCGCAGCTCACTATGGATGTCTTCATGGATGGTGTTTGGAGTTTCAAGCGACGCAGTCAAACGGTGGTTGGTTGTTTTTTTCTGTTTTTCTGCTTTCGTGTGTTTCATTTTGTTAAGAGTTTGTTCTGGTTTTCGGAGATCTCTGTTTTTTCGGAGAGCTGTTCTTAGTCAAACGGTGAATAAGCTCCTGATGCTCTGTGCATGGATGTCGGAGATATCTGGTTTTGCTCTGTTCTGGTTTGGTTGTCTGTCCAAAATGGTGGTTGCCGATTGGAGTACCAGCAATGCGAGAGGTTGAAGGCGATGGGGCTGGATACCTGAACCGGGAAGTGGGGGATGGTTCGGTGCTGGGAGGAGGGCAGGGGCAACGGCATACCAGAGCAGATGGAGAACGTGCATATCGCATGGGCATTCGGCATGGGCAATAACAAACCTGCTTTGATGAGAGCAGTGCAGGGCTGGGCAGGAGCAGGGCGGGGGAAGATGCAGAGGCTAGGAGGGATGACGTTGGGCGGCGGCGGCAGAGTGTTGAGATAAAACCCTAACGTGTTGGGCCCCCAAGCACCTACAGGCTGGGCCTTTAGCTCAGGCTAGGCTCATTTGCTTTACATCCCATTATCAGTTTTTTGTTTTTGTAGTTAGTCTGTTTTAGATTTATTAAATAATAAAAAAAAGACTAGTGCCCCACTCCTCTTTTGAAGGAAGGTAGGTGTTAGTACTCTTCCTCCTTGGGAGGAGAGAGTGTGGTTGTACCTCCTCCTCCTGGGGAGGATGGAGCGTGGTGTACCTCTCTTCTTCGGAAGAAATGTGTTTTAGCTCTGGTTTGACAGAGCGCCTTCTCTGTTAACTGCTGTCAGGAGAGAAGGTGTAGAAGTTTAGACAATGTCCGTCATAAAGAAATTTGTTGGCAGGGAAGCTCTTGATCAGTTGCGTTAGTTGACTTATAGTCTAATTTCCTGTATTGATAAGTCACAGTTGTAACTTCGTTTATGAAAGAATACGAAGCATACTTCCATTAAAAAAAAAAAAAAAAAAAAGATTGTTGAATAGAAGAAATTAAGGCTTGAGATATCCTTTGGAAATCAATCGTTATGATTTTATGATACAACATAGAAAATCCCAATAATTCAAAGATTCGAAAAATGTATTTATTTCTATTAAATTTTTCATACAACAATAAAAATATGTCAGACAGTTCACGAACGAGAATCTTTCCTTCGTTGAACTTTGAATTGAATTGGTCCAATCAGAGGTTAAGTGGTTTGGTCATACGTTGCATGTTGACCGATGGACATAACATACTGTGCCAATTTATGCACTATTTTGTGAATATTTCGTCAAGTTTCGTTCTTTTCATCATCGCAAATTACCATTCAAACTGAAGAAAAATAATAATTACAATCGTACAAGTACTATATAATTATTTTAAAATAAATAAATAAATACAATATACGTATAAAAAAATTATTTTTTAATAATAAATTCTATTTTTTCAAAATAAATTTACGGCAATTATAAAAATACAATTATTATTATTATTATTACTAATCCATAAAAGGATCTTATTATAAAATAAACTGTGAAACAGAGAATCAAACAAAATTGTCAAAAAGGTTGTCTGTAAATTCCTCTTCACAAAATTCCATTCCAGGAACACATCCGTCTCCTCAACAACTTCAATTTCTATATCTTCTAAAAGCTTGAAAAACAAGACCAACTACCTCACTCAGCACGCGGAAAGTACATCATTAATTTATGCAAAACTTTTTAAGGAAAACCATACATATTTTCCCAATACAATCTCTGCCCTAAGTTTCTCTTCGTCCAAAACTGTTCCTCTTCGTCGCATTAGATTCATCAAACGACGTCGGAAACAAACCCCTCCAAAAGCACAAAACACAATTCAAAAAGTAAAAATTCCGCAATTTCTTACAGATATTCTGCTTTCGCGGCTTCTAATCTTGGAATCCCGTTTTTTCCCAAATCGCGTTTCGGACCCGACTGAGATCCCTCCCTTTCAGAGTCCTCCCCATCCCTTCGTGCACCGAGAAGGATGCGATCCTCGTCCTCGCCAAAAACTCATGCGGCGGCACCCTCACCCCTTTCTCGAACTCCTCGCCTTCTTCGCCGTCGGCGTCGTCATAGTCAACGCCTTCCTCGCCGTGATTCTCTCCGCATTCGGCCCTCAGGATCTTCGACCAGTCCGGAATGTTCACCGGAAGCGAGGACGGGATCGTGCCGGCGACGACGGTGAGGTCGGCGGAACTGGCTCGCGAAGGCTTGGAGGATGGCTTCTTCGAGATGCGCGAGGCTGCTGGGGAGGGCATGAGAAACTCGGGCGAGTCGTAGATGTCGGAGTCGTCCAGTTCGAATACCGAGTCGTGAGCGATGAGAGGATTGTGGTGCTCTCGGTGATTGGGAAGGAAACGGTAGCTTGGACGAGCGTAGAAACTCCTATTGGCCGCCATGGAAAGGTACTGGACCCTTACGCGGGGAGCTTTTGACCTTCTCTGTCTCTCTGACGCTTTGAAGGTGGGGTTGGTTTTAGGTATAGAAATGGGGCTTCTGATCTGGTTTTATAAGAGGTTCTGAGTTCGGTCAGTTGCTTAATGGATAAGGCTTTCTCTCTCTCCCCAAGTTCAGTTTATCAAAATTACCGAGACACCCTCTGGTTTTCACGTCAACTCCACCTCAGTTTTCCTAATTTGTCCACTAAAATATTCCATCTTTTATTCTTTGCGTTGGAATTAATTGGCCATTGTTAGGTGTAGTCTAAAGTACATAAATATTATAAAATTATTTTAAAAAATAAAATTTATTTTTTTATTTAAACTTTGTATTTATTCATTTTTTTTTAAATTTATGAGACGTTTACACACTTCACAACAACAAATATAATTTCTCTTTATACAAACATAAAGATTTTAAATTTCTAAATAGTATATCATAATAGTGTGAATATATCACTTATTTATATTCTGAAAATGTTTATTAATTATTTTATTTTAATATATAAAATATGGTTTCTCAAATATAAGAGACGTATAATGATTTAACAAACTAAATTAAAATAATTTTCTATAATTCAATAAAAAATAGCTCTATTTGTAAAATTATGTTTTTTTTAATAAATATGAGAATTATGCCCAAGGAATCAAATATACACTTATGTCTCTTAACGTGATCCACTCGATTTATTTTATAATAAAAAAATTTACAATATGTAGATTATTTATATAAAAGATTTTTGTGTAAACCAAACATTTCTTAATCATATATAATGGACCTGTCAAATAAACGAACCCATAAATCCCCACACCCTACAAAAAATGCTTTATTTCAAAAATTAACAGCTAACTACTACCTACCTATCCATATTAACTGAAAAAGTACTTCCGGCTCCATCCAACGGTTCTTATGAAGGTACGTGTTTGTTACTTTGGGTATGGATTGAGGCCGCGTGTTGTGTGTCAGAGCTAGTAATAGCGGACAAAGAAGGGGCATTTTGGGAAGATGGATTTGGGTCATACTGTCGCACCGTCAGTCCACCGCGGCGAGGGAAGTTTCTTCTAGAAATGGAGAAAAAGTGGTTCTGTTTAGAAGTTCGAGGATCTTGACACGTGTAAATGTACCGTAGGTTCGCCGCGTGGTTAAAGGAGGTCGCATGTTCGTTCGGATGGAGCGAATCGTTTCCTTCGTGGAAGTTTACAAACTTTAATGAGAAGGGGTAGAACGTTGAATTGGACAGCCAGTCAAATGAAAGATTTTAAATTTTTTGAACTCGCAGTTTTCTTTATTTTTATTTATTTATTTGAAACTTCAAACTTTCATTGCATTAAACATTACTATGCCCTACAGCCATTACATTGTAATCGCCTACAATTATTACAAGATTACCATGGCCTACAGCACATTTGCATGACCTACGGCCCTTGCTTTAGAGCAGAGACCTTGACCATGGCTCTCAGCCATGACGAGCTATTAAACATGAGTTGATGAGATTAATCTTAATAATCTCACAACTCTGATGAGATTAACTTTATATTTTTAGGGATGTACGTTTTTAATACTAGCATTGATGTTATGTTTTTGAAATATAGTTTTTCCATATATAGAAATATAATTTATCCATATAATATTGATCCCAAAATAGTAAACCGAGACGTTTTGGTATCGAAATATTTCGTTTTAGTGTCTTGACCTCATCACCAAGACAAGCTTGAACCTAACTGTGTGGCAAGGAACCCAACATTCAAAGTTTCCCATATGTGTGGTAAGGAACCCAACAAAAGTAAAGCTTGAACCTCATCATCCAAGACAAGCATCTTGATAGACAACTTATTCAATAATTCTTGAAAATTATTCAGATGCTTTACAACATTTCATCCCTGTACTTTTAATTCACAAGCCTTCTTATCATAACAAGTTTATTTTGTGCAATTTTTCGCTCATAAAAACTTTCCAATTTCATCCAGAAAATGTAAGTATCTACTTTTTAAACTACATGATGAAAGACACTTTGGTAAATCTATTGTCTAGTATGACCGACAACCTTTCTATGCAATTTATTTCATCCATAGTAAGTTCTCTTTTTTGGTTTAACACCATCCTTGTCTTCTAAATTGAGTAATAGGAAGAAGTATGTTTAATCATGCTACCAAATGAATCCTCCATTTAATTTACACATATAATTAGCAAAAATAATTAACCAAGCTTTAGTACCACTTTGTTAGAGTGAACATAAAAAACACATCTGAATATTTCGTACGTTCTACGTGCAAATTAAATTGGTAATCTAGTAAAAATAAACTTACAACCATAATAAAGAAAATTAAGCAACCCACAAGTAAGATAATAATTTTTTTATGTAAAAAACCCTCTAATGCAAAAAAAAAAAAAAAAAAAAAAAAAAAAAACTACAAGGCCTACTCCAGTTAAAACTTCCACTATCAATGATAATGAATTTACATATTATCTTCTCTAGAGTAATTTTCTAGAGGCTATGAGTGCATCAAGAATATCTAAATATTTTTTGCATAAGTCAAGAAAAGCATCAATCACTTTTGAAATTATTCAAATAAAACATGCACATGTGAAAGATGACAATCAATCATCTTTAATATTTTCAAAGTTCAAACCTTTAATCATGGCATGCATATGTGAAAGATGACAATCAATTATCTTTCAAAATATTCAAATTTAATTTTCAAAAATATTCATACACATGTGGAAAATGTATTTTAATGCTTTATGATAAAATATTAATTTTTGAACCTTAATCCTAATTTCAAATTTTAAGAGATTTACAATATTTCTCTATGACTTTAATGTGAACTTGTTTCCTTTTTGCTCATGCTTGGTTCCTTGATGTGCTTAACTCCATTGTGTGGACAAATTGAGCTTGAGACTCCTTCATTCTTTGAATTCATTTGTTATCATCAAAATCCATGTGTAAATATATAATTACACAAAACTTGAAATCTTAGGTTCAACAGCTACGTTGTGTGTTACCAGACCAAAAGCGACTAAAATTTGTGTTGAGTTGCATGTTTCGGTGCCGTTGAAGAATCATTTCTGGATAGGATCACCTGGATAGGATCACCTAGTTTGGAGAGCAGTATTTTTCAAGAAGTTATCTTTGAGAACCTACCGTTCTATTGTAACTGGTGCAGAAAACAGGGGCATTCGGAAGGCTCCTGCAAATCTAAAAGTCAGTATAATTTGAAGGGGAAAAAGAAAGTGGATTCGGTTGCCAATGGGAAGGGGTTAGAGACCAAAGTATGGAAGGTGGTAGGCGAGAAGAAAACAGAAGAGAAAGTGCAGGCTGGAGAGGAGGAGAAGGAAATATCGAGTGGACGACGGAAAGAAATTCTGGATCGGATTGCCTAGAAACAGAGTATTACTCAGTTCGATCAGATGGAGATTTTATTTATGGATTCTAATGGTGTTTTATTTTCACAGACTCAAGCTTTCTTGGAGGATAATGTGATGAAGATGACCAAAGACACTCGGCTGATGGAACCGGAGGAAGAACGTGCAGCGAAACATAATGTGTATAGGAGTCAATCGGCTGGTAAGTTGTCTTGGTATGAGGAGTCTGAAAATCTGGGTGAAAAGGATGAGGGTGTTGGTTTGGTAGACAACCGTGGGTCCCCTAGAAGCTCTCTAAAGCTGATTGATGAAGCTCTTGAAGGAGAAGTTTGCTACAATGCTATAGGTAATGATAATTGTTTACGGTATCCTTTCTTAGCACATTCTTTGACTGATAATGATAATGAGGATGAGATTGAAGAATTGGCTACCAAGTGTTATGAGTCGGATAGTGAGACTGAAGTTCCGAAAAAAAAAAAATTGTGGTAATAAAGCAAAGAAACCGATTGTTGTTCTTGAATGAACGACACGTTCCAATAAACACTATTAATTGATGAATATTCTTGTATGGAATATTAGAGGGATTTGTTCCTCGAAGGCAAGTTTGAGGCGGATCAATAATAAATACTGTCCATCGGTTGTAGCAGTTTTAGAACCTTTTCTTTCAGTTAATAAGTGTGCTCATTGGGCACGGTGGTTACGTCTTCCAAATTTCTGTAATAATGTGGAAGCAGGTGGTAAAGTTTGGTTGTTCTGGGCTAATGGCATTGAGTTTCATCTGCATTCAGTGATGGCTCAAGCTCTCTCAGGTTGGTTCTCTATTGGTAATTCTAGAGTGTTGGCTACTTTTATTTATGCAAGTTGTTTTCAAGAACAGCGTCGGGTCCTGTGGTCTTATCTTCAGGATTTAGATGGTGGTGATAATATACCGTGGTTTCTTGGTGGGGATTTTAATATTATCTGGTCGGAAGGCGAGAAATTTGGTGGAGTTTGTCAGTCTTCTCGGGGGCGGGACGAGTTTAATAGCTGAATTCAAGATTGTAGTCTTGTTGATCTCCCTTATTCTGGTAATCGTTTTTCTTGGTGTAATGGGAGGTTAGGGGGTGGAAGAATTTGGGCTCGGCTTGATAGAGTGCTGGTGAATACTGGTTTTCTATCAAGTTTTCCTAATAGTTGTTTGATGTATCTTCCTCGAACCTCGTCTGATCATTGCCCTATAGTTACTTCTTTATGGGTTGATAAGAGGGTTGGTCCTACACCTTTTCGTTTTCAAAGAATGTGGTGTTTGCATGAGGATTTTTTAGGTATGGCTAGTGAGTGTTGGAGGCAAGAATTTCAAGGTTGCCCGATGGTGAAATTTAGTAGAAAATTAAAAAAATTGAAACAAGTGTTGAAGAAATGGAATAGGGAGGTCTTCGGTAAAGTGGAAGTAGATCTTAAAGTCATTGAAGAGGAGCTCCTTGTGTTGGAGAATAATGTACAGCAAAATTATATTCAAGATATGGAAGTTGAACTTTTGAGATGCAAGCAAAAGCATCTCCATTATTTGCATAGAGAGGAGATTATGGGGTGTCAAAAATCCAGAGTTAAGTGGATTTGTGAAGGTGATGAAAACACAGCTTTCTTTCATGCTTCTCTTAGATGTAAAAAGAAATTTAAGGCTTTAGAGAGTATGATTCTTGAAGATGGTAGTGTTCTTGATTCTGGTGAAGCAGTCCTTGAGGGGGCTGTTGATTTCTTCCAACAGCAATTAACCATGTTGGCAGTATCTTTTGAGGAGCCTGGTATGAATCTTATAACTTCTATTATTACTGAGGATGATAATCAGTTTCTTTGCAGAGTTCCAAATTTGATGGAGGTTAAGGAGGCGCTTTGGTCGATCCCACAAGATAGTAGTCCAGGGCCTGATGGTTTTTCTGCTAGTTTTTTCCATCATGCCTGGGATATTATCAAAGAATATTTATTGATGTTGGCTATTGAATTCTTTGAGGGTAAGCCTTTAACTACTTTATTTGGTGCCACCAATATTGTGTTGATACCGAAAGTGGATGACCCAAGGGGTTTTTCGCAATTCAGGCCTATCAGTTTATGCTCTGTTGTTTATAAAATTTTATCCAAGGTTCTGGTGAATAGGTTGGAACCAATCATGAAGAAAATAATCTCTGAGGAACAATCAGCCTTTATTAAAGGCCGAAGCATTTTTGATAATATTTCTATTGCTCAAGAAATGGTTCAGAGTATGAACAAGAAAGTGAGAGGTGGTAATGTTATGATTAAAATTGATATGGCAAAGGCGTATGACAGGGTAAATTTGAGGTTCTTGTTGGAGGTGATGAAGAGGTTGGGTTTCTCAGATCATTGGAGGGGCCTGATTTTTAATTGTATCTCTTCTCCTATGTGTTCGGTGATGCTTAATGGTTCTTTGAAGTGCTTTTTCAAACCTTCCCGTGGTATTAGGCAAGGGGATCCCCTATCGCCTTATCTTTTCATTTTATCACAAGAATTGGTTTCTTGTATGATTAATGTTAATTTTCAACAGGAAAGAGTAAAGCCTTTTAATACTAATGGAGGTACTCTGATCTCTCATTTGTTTTATGCTGATGATGTGCTGATTTTTTCAAATGGGGGTAAAAGATCTCTTCTGCAGATTATGAAGACTTTGCAAGCGTACCAATCTATGTCTGGGCAGATGGTCAGTCCGGCTAAGTCATCTATTTTTTTCTCCTCTAAGTTTTCTGTTGCTAGAAAATTGGAGTCTTTGAGGATCACAGGTTTTATGGAGGGGAAATGGCGGTGCACTTATCTGGGAGTTCTGCTACATGTGGGAAGGATGACTATCAAATTATTTGAACCTTTGTTGTTAAAGTTGCAGAAAAAATTGGCTGGGTGGAAGAGTAACATTCTCTCTTTCGGGGGAAAGATTATTCTTCTCAAACATGTCTTATCTAGTATGCCAATTCATGTTCTCTCTGTTATGAATTTACCTATGGGTGTTTTCAAGGCCATCAAAAGTATCTTCTCTAATTTTCTTTGGATTTCAACTGATGATAAAAGAAAAAGAAAATGGGTTTCTTGGAAAAATATTTGTTTGCCGGTTGAGGAAGGAGGACTGGGTATTCGGAACCTACATGATGTGCAAAGGTCTTTTTTCATGAAATTTGCTTGGAAACTGTTGGAGGGGAATTTGGTGTGGGCAAAATTATTTCTGAGGAAATATGTGGGTGGTAAGCACCCTATGACTCTTTATAATTCCACAGGTTCAAGATTTTGGAAAGGTATTTTATCTGTGATGCCGATTGTGCAACAGAATTCATGTATTTTGATTAGAAGTGGTGCTTATAATTTTTGGTTTGATAATTGGTTGGGGGATGGGACCATTGCTAATACAGAAGAGATTAGTGTAGATGAGAATTTATTGGTGGCTGATATTTTAAATAGTTCTGGATGGGATGTGGTTAAATTGCGTTTGCTGGTGTCGGAAGAGATGGTTGAGAAAATAATTGCTTCGCTAGTTCAAATCTTAGGTGGCTCAGATGTGCGTATTTGGAAGCCTAATCCAGACGGTACTTTCTCTACCAAATCTGCTTGACATTTAATTAGAGAGACATGAACTATCTGTCTTTGGAAAAAATGGCTTTGGCATAGTTTGGTTCAAAAAAAAAAGTCTTTTGTTTGTTGGCATGCTAAAAAACATGTTTTACCTGTGGATGGTATCATTTCTAAGCTAGGCATTCCTCTAGCTTCAAAGTGTCATTGTTGTGTTTTACCACAACAAGAATCCATTGATCATATTTTTTTGTAGTGGTGAGTTGGCTGCTATGGTTTGGAGGTATTTTGCAGGTATTTTGGGGGTTCGGTTGCCTAACCTCCAAAACTGGACTGTGGTTATGAATGTTTGGTGAATTCGAGCGTCAGAATCTTCTCAAGTAAGTTGTTGTCGTGGTATCTTACCAATCATTATCACGTGGGCTTTGTGGAGAGCACGGTGTGAGCATAGAATGGAAGGAAAGATTACTGATTGGAAAGGTGTGGTAAGGAGGATTAAATTGATGTTAATTGATATTTTTTTTCCGCATCGAAAATTTGATAGATTGCATGCAAATGATATCAAGGTTTTACAGGAATTAAATTGCCCTTTTTCTCATGTTAGAAAAAAAAAGTATGAAAGTTATAGCTTGGATTAAGCCAAATAGAGGTTAGTATAAACTCAATGTTGATGGTAGTTTGCTCAGAAATCCTGGATTAGCAGGTAGCGGTGGGGTTATTAGAGACCATGATGGTCGAGTGTTGGCGGGTTTTGCTATTCATTATGGGCAGGTCTCCAATAATGTTGCTAAGGGGAGAGCTTTACTGGATGGGTTAAAGTTGGCAAAACAGTTGGGCATTCGAGACATCTTGGTGGAGTCCGATTCAGAAGTTATTGTGAAATGGATTCAGGCTGGTAAATGCAGTTTATGGTATTTGTGGGATTTTTGGGATGATATCCAGAGTTTGTTTGTAGATTTACAGTGTTCCATCCAGCATATTTTTAGAGAAGCAAACATGGTTGCAGACTATCTTGCCAAAGAGGGGGCTTTTAATAGAGGTAAGTTTTTTACAGGGTTGGCCCTTGATAGGGGAATCCTTTGTGGGTTAGTACGTACGGATATGTGGGGTCTTCCTTATATTAGGATGTAATTGTGCTCTCCTTTATGTTGTTAGCACTTTCTTTGTTTTGTTTTCCTTTGATCACAGGGGTTTTTTGGTTTTGTTTATTTTGTTTATTTTTTGTAAAATCCCTGTTGATAGTGATGTAACCACGGTTTTCCTCCGCCATATGTGAGGGCTTTCTTAATAAATTTGGGACGGGGCTGCTATGTGGATGTCTACCGGCTATTTCAAAAAAAAGAAAAAAAGTGAGTACGTGAGAAAAAAGTACTTACGGCCACAACTCCCTTTTTTCATTTTCTTTTCTTTCTTTTGGCATGAACACACACGGCAACCTCTTTTTCTTTTTCCTTTCTATTTGAAATTATCAGATTGTCACTACGTGGCTCATGGGCTTCCCTCACATGGAGAGACCCATCCAACAAACTCATGATTGGAGTGTATTACACCACATGATATGAAGAAGGGTAACCAAGAGGAAGAGAGCTCAAGAGCAGCCAGTCAAAAATGGATTTGGAAAGAAATTGGACATTAAAAGTTCTCAACAAATTCAAAGTTTTTGATTGGAGAGCATGTAGAAATGGCCTACCTACTTTGCAAAATCTGAAAAGGAGACATGTATTAGATGATGAGATGTGTGTATTTTGTGGAACTGAGGTGGAGGATTTGGTTCATGCCCGTTTCTATTGTCCCTCTGTTGCTGACAGCTGGAGTAAACATGTCCCAATTCTGAAATCTACAGGTCGAGTTTATTAGCAACACATCATAGCTTGGCACACTCAACAATTGTGAGAGTCAATGGAGCAATAAGGAAGTTAAGGAAGTACAGGATTCTTGGAGAAAAAAGGTGGAAGAATCTCACAATCTAGCTGAAATCAATGGAGAGACATTGAGGGATATTGGAGCTCTAACGAAGTGATGATTCAACAAATCCTACAATTAAGGATAATTCAAATTAGCATGAAGATCCATCAGTTTCAACTAATAAGGGAGATCTTGATATAAAGCTGTCAAAACAAGAAAATCCAAGATCAATGTCAATTGCAAAATCTGAGGATCATATGTCAACAAAGCAGATTCTATGGGATTCATAATATATTTTTTTTGAATTACAACTGCCTTATGTAACTTTGTTTAAATACTTTTATTGTATTGCCTAAGGGTTCACATTGCCACTCATTGAAAAAATAAATAATAGTTTTAGATCAACTCCTCTATTTTTTTATTTTTTCTTTGTGGTATTAGAGCCATTATTAACCTTAGATGAAAAAATCACAGCTCCTCCATTATTCTTCAACTCTCTTGCTTATCTTCCACTCCTTTTATTCCTTTACCATGGCTACACTATTTCAATGTTGGCAACTTCATTACTCTTAGACTCACCCTAAATAACTATCCCTTGTGGCGTGAGCAAGCATTAGCTCTTGTCAAGAGCCAAGAATTAGTGGGACATCTCACAAATGAAGATCTTGCACTAAACAAATACATTATACCAAACCCAAGCAACTCCATGAATGCAGACAACCCCATTCCTCAATTAACAAATGCTTTCAAAACATGGCGAAATTTTGACCATCTCCTTTGAGGGTGGATCATTGGGACACTTTTTGGGGAAGATCTCGGACTCATCGTTGGCCTCGACATACCACATGCAGTGTGGGAGGCTCTAAAAAATACATATGCCCAAGAATTACAAGAGCATGAATTTACTTTGCTCCAATAGGTTACCTACCTTCGGAAAGAAGACCACATAACAATCACAGAACATATCCACACTTTCGAAGGTCTCTATGACAATTTAGCAGCAATCGGGAAGCCTGTTCCAGACCAAGAAAAAGTATTTTGTCTCTTGACCATTCTTGGACCACAATATGAAATATTCACAACCACTATGTTGAAGCCCCTTAGACCATCCTACTCTGAGTTGGTTTCTCAACTCCAAAATAATGATCAAAGGCGCAATTGATTCTCCAGCCACACTGAGGTCCAAGCTTCACCTCTCTCTCATCAAGTGGCATTTTATGGACAACAACAACAATGTTCCCAGGTAAACAATTCAGGCTATCGTGGACCAACACCAAAATTCACTTCAACTGGGCATGGATTCCATGCACAACAAAACAAGGACTCAAGTCAAGCCTACACAAATAATTCCTCTCTTGCAAATACACAGCGCCGCCCTCCACCACTAGGTGAACACTGCACAACACCTGCCAAGAGGGAGAAGTATCGTGACCAGCAGTGTCAATATTGTGGCACGATGGGCCATGTCGCTAAAATATGCTGGTGGCTACCAAAACAATCAACTCCACAAGATGAAATTCCACAAGCACTTGCGACATTAACATTGGACAACACCCACCATTGCAGACACAAAATGAACTACCGACACTGGGGCTTCCAATCACATGATAGGTAAGCCAGGTACGTTAACTAACATTCGAGAATATTCTGGCTTTGAGTTAGTACTAATTGGAGATGGATCATCCATGACAATTCTCGTAATTGGAGGCTCTTATATAAAGCATAAAAAATCTGCCTTAACCCTAAATGATGTGTTATTAGTTCCAAATCTATCAAAGGACTTGCTCTCTGTAAGTCAGTTAACTACTCAATTTCCTGTTAACTGTGAATTTTCTAATGTTGATTTTTGTGTTAAGGAATGGGAAACAGGACAAGCAATGATAAGAGGGAAACACAAGGGTGATCTCTTTGTCCTACCCACTTAACCAAAACTATATTTCTGATTGAGCTGAAATATTGCATATTTTAGCTATTTAAAACCAATGTATTTCAATTGATTCGTGACATTATTTATTGGTTTTAGATGGAAAAATAATTAATAAGCATAAATTCGAGTTATGATTTTTAATTGATTAATATCATGTTTATGCTTAATTTTATAACTATGATTTAATTGGACAATATTTCCTCACATATATAATATATTTTTTTTAATTTATTTCGAGTGTAATTTTATTTCTTTATTTTCAGCTTAAATAAAATTCACGAGATCAAACGGTGAAGTTTTTTACGTAAAGTCAAGAAGCAGTTTCACGTGTTGTCTGGGGGTGCTTTCGGTGGGCTAATTGGACGTGAAAAGGAGACGAAATTGAGAAGCGGCGGAGGAGAGTGCAGGAGTGGCAAGAGTTGAGGAGAGCAAGAAGGAAGCAAGCAAGTTGACATGATCACTCCCTTGCATGCTCTCCCAGTACTTCTCCCATTCTCTGTCAGTATGGACTGTAAATCCTGAGCTTTCTGCTTATCCTTTTCATCACTTTCTTTCTCTGCTTGCATTTCTTTAAGTACGTACTCTTACTAGTCTCTCTTTCGCAATCTCATGTTATATAATTCATATTCGAAACTTCTTTCTTAAGGACTTCCAAAAGGTTTGCATTGCAGTACTCTATATCAATATTCTTGCTTTCTAACGACGATTTGTTGTGTATCCGTAGCACCCCCTTGTAAGATTTAATCGATAATTCATTGCACGAGTTCGTTTATGTTCTTGAACCATTACTCTTCGTTCATGAAAGAAGCTGCTGACATGGCCATTCCCCACTTGTTCAGATGTCCAATTAGTCTAGACTTGTTCAAAGATCCAGCCACTTTATGTACAGGCCAAACATACGACAGATCAAGCATAGAGAAATGGCTGGCTGCTGGTAATCTCACCTGTCCTGTCACAATGCAGCAGCTCCATGATCCATCCATTGTTCCCAATCACACTCTTCGCCATTTGATTGATCAGTGGCTTCATATGGGTGACCAGTTTGATCCCGATTACTTGGCAACAATTGATTCTTTAACTTCTCTCAAATACAGCCTTGAATCTCATGAAGGCACCTTGGAAGTCAAACTCAACACATGCAGCAGAAAAGTCTCTCACGGTAGCTCACATAGAAAGCAGAAGAAAAGCAAAGCACATGCAGCCAGCCACTCAGACAGCAGAAAACTTGGACCAACCTTCACCTCAAGCTGAAATCATGGCACCTCAATGCAACTCACGGCAACTTTCACACATGCAACAAAGCAGCAGAAAACTTTGACTTGGACAGCACATGATGCAGAATTTTCGGTGGAAAGAGCAGATGATTTTCGGTGGAGGGACATCAACTCACACCATCACTCGGCTGGAACTTGATGCAGCACACCACATGCATGAACTCACAAATCACGGCACTTAGCAAATCATGGAAGCACATGCAGAAAGCTGAAACATGCACCTGGACAGCAGCAAAACAAGCACTCGGCATATGCAGAAAAATGATGCAGAAAAAAAAACATGGAGCCCACACACATGCAGATCATACACGGCACCTTAAGCACACATGAACCAATCGGGCATCACTCACCTAATGCAGTAGATAAAACAAAACCAGCATGCACCGAAAGCAGCAACTACCACCTGCAGAAAAAAACAGAACATGCAAAAAAGTCAAGCACAAATGCAAGAAAATCAACTCACGGAAGTCAAGCTCAGCACATGCAGAAGAAGGTCTCATTCGGACAGCTTACACATTCACATGCAGCACACGAAAAAAAAATGCAGAACAAACAAAGCAGTTCAGCAAAGCAGAAGAAAATTAAACCTGCACCTCAAGCATCAATCACGGAAATACAGCAGCAGCAATTCAGTAGGAAACACATGAAAACTCTATAAAAGGAGGGCAATTTTTTCTTTTCTTCCGATAACAAATGAGAAGTTTTTTTTTTCGGTATTACGTTCGGAAGTTTTTTTTTTGTATTACGTTCAGCACCTGTTTTGTTTTCCTTGAGTTGGTTTTTATTTCCTTTTCTTTCGTTTAGTACTTCTTTTATTTTATCTACTTTCAGTTTTCATTTGCTAGACTTCTTGGTTAACATTGGCTATTCGGCATTTGGATGTTTTTAGGCTGGTTTGGTTATGGACTGATTTTTTTTTTCGTTTTCTTTAGAGAAGCAAGGGAGTCGGCAGCTGTAGTGATTATTTTTGTTCAAGCATTCATTTTTCGTTCAGTTCTATAGTTTTACTTCTCATCTTTAGTTTTTATTCT
This sequence comes from Carya cathayensis, assembly GCA_011037825.1. Lineage (NCBI taxonomy): Eukaryota > Viridiplantae > Streptophyta > Magnoliopsida > Fagales > Juglandaceae > Carya > Carya cathayensis. The sequence continues at coordinate 604,343 of QGSO01000313.1, read as the reverse complement.
TTTCGGTTGTAGCGTTCTCTTGTTCGTTTTCATCGATTGGAGTTTGCAAGTTTTTTTTTTTTTTTTTTTTTTTCTTTCGTACTTCTTTCTTTTCCGTTCAGCGTTTGGAGAGTTGGAGTGTTAGTTCCTTTTTCTTTAGTTTTGAGAACCAGGTCGGCAATTTTCTTTATTTCTCCTCATGCCATTCCAGACCAAACGGAGTTACATTGTTTTTTTTTTTTTCCAAGTTTCCAGTAGGGGCTCGTTTATTGTTTTTTTTTTTTTTTCGTTCCTGTTAGTTTAGACACAGGCGGCAGCTTTCTTTATTTTTCTTTTCGGTTACAAGCCATTGAGTAGGCAATTTTAGTTTTTATTTTATTTTTTATTTTTACAGAACCATTTGGCAGTTTCCGCTTTTATTATTTTCATTCTAGTTTTCTTTGGTTCCAGACCTTGTTAATTACTGCAAGTTATTTTTTTTTTTACGTTGTTGTTCTTATTTGGTTCATGTTTCATTTTTACGTTGGAGACAATTTTTCTTCATTCGTACTGTTCTTCTTCTCTATTTACATTTCCTTGTTCCATTTAGCATTTTAATCGTTTTTCAGTTCAGCATTTCTTTTCTTTCGGATATTTTTCTCTTTTATTTTGGAGTAGAGCATTTTTATTTATTTGTTATCCCTTCTTTCACTTTTATGTTCTCGTGCCATTTTTGTATTTTATTTTGATAATGTTTATTTAATTTTCATAACTTTGTGTCGAATTTTTAATTTGGGGTTTTTCAATATTTAGTGCATGCTTGTTATCTACTTTCTAATCTAGTTTAAATTCTTAATTTAGTTTTATTAATTTCTGAGTTTAATCTATTAGTTATCTACATTCCAATCCGACAAACAAATCTAAAAACATGAATCTAGTCCATGACTAGTAAAATTTCCATCCATTGCACATACCATTTATTTTTTCTTTCTTTGTGAAGTTTTTCACATTTTTTCAACGAGTTTAAATTTTGAGTAAACTTTCCCTGAGGAGACGATTTAGGAATTTATTCCTTATTATTACACGACATCCTCCTGCACTTGGGATAGCATTAGTGCTACTCATTTTTGAGTGAGTCAATTTCTCTCAGCGGTTCAAATATGGTACTATAGATGTTTGGCATCAACGCCTCAGCCACCCCCAATCTTTAGCTTTGCACTTATTAAAAAATAAGGGACTAATTGATGTCGTAGGGACAACAAAATCTTAACATCTTTGTGATTGTTGTCAACTAGAAAGGCTTAGTCGTTTACCTTTCACTTGTTCAGAACACTCAAGTACTAGTATCTTTGAAAAAATTCATTGTGATTTGTGGGGACCCACTCCTATTCTTTCTATTGCAAAACTCAAATATTATGCTTGTTTGGTTGATGACTTCCACTCAGATGGAGGTGGTGAGTTCATCAATTCCAAACTATCCACACACTTTCTTTCCGTAGGCATTATTCATCAAGTATCAGCCCTATATACTTCCGAGCAAATTGGTATGGTTGACAGATGCCATAGGATTATAAGAGAATTAGGCATGAGTATAGTGTTTCACTGTGGTGCTCCTTTATTTTTATGGGTAGAAGCTTTCACTACGGCTGCTTATCACATGAATCAACTGCCCTCATTATCTCTCAACTTTGAAACCCCACACTTTGCATTGCATGGAACCCACCCGGTTTACTCTTCACTTCGAGCATTTGGATCTAAGTGTTTTCCCTACACTTGGGACACAGGACATCACAAATTTGATCCTAAAACACTCGTTTGCATTTTTGTTGGTTATGATGAAAAACACAAGGCTTAAAAATGTTTTCATCCATAAAAAAAAATTTCTGTTATCTCTCGGCATGTTGTATTTGATGAGTTAGTTTTTCCTTATAAGTCTACAAATACCAACTGCATGACAACAACAAAGCCACAGGTAATTGATATTTTTGAAACTTGGTTACCACATACTGATACTTATTTTTCTACAGGGACAACTTCGGCCTCTTCCACTCCTCCAAGTTTAAGTCCCTTACTGCCACTTCAAGATACAACTTCATCCTCACAAAATTTCATATCACCCGAACCTTCACCTCAGCTTCACATCAATGTAACCTCTCAAACCATAGTAGATAACATTGAAAATGATCCTTACGAGTTACCTCACAACACAGATTCACTAGAAACATTACCACCACATGAGTCACACACACCTGATTCTTCGAGAAAGGTGGAAGACTCTCACAATCTAGGCGAAATCAATGGAGATACATTGAGGGATATTGGAGTTCTAACGACAACAAATTCAAACCAAAGTGATGATTCAACAAATCCTACAATTAAGGAAAATTTAAATCAGCATGAAGATCCATCAGTTTCGACTAATAAGGGAGATCTTGATATAAAGCTATCAAAACAAGAAAATCCAAGATCAACGTCAACTACAAAATCTGAGGATCATGATATGTCAACAAAGTAGATTTTATGGGATTCATAATTTTTTTTTTTTGAATTAAAACTTTGTTATGTAACTTTGTTTAAATACTCTTCTTGTATTGCCTAAGGGTTCATGTTGCCATTCATTGAAATAAGAAATAATAGTTTCAGATCAACTCCTTTTTTTTTTATTTTTTCTTCGGAGTTGACACTTTCACTAACCTTGTTAGCTAGGTTCATGACAAAGGTTGTAACATTGATTTGGAAAATTTCTTTCTTATTGCTTGGGGTATGTGGTACAAAAGGAACAACAAGATATATGAAGGGAAGGAAATACAGCCTAAGCAAATTGTGGTGCATGCTCTGTCTATGTAAAAGGAGTTTTAGAGATCAAGAGTCAAACCAAAAAACTGAGTAATGTACATTGTTGTTGGTCTCCTCCTCAAGCAGGTGCTCTAAAGCTCAATGTAGATGGTGCCATTTTTTAAGATTAGCATTGGGCAGGGGTTGGGGTGGTCCTTTGAGATGAAAAGGGGGAGATTATATTGGCTGCTAGTAGAAAGGAACACGAGGTAAATAACCCAACTAAAATTGAACTCATTGCAATCTTCCAAGGCTTACAATTATGTATGCATATGGAGATAACTAATCTCATCCTAGAAAGTGATTCTTTCTTGATGGTGCAAGCTCTACAATCTGGTAACAGTTTCATTTCTTTTCTGGGTAATCTTCAGAAGCAAATTGTTGGCTTGATGAAGTGTTTTTAGAATTATACTATTCAATATATAGGGAGGTTGGGTAATACAATTGCTCATAGGTTGGCTCGACATGCTATGTATGTAACTGATATTGTAGTTTGGTGGGATTCAGTCCTAGATTTTATATTGCCAGTTGTTTCGACTGACAAACATATGTAATCTCTTTGATGATGAATAAAGGTAATGTTTACTATATATATATATATAAACTACTCCATGCATTAAGTCAGAAAAATAATAAAAATCGTCAATTTTTTTATTATATGTTTGTGAAAAAATATATTTTTATAAACTAGAATCATGAAAATGTCGACATTTTGTAAAATATGTCCACAATTTAAAATAGAATAACTAAATAATTATAAAAAGGTTGTCCCTATGTCATACTATATAGTAATTTTTCTCGCACATAAATGCTGCTCTTGTATATATCTCGATCGTGTATTTGAACTATACCTACCTTGTCATTAAATATAAAGTAATTGTTATTTATTGATAAAATAAAAAATTCCTATGATTTTGCCAACTTAACTGTTTAATTTGTTATATAATGGCCTGTTATTTTGCTAATTTCTCAACTACTACATTACACAAGATGGTCTCAAGTTCAAGCCTTGATCAGCATGAACATGCGCAACATTCATCTGCCAATGGCAACTTGCATATTGGACAGCAAGATCCATTTGTCACTCGTAACATTAAAATATTCGGCAGCAACCATGAATTGACATTGTAACACCCTGCTTTGATCCTTAATTTACTGCTGCCAGTATAGGGACTAGTCAACATAATCTTCAAGTCCCTAACTTATGGTTTCATGAGTTTTAAATTAATAACACAACAACAAGAATATAGTCTTGATGCTTTTGGTTGATGGTTCATTATTTGTGCATAACTTTCCTGTATTCCATATATATTATTTGTACTTTATCTTGGTCTATGATCAGGACACCCTATTATATGATAATTCATTATTTTTCACATTGTTGGGAGGTTGAATTAAGGAATATTAACACAAGGATTGAATATTATAAATGGGAGTCGCGACATCTTTAACTTGAAGATATATACTTGTGAGAGTATTGCTATAGTCATAAAGAGATTACACAAAATAATTCTACAAACTAACATGATTTCATGTTGTCTATTAGATCTACTTTACAATAAAAACTAACTTTATAATCTGATGAATTACATTGCAATGAGATTTTTCCATCAGCCTTTGGGCCCAAGATGGGCAGACCGGGAGGGCAAAAAGGAGGGCCCAAGGCCCAATAGAGATGGGTCCCATCAACCCAACCCACGGGCAATGCCTGGAAAGGAATGCATTAGCCAAGCAGCTCCTCGGGCGACTTCCGGCCTTTGAGTACGTATCTATGTGGGCAAAAGTGAAGTAAGGAGAAATCCTTAAATCTCTGACGGGTCGTAGGAGAGGCCAACGGGGCCAAATTAGACAAGGAACCACACCTCATTTAGGGTGCCACAACTGAAGCACGCTGCATTTATGGCAACTTAGCCTGAGCCAAGCATCATATTAATGGTGCCACCACTGAAGCACACCGCATTAATGAGACTGAGCCAAGAATTATGATGAGGGCAAGGGACCAAAGGGGGTAGAAATGATTTATCTCCCCCTACGGACACTAGTATAAATAGCCACCCCTAGGTATGAGGAGGGGGGCTAACTCCCTTCACTTCTCTCTCTCTCTCTCTCTCTCTCTCTCTCTCTTAAAGTTTATTTTTACAAACATCTTAGAACTACTAACTGACTTTGGCATCAAAGGCTCCTCGGCCCCCAGGCCACCCCTCCTCAAGTCTCATCTTCTCTAAATTTTACAGGCCCAACATTGAAGACCTGAGCCTCTGGAACCTGACGCAAAGGCATACGAAACACGACGTTAACAGTGATACCGTCTATGGGATCCTTATAAAGACCTTTGCGGGTCTTACATGTACTTCGTATGCCTGTGAAAACTCATTCACAGGAGACTCGGGGCCAAGATGAAACTGCCATGGAAGCAAGGTTGATGACCATGGAGAAGTGGGTAACCAAGATAACTGATGAAGTGCAAAAACTCCACTAGGAGAACAAGGACCTGCGAAAACCTTGCCAAGAACACACCGAAAAGGTCGAACTTAGTAGTGACGAGCCTGAAGAATCTTGGAACATGAGAGCAGGAATAGGTGAGGCACAGGAAAAGAAGGACATGAAGGATGAAACTCACAACCTCTGAGGGAAATACAAGGAGATTGCCAGGAAGGTGGGCACATCGTCGTAGGTGGACTAACTACTCGCAAGCAAATGCTTGCCTTACACGAAGGAGGTCATGGCCGTCCCCCTACCTTGGAAGTTTAGGGTTCCCACCATGGAGCTATATGATGGAGGATGAGATCCTTTCGAGCACCTAGACACGTTCAAAATCCACATGAAATTGAATGGCTACCCCATCGAGATAGCATGCAGAGCATTCCTGCTGACCCTAAATGGCTCAGCTTGGGTATGGTTTGGGTCCCTGGCACCCGGTTCAATGGATAGCTTTGAAGAGTTGGCCTGACTCTTCCTGACCCAGTTCATGTTAAGCGGAAGGAGACGATTCCTTATAGCTTACCTCCTCACCATTAAACAAACCAAGGAAGAGAGTTTGAAAACATACTTGGCAAGATTCTACAAGATGTGCATGTCTACCGATGACCAAGATAAGAAAATAACCGTGGCAGCACTTCTGGGCGGAGTCTGACCTCGATCCCAGTTTATGGCAAAGTTAGCCAGAAGAACCCTTGCAACGTAGCGAGAATTCATGGACTAGGCTAACAACTTCATTAACACCAAAGATACCTTGTGAGCCTTGATAGAGCCAAGGAAAAAGGAGTTGGAGGGCACATAATGGAGGGCCAAAGCCCTGGCTAGGGCTAAGGTCTTTGAGAAGACAAAAAAAGCCTTCCACAGTAAGAGAAAGGAAGAAGCACCCAAGTGACAGCTGGGACCTTACTTCGATCTATCCGTAATCAACCAGTACAACTCTCAATAGGAGGAGAGGGAAAGTGTGGAGCAAGCCAGGTTTTGACACTCGCCTCTCAGAAGGCAAGACCAGAGAAGAAGGGAGAGATCGAGGGATATAAGCCCCGACTGAGTCAACTGACGGTAGCGGCAAGAGAGCCCACATAGACGACCACTAGAGTGAGAGCAGCCATGCAATTGAACCCGATCGCCACTCTGGCAGGGCCCTCCTTTTTAGGAAATTCAGACTATTGCAAGAGTTTTCACGGGCGAAGGCACCACATCCTCTAGTAGGAAGGTCCGTGCATTGCAAACTTGATACCAAAACGTATACTCGGTAGAGTATCGCCCAGCCAAGCACCGAAGAAGTGAACAGGCCTTGATTGTCTCCTTTGGGGAGAATGATGAAGAATGGATTGTCACAACCCCTAGGAGGACTGCCAGGGACCACACCTCGACACAGCTCTTGGAGGGCTAGGACAGTCACATGGCTAGCTTGCTTGCATGCCTTGGCTCATGGAGGCAAACACGTAGTAGGCGCCCATGGAAGCTACTGGCCATGTGCAGACCATGTGTGCACGCCTGCGCATTCCCTTGAGCGTGCACCTACGCGTTCATACATGCGTGCCCCAGCACCACTTAGCGAGGTTAGTGACGTGCCCTCATAGCCACGCCATCCAACGTACGGCTTCAACCTATGCCTTGCTGCCCCAGCACCCAGACCATCAGCTTGGGCCATGCATGCTCATCACCCAAGCCACCAGCCAGGGCCATGTAGGAGCAATGCCCAACCCACCTGACTGGGCCTCATAGCAGCAGTAGCACGGCACCACCTTGTTCCCACCATTTGGCCTAGGCTTGGCACCATGCCATGCCCACCATCAGCAGGCCACGCACAGTGCCATGTTGTGCCCACCACCAGACCAACGTATGGTACCATGCCATGACATGCAGCCAGCCACCGGACCGGATCAGGACTAGCCCAGCCGTGGGCCATGCACCACCTTAGCCCACCATGGGCCTTGCATGCCATGGCCACCATGGCGCCATTTATTCATTTTATTATTTTCTTTATTTTAAATATTTGTTTTGTGTTGTTTATTTATTTATTTATTCGTTTTAATTTGCTAGGGACATTTTGGGGGTTTCTAATTTGTAAGCTCTATAAATAGGACTCTAAGACATTTCATTTTCATCTTTGGACATTTTTGAACATTGGAGTGGCCGGCCATAGTGCTTGGATTTATCATTCGGTGCTTTTGCACTTGGGCTTCTTGGGGTGCAATTCGTGAATCCCCAAGGAGAATGATCACATCTTGCAATATGTGAATAGGTGTGATTCTATATATCTTTTAATACAATTTGAGGTTTCCTTTCAATCTTTGTGCAATTCGTGAATCAAAGTTGATTGGATTGTCTTTTGTTCTTTGGGATTTCTCGTTTTCACTGATGTTGGAGTGTGTTGATTGGAGTGTTGATGTGAAGAGTAGAATCTTGCATTAGGATTTTTGGCCTTGTGCTCTAGATCTTAAGATCTTTTGTGTTCATGTGTTTTCTCACATGTTCATAAGTTTTCCTTGAGGTTTCTTGAAGATTACACTTGCCAAACAAGCCATCTTCATTGCTCATAGCCAAACAACTCCAAGCTCACCAATTGGCCAAAACGCCCACCACTATTCCCACAACCAAACAAGACCATAAAAGCCTAAGACATCCTAGATCTATTCAGCCATAACCTCCTTGGCTTGGCCGAACTCCTCCTTCCAAAAGTCTCTCACAAAATCTTACCATAAATTGCTTGATTGGGCAATATCCCTTAATTGACTCAATCAAATCACATTTCCAACCAATGCACATCAAACCCTTATCCATTTTCGGCCAACCCCCACTTTCAAATTGGATCTCACATCTCAATTCCTAAAAATTAGGAGATCTCCATGCCTCCTAAGCCCTAGCCGATGCCTTATTTCCCTTGGCCAAAATCCCCACTCAAACCCTAGCCACCTTTACACATCTTCCAACCCTAGATCTAAAGTGGCGCCTAGCACCCAAAAGACCCATTGCCGTGCACCTTTGCCAACCTACCCAAGATCACCCTAGCCTATACACCATCCATACTTTCCACCTATAAACCCTAGCCTCAATTCACCCAAGCTCCCTTTTGGGTTACACATGATCAAGACCAAGCAAAGGAGTCCTATTAGTCAATTGAGGAGCAAAAAGGAGAGGATAGAACCCTTAGTATGTGGGGTTGACCTAGATCCCCAGCAGGGTTGTTGTACCCCCATGACGACGCGTTGATCATAAACATGTTGGTGGCCAACTTCACCACCTGAAGGATCCTTATCGAAAATTGTAGCTCCATGGACATTATATTATGGGAGGCTTTCTGGCAGATGGGAATCGAATGCTACATGACTATAACCAGCACCGACATAACTGAAGGGATTCTCTGGGTATATGGTGCAACCTGAGGGAAACATCATGCTATCAGTCCTCATGGGAACCGCCCCCTAGACCCCCGCCATCATGGTCGATTTCCTTGTAGTGAAGGCCCTATCCTCTTCCAATGCCATCATCGACAAACCAACCCTCAACAACTTGCAGGTAATCACCTCCACCTACCACCTCAAAATGAAATTCCCAACTCCATGAGGCGTACAAGAGGTTTGAGGGGAGTAGGTTACGGCGCAAGAATGTTATGTCCAGGAGCTCAAAAGCCCATGTAGGCCTTAGTCCTTGACTCTTCCTACTGGGCTTGTGGGGGATGAAGGGGGTACAAGAAGGGGGATGTAGAACAGCGAAGATAGGGGCGTTGTTGGGAGAAACACCGAGGATCTTATCACCACTCTTTTCATTTTTTACATTTTGAACTTCATTGGATGCTGTAAATTTTCATTGGTTAATGAAAGGATTTTATTGTTTCATTGTTTCAGGAAACTAAACTACATTCGCTAAAAAAAAACACGATGACGTTGATAGAGTGACAATAATGTATTAAATAAGCATAAATATTAGGGAGTTTTGGGCTAAAAACATGTTACATGCTTGTTTAAATACATTATAATAAAAGTAATGAAGCTTGAGGTGTGAGTAAAATACAAAGAAGGCTTTTATCTATTTGAGTCACCCTTAGACATACAAGACAACACATTTCAAAAAGAGAAAAAAAAACCTAAGTGTTTCGTTAATGCCCTTGCCCTCTCACTCCTCTTTTTTGCCCTCGCTCCCTCACTCTCTTTTATGTTTTACTTCCAGCCCTAGCCTCCAATGATGAGCCGCATGAAACAGGAGGGAATAACCACCCACTCATGGAAGATTCGAGGTAGGAAAGGCGTGAAGACAAGGATAAAAAGGGAAACAATCAGAGAGAAGGGGCATCATGTGGTGAAGCTTTCATTTCCAGAGTTGATTTTAGGAGATTTTTATTCTTTCCAAAAACTATAGTCTGCTATGTTTTATTTGTTATTCTTCACAGAAAAATCTACCATGTGTTAGTAAATTCCTAAACCTAGGCTCGGTAATCCTTTGAATGGATTGTGTTTTCTAGGGTTAAGGACTTCTCATTGCATTTAGAAAGTGGTATCCAGAGAGGTTTATACCTTCAATTCTATGATGTTGTTTTCAAGATTTACTTATTAACCCTTGGTTCATCGTTGACTGAAAGGGCACGGTGGATTCTTGGGTTGGGTAAGATCCTGGTTTTGTTAGCACACTTAATGATAGCTTGGTATTAATTTGATGGAGGTTATTTCATAAATTGTACAATGCATGCTTGAATCATTTACATCATCCAAGCATTTTGTTCTTGACTGAAAGAGTTTTTGAGGGAAATCGAGAAGTCCCAAATCCTTGTGAAAATCAACTTGTAAAAAGTAGCCCCCAGCCTAGGTATTTGACAAAAGGTTTCTTAGACACTTAAAAATTGTTTTAAGGTTCTTTTCTTTAAAAAACACCAAGTTGGATATCTTTGAAAGTACCCCAAGAGTTTTAACAAGTGTAGTTACATTGTTTTGGATTAAAAGAAAAAACAAATTAGTTTCAAGAAAAAAAATACCATCTCCATTCTTGGAATCTATCCCTCATCATTTGTTCTAATGTTTAAACAATAAGTACATTCTCATTTTTATTGCAGAAGCATCTCAGTTTTAGTTCTCTAAAACTTTAATCCCTATGAATTCAACCTTGGGACTCTCCCTAGAAACATCCTCACACCTTCTTGACTTGGGAGACATATAATTGGAGATACAAATTTTTGGTGCCTTTACCGGGGATCAAAGGCAACTTACAAAAAAATCAGATGTTATTGTGAGGATGTATGACTGAGTCGTGAACCTCTTCACACTCTGGTGACATCTATTTCTTTTTCTTTCTATCTATCTTGTCTTATTATGTTTTTTTTTTCTCTTTGGCCTTTGTTTACTTACTGTTGCACACCTCTGGTGTCTACTTGGTGGTTCAGTGGGATTATTGCATGTATGTTTGGAATCGAGACCACACATCTTGCTTGGTTAGAACAGAGTCTGTAAAATATTCAGACTGTGGATCCCTTTCATTTGAGTCATCCTCTAAAAGTCTTAGTACCATGGCTGAAGAGGAACACAATGAGAGAGGAGTGATGAATCATAACAGGACTCTTAGGGACTATCTGCAACCTGTTAGGACTAGTTCACCCTCATGCACCATCCAACTTTTAAATGCAAACAACTTCAACTTTAAGCCTGGCACAATCCCTTTGATACCTCACTTCCATGGGATGGAATAAAAAAACCCATACTTGCATATCAAAGAATTCAAGGAAGTGTTTCCCTTTTCATTAAAAGATAAAGCCAAAACTTGGTTGAACTCCTTAAGACTTAGATCCATAGGGACATGGTAGGAAATGCTAACTAAATTCTTAAAGAAGTTTTTCCCCATGCACAGAACTACTGCATTTAAAAGACAAATTATGAATTTTGTACAAAAAGATACTAAAACTTTTATCAATGTTGGGAGAGATTCAAAGATTTGCTCAATGCTTGCCCCTATCATGCGTTTGAAAACTAGAGAATAATCAGTTTTTCTATGAGGGTTTACAACCTAAAATGAGCAATTTGTGGAGACAATGTGCAATGGAGAATTTTTTTAATAAAGAACCAGAAGAAGCTTTTGAGTTCTTTGACTATCTATCTGAGAATGCCCAATCTTGGGACATTTTAGATGTATATGACAGAACTGAACCATTGAAAATCATCTCTGGAGGGGGTAAACAGAGTCTGAGGGAGGTTGATGATTTGCTTGCTAGGCTGTCAATGTTGTCTAGGAAGCTAGAAACCTTAGATGTGAATAAAATCAAGGAGATTCAAGCTGTTCAGAAAATTCCAGAAACATGTAAAATTTGTGAAGATATAGGGCATGCAACTAGCGAAAGTCCTACAATTCTAGCATTTAAAGAAGTCCTTTTGGATCAAACTAATGTTGTTAACATGGTGACTAAACCTTTGTAGGTCGATCTCAAATACTTACAATTCACAGTGAAGGAATCATCCAAATTTCAGCTAGAGGAATGAGCACCCAGCTCAATCCTCATCCCATGCACCTGGACCTTCTCAGTACGCATTTGCCTGAATGGGGCAAGGGCCACCTCAATATCCTGCACCAGTAGCTTTTGGACAGAGGAAGAACCTTGAAGAAATAGTCCACCAAATGGCAGCAACCCTTCAGCAATTCATGCAAGGGCAAGCTACCATAAATAACCAAAACCCACAAGCTATCAGTCACTAACAAGACTATCCACAACTTTGAGTGTGCAAGAGAAAGGGAAATTCCCTGCACAGCCACAACCAAACCCTCAAGGACATGTTCACCAAGTGTTAGAAATGGTTGAAGATTCAAGCTTCAAACAAGTGAAGGCTGTCACAACCTTGAGGAGTGGTAAAACTCTAGAAAACCCCACTCTTAAGCAAGACACCTTTGGTAAGATTTCTAACCCACCTTGCATAGAAGCTGGAAAAGAACATTGCACAGCACCTACACCCTTTCCCACGCGATTGGCTTCCTTACACAAGGATAAAAACTAGATTGAAATCCTGGAGGTTTTTAAACAAGTAAGGATTAACATGCCTCTATTGGATGCTATCCAACAAATTCCCACTTATGCCAAAATTTTAAAGGACCTATGCACCATTAAAAGAAAGTTGAATGTGAAAAAAATGCCTTCCTCACTGAGCAAGTCAGTGCTATTAGCCAGAACAATACCCCACCCAAGTATAAGGAGCCAGGGTCACCCAACATTGCTTGCATAATTAGAAATTCAAAGATTGGGCATGCATTGTTAGATCTAGGGGCTAGTGTGAACTTGTTGCCATATACTATTTATGAGAAACTTGGTCTAGGGGAGCTAAAACCCACCTCCGTTACACTGCAGTTAGCTGATAGATCCTTAAAATATCTAGGAGAGTAGTGGAGGATGTTTTAGTTCATGTAGATAAGTTCTACTACCCAGTGGACTTTGTTGTCCTTGATATGCAACTTTCAACAAATTCCATGTTCCAAGCACCTATAATTTTGGGAAGACCATTTCTTGGTACCTCTAATACTTTAATAAATTGTAGAAGTGGTGTCCTAAAACTTAATTTTAGAAATATGACCTTGGAATTGAACATATTCAATTTGTGCAGGCAGTCCCAAGAAGTAGAAGAAGTGCAGGAAGTAAACTTGCTAGAAAGCATTATCTCAGAAACCTCTCTACTATCTTACCAGCTTACTGATTCAGTACTTGATCTAGAGAATGATTTAGAACCAAATGACACATCTAATGAGATTTCCTCTATTTCATGTGTAGGGGCTCAAATTGAGTTGCAGTTGAAGCTAAAGGTTGAATAATTACCTCTCGAGACAGCAACAGTAAGACCATCAGAGGAGTAGATCCCAGCATTGGATCTCATGCCCTTATCAACAAAACTCAAGTATGCTTTCTTGCGACCTCATAACACCTTCCTAGTGGTCATCTCTTCTTGTCTAACTAATAGACAAGAAGAGGAACTGTTGGCGGTCCTACAAAAAACATAATAAGGCCATAGTCTGGACCCTGACCTACAATAAGGGTATTAACCCTTTAATCTGCACCCATAAAATTTATTTGGAGGAGGATGCCAAGCCTTCTAGAGAAATGCAAAGAGGGCTAAATGCTTCAATGAAATAAGTAGTGAAGAATGAGGTCCTTAAATTGTTGGATGTGGGTATCATTTACCCCATATCTAATAGTAGGTGGGTCAGCCCCTTACAAGTAGTTCCAAAAAAATCTGGGTTGACTGTAATAAAAAATGAAGAAAATGAGTTAGAAGCCACAAGGGTGAATATGGGCTAAAAAATGTGTATTGACTACAGGAAGCTTAATGCTTCCACTAGAAAATACCATTTTCCCTTGCCATTTCTTGACCAAGTCTTGGAGAAGGTTGCTGGCCATGCATTCTATTATTTCTTAGATGGATTCTCAGGCTATTATCAAATTGAAATAGCACTTGAGGACCAAAAGAAAAACTACTTTCACATGCCTATTTGGAACTTTTGCATTTAGAAGAATGCCTTTTGGGTTGTATAATGCCCCAACAAATTTTCAGAGGTGCATGCTCAGTATATTTAGTTATATAATTGAGAATAGCTTAGAAGTCCTTATGGATGATTTCTCTATTTTGGGGAACACTTTTGAGAAATGCTTAACAAATTTGTAAGCTGTTTTGGTCAGGTGTGAGGAGAAAAACTTGTTGCTTAATTGGGAAAAGTGCCTTTTATGGCCCAGCAGTATTAGGACACATAGTGTCCTCAAAGGGTATTGAAGTAGATAAATAAAAAATAAACCTGATTTCTAAGCTCCCCACACTTAAAACTGTGAAGGACATTAGGTTATTTTTAGGATATGCTAGATTTTGTAGAAGATTTATACAAGGGTTTAGTTCCATTTCTAAACCCTTGTGTAAATTACTTATGCATGACATTGAGTTTGAATGGACAACAGAACATCAAAAAGCATTTGACTAGCTCAAACACATACTCACTACGACCCCTATCATGCAACCCCCAGATTGGTCCCTCCATTTTGAAATTGTGTGTGATGCCAGTGACTTTGCCATAAGAGTTTTCTTAGGCCAACGAAGGAATAGACTCCCATATGCCATTTATTATGCTAGCAAAAATTTGAATGGAACCCAAAAAAATTACTCCACCACAGAGAAAGAACTACTTGCAATTGTTTTTGCTTTAGACAAATTTAGAGCATACATCATTGGTGCACCTGTGATCATCTTCACTGACCAGGTAGCTCTAAAATATTTGTTAACAAAGAAAGATGCCAAACCAAGACTATTAAGATGGGTGTTACTCTTGTAGGAATTCAACATCGCAATAAAGGACAATGTGATGGCTGATCATTTTTCCATATTAACATTCACAGAAGGAGAATCTAAACTACTAATTTCTTAATCTTTTCCTGATGAACATATATTAGTAGTACTACTTATTCCTTGGTATGCTGATATTGTGAATTTTCTGGTGACAGGGAAGACACCCCCACAGTGGACTGTGCAAGATTTAAAGAGATTCAAGGTAGAGGTTAACTATTTCTTTTATGATGACCCTTACTTATTTAAATACTGCTCTGATCAAATAATTCGTAAATGTATCCTAAATGTTGAAATGTCATCTGTTCTTACTGCTTGTCACACTGAGGCTTGTGGAGGGCATTTTTCTGCAAAGAAAACAATTGCAAAAATCTTACAATCTGGATTATATTGGCCCCAAATGTTTAAAGATGCTTTTGAGTTTTGTCAGAAATGTGAATCATGCCAAAAATTAGGAGGGATAACTAAAAAGAACATGATGCCTCTGCATCTAGTCCTAGTGTTAGAAATCTTTGACTGTTGGGGTCTGGACTTTATGAGACCTTTTCCCCCATCTTTTGGGCATGTGTAAATCTTGGTAGCAGTGGACTATATTTCTAAGTGGGTATAAGCCATACCTTGCAAAAGGAATGATCACCAAGTGGTGCTTAAGTTCATAAAGGATAACTTTGTGTCCAGATTTGGTATGCCTAAAGCTATAATCAATGACAATGGGACACATTTTTGCAATAAATCAATGGAATCCCATTTGAAAAAATGTGGCATCCATCACAAGGTATCCACTCCATACCACCCACAAACAAATGGCCAAGCTGAATTAGCAAATAGGGAGATCAAACACATCCTTGAGAAGACAGTGAACCCAACTAGGAAGGATTGGTCTTTGAGATTAATTGATGCCTTGTGGGCATATAGGATTGCATACAAGACCATTCTTGGCATGTCTCCATATAGGTTAGTTTATGGAAAGGCCTGCCACCTCCCTGTAGAACTCTAACAATAGGCCCATTGGGCAATGAAACAATTCAATTTTGACATGGACAAGGCTGGGTCCTTAAGAAGGTTACAACTGTCTGAGTTGGAAGAATTGAGTATGAAAATTCCAAGTTAACTAAAGAACATATGAAAGCATTACATGATAAAAACATACTTAGGAAAACATTTGAATCAAATTAGCAAGTCTTGTTGTGCAGCTCTAGGCTTCATTTATTCCCTGGTAAGCTGATATCTTGTTGGACTGGGCCTTACTTAGTTAAAACAGTTTCTTATCATGGTGCCATTGAAATTGTGAACTCACAAAATGGAAATACATTCAAGGTGAATGCACAAAGACTGAAGCCATTTTCAGGACATTTTGCACCAAATACTTCCATCATTCCCTTGCAAGATCCCATTGATACTGTAGATTGTGAAACATAATTTCAATTGAATAGTTTTTTCTATTTCTAGTATTTTCTTCTTTTTTTTTCTTTTGTAATCACTAACCTGTTTTGTAGGATCTGTTATCTTTTTTTTCTTTACTACCCAATGTCCTAGAATTTGCAGCTCAGGTAATATCTTCCCACTTCTGTTCTTTGTTTTCTCCTCAACTAAATCAGTACAAACATTGAGGAAAATGTCCATAGTTAGTTTTTTTTTTTTTTTTTGGGGGGGGGGGGGGGGGGGTACTATACATGCATGATGATATTGAAATTTTTTTTTCAGAAATTTGAACTTATTTTAGAAGTATCATTCTGAAAGGGAGGTGTTATGATCATGGGTCAATTGATGCTGAAATAGTTAAGGAGTAGCTTTAGAGAGAAGTTCATGGAATAAATTGACACTTGAGTAAAGGAAATAGTCAAAACTTTGCTGAATGCCAAACTACCGCTTTTACAACCTAGGATACTTGAGAAGCAATCTTGTTCTATGGGGATCACTTGATGTTACATCTATCTAGGCTTTAATGAACCACATCTTAAAGGTTTAGAAAGAAATAGAAATAAAAGAGAGGCTAAAGTCTCCACACACACACACACACACACACACACACATAGAGAGAGAGAGAGAGAGAGAGAGAGAGAGAGAGAGAGAGAGAGATCATTGAAAAAAAAATTATTTCAGGTGCTTTTGGAAAATGCTGCCTATCACTGGGTTTTTATAAAAAGGGAAAACCTTTTTGAAAGCTCCACCGTGAAAGCCAACAATAGCAGTGGTTTTGAATTAAAGTAATGAGCAAATGTGATGTGGAAAGTGGCCTGCTGGAAGATGACATGGAACCCAAGTAACCTAGTCACACACTATCACAGTTTGAGGAATGCACCTGTATTGCCTATTTCCTATTAGCAGGTGACTGAGTATTGTATGAATTTTTGAGATAAGCTACATTCTGAACTAAGGAAGTTGAGATAACCTATGTTCCTGACAAGCCCTTAATTGGTAGAACTCTAAATGACAGAAACAAAAGAGGAAATTTTTTCGCATCATTTGCTAGAGACTAGCAAAGAGCTAGTTGGGGGGTGTGATAGAGTGACAATAATGTATTAAATAAGCATAAAGATTAGGGAGCTAATATGTTACATGCTTGTTTAAATACATTATAATAAAAGTAAGGAAGCTTGAGTCACGACTAAAATAAAAAGAAGGCTTTTATCTGTTTGAGTCACTCTTAGACGTACACGGCAGCACATTTCAAAAAGAGAAAAAAAATGGAAGTGTTTCATTAATGCCCTCACCCTCTCACTACTCTTTTCTACCCCAATGATGAACCGCACGGAATAGGAGGGAATAACCACCCATTAATGGAAGATTTGGGGCAGGAAAGGTGTGAAGACAAGGATAAAAAGGGGGAGAATCAGAGAGAAGGGGCATCATGTGGTGAAACTTTCATTTCCAGAGTTGATTTTAGGAGATTTTTATTCTTTCCAAAAACTAAAGTCTGCTATGTTTTATTTGTTATTCTTCACAGAAAAATCTACTATGTGTGAGTAAATTCCTAAACCTAGGCTCGGGAGTCCTTTGAATGGATTGTGTTTTCTAGGGTTAAGGACTTCTCATCGCGTTTAGAAAGTGGTATCCAGAGAGGTTTATACCTTATGTTCTATGATGCCGTTTTCAGGATTTGCTTACTAACCCTTGGTTCATCGTTGACTGAAAGGGCACGATGGATTCTTGGGTTGGGTAGGGTAAGATCTTGGTTTTGTTAGCACACTTAATGATAGCTTGGTATTAATTTGATGGAGGTTATTTTAGAAATTGTATTGTGGATGCATGAATCATTTACATCATCCAAGCATTCTGTTCTTGACCGAAAGAGTGTTTGAGGGAAATCGAGAAGTTCCAATCCCTTGTGAAAATCAACCTGTGAAATGGGACCCCGCAGCCTAGGTATTTGACAAAAGGTTTCTTAGACACTTAAAAATTGTTTTACGGTTCTTTTCTTTATAAATACCAAGTTGGATGTCTTTGAAAGTACCCCAAGAGTTTTAACAAGAGTAGTTACATTGGTTTGGATTAAAAGAAAAAACAAATTAGTTTCAAGAAAAAAAAAATACCATCTCCATTCTTGGAATTTGTCCCTCATTATTTGTTCTAATGTTTAAACAATAAGTACATTTTTATTTTTATTGCAAAAGCATCTCAGTTTTAGTTCTCTAAAACTTTAATCCTTGTGAATTCAACCTTGGGACTCTCCCTAGAAACAACCTCACACCTTCTGCACTTGGAAGGCATATTAATTGGAGAGACAGACCTCTTAACAAAGTGATGGACAACAACTTCATTGCCCAACACATACCCTTCCTGTGATGCCAACGAAAGGAGAGGGTTCAGTAACAAAACTGCCCGAATGACTTACCTCTCCACGGGGTTAAAAGGGAGGGCTAAGTTGAAGGCCGTCCAACCTCTCCCATGGTAGAGAGCGGGTCCTACCTTGCGGCAACCTGAATACCTACCCCGACCCCCATCACAGCAAGGAGTAGACTATCCTATGATGTCGCTTGAAGAAGTTAACTCCCCATTGGATGCAAAAGGGTAAGCACAACACTGAAGGCTACTTAAACCCTTTTCCGCGATGGAGTGGGGGTCACCCTCAGCCACCCAAAGACAGAGACTAACTTCCTTTTTCGCGTCAACAAGCTGGAGTGGGTCTAGTTTCAAACTACCCCGAATAACTTACCTCTTCGTGGGGCTCTGTGGTAGAGAGCGGGTCATGCCCCCTTGGCAGCTCGAATAACTTACCCGACCTTTGCCATAACAAAGAGTGGGCCCAATACCGGCTTGGCTAAAATCTTACCGTTTTTGCGATGTCAGTGAGCGGGAATGGGTCCTATCACAAATTATCCTAGCAACCTACCTCTCTGCGGGGTGAAAGGGGAGAGTTAGGACAAAAGCCTTTCTATATCTCCCATGGTAGAGAGCAAGTCTTGCCCCTCCTGGGCAGCTTGAATACGAAACTTGACTTCAATCGCATTGAAGAGCAGTCAGCCGCATTGCTGTCTGAGTTGACCTTCCTGTGGGGCACCATAGGACTTCCTGGACACTTACCTTCATGCGGGGTTCAAAGGGATAGGTACGCCAAATGCTGCTTTGTCCCTCTTGCAAGGGAAAGTGGGTACAGCCCCCGGGTGATCCGAATACCTACCCTGACCTCCGCTGCATACGAAGAGTGGGCCCAACTCTAGCCTGTCCCAAATATTACCTTTCCCTACAATGTCAATGAGTGGGAGTAGGTTTAGTTCCAAACTGCCTAAACAACTTATCTCTTTTCGGGGTTAAAAGGGAGGGCTAAGCCAAAGGCCGCCCAACCTCTCCCATGGTAATGAGTGAGTCCTGCCTCCCGGTAGCCTGAACACCTACACCAACTCCCATCATAGTGAGAGAGCACATGACCCTGCAAAGTTGCCTGAAGAAGTTAATTCCTTGGGGGAATCAAAGGGCGGGTTGGGTTGAGGCACCCCAAACTCTCGCCTGTGGATTGTGCGTAGGTCTTTTGACCACCCGACATGAAGCATTGACCATGACAACAAGGTAGTAGACTACAGTGGAATAATGCCTGACTAATGAAGGCCCTACAAATTGTGAGCTAACGATTGATGGAATCATGGTAAGTCCTAGGTTTTCAGTATTGACAAGATGAACTGCAATGCTTAGGAAAGCAGCCCTCCCCTCCAAGCACTGAATGCCAACTACTCCCTCCAGATCAGGCCAAGCAAAAAGAAAAGTACAACAAAGGCATAAGAAAGAGGATGTGAGATAATGTCTAAAGCCAGTGGTACAAAAGCAAAGGAATTTTATTAAGCTAACAAGTTACAACTCAAAGCTCCAAAACAAAGAATGACAGATTTTAACATAAAGTCTCGGCACCAAGTGTGACCAGTCGAAAACACCAGCTAGCAGGGTGGGAACCAAACCAGATCATATATCACTAAAATTTAGAAGCCGATGGCTATGTCAGTCGTTCCTGCCTATTAAACCGATCAGGGGAAGCATTGTGGGGGAGCAACATTGGAGAACATCACTCCCTGGGGGAAGTGGTAGACAGAGATATCTCTATCACTACGATGAACCAATAGCAGCTGTGAGAAAGCCTTTTGCCACCCCTCTGTTGTGGGCCGTTTGAAGGAAAATCAACTAAAAAGTAGTGCAAGGAGAAAAGATGCTAAGAATTGGAACACATCGGAGTTGATTTTCACGTTGAAAGCAACCAGGAGGGTAGGCAGTTTGACAGAGTCGAAGAGAGCTCTCGCAAACTCACCAACAAAGTCCCAAAGCATGAAGAAAGATAATGCATTTTTATACGAACACGCCGCTTGGGACAAGGGAGATGAAGAAAGAGAATGCATTTTTGCAAAGTGAAGATGAACTGATTGCAACCGCCGCGAACAGGCCTGCTAAGGCTGGGAACTAGGGTAACAGTGAAGCATTTTGATACAAGGAGGATGAACCATGGCAACACCAAGAAAACCAAGATTCAGTAACCAAGGGAGGCAAGAAAAAGCAAAGCGACCAGCACAAAATGGAAGATGGGAGAAAATGAAGAAAGGAATGCCTTATATATGCAGATGTGACGGTTGGAGTCTAGGGCAACTAGTGCCTACGAGCTTGTTCCAATCCCCAAGATTCACGTGGTACAAGCAACATGTGTTATAGAATGACATGGGAAGGAATAACTGAAAAATGGAATTAATGGCAGGAGGATTGAGGGACACTTTAAATGTGAAGTGAAACTGTCATATTACACCATGATTATAGATGCTCAACAATTGCCAAAGATGCACGAGAAACGAAGGGCCTAGTTGGCACCATTAAGACTTGGGGAGGCATTGTGTGGAAGATATTGAAGGCACGATTGCATATTCGACAAGAGAGGAAAGCTAGAAGGCATATTCGACAAGAGAGGAAAGCTAGAAGGCTTGGCGAGTGAAGATTCGTCTATGGGTCGATTAGGAAAGAAGACCAAAGCGCTCGGTGAGGTACAACGCCATCCGTGGCCTGGCAAATGGACAACAACAACAAAAAAATGGGAGCCCAAATAAATTCTCATCGTGTGCACCTGATAAGATTTGGTGGACGAGAAACTAAAAGAAAGCCAGAGTCAAGAGCAAAATGTTAGGCCAAAGCACCACAAATGGTGAAGAAGTGCAAACGGTTAAGCCAGAGTCAAAGATTAGTCAAGAGTGAATAGTTAGGCCAAAGCACCACAAATGGTGAAGAAATGTTTTCATTAATGATCAAGTATTTACATACAAAGCACGTAATGGCCGCGTAAAACAAAAACAACAACAAAGAAAGAAAAAGGAGAAAAAGCTAAGGCTTAGATGCATCGGGTTCCAGCTCAAAACCATCATCCTCTAAAGCGTAGGCTGATGAAATGGGCGGGTCCAGGTCAACAAGACATGTGAAAGCATCTGGCATCAGGTTCATCCCCAACCGACGACCACAACTGAAAGTATCCTCATCAACAAAGACCTTGTTAAGATCAAGTCCAGAAGATAGGCTCGCAATGACTTGAGGCCGTTTGCACACCCCTCGGCCCAAGAGGTGTTGCGGACACCTGCTACCATCTTAACTAGCTATCTAAGTGGGAGGTGATCCCCTGCACATAAGAAAGGCCCCTTTAAAGGTTCGTGACTAGTCGTCCCTTGGTTGAGAGGCTCTTCTGAAGATCTGTGATGCACTCCCTCAGGTTTCTTATCAATTTGGCATCCTTCTTTGCCTTCTTTTTCAATTCCCTCCAACGGCTTTTGAGCTTGGCCGACTTCTTATTGGCTACTTCTAGAGCTGAACAAGTAGCTTCCAGCTTTTGCTCCAACAGTTCTCACTCCTTGCTTTCCCCACCAGTGCACCGCATGGCTGCTTAGCTCATCGCATGGAGGGTCAAATTTTCCTCCACAACGACCTCCTGGCTATCCACGACAAAAGTTGCCAAGGAAGAGCAATCTTGCTAGTAGGAAAGAAAGGCATGGTAAATAGTAGTGCCCGAACAACTGGCAAAGGAAGAAAGAAGGGAAAAGAAAAGAATGAGTTGGTGTATCTCGTGGAATATGCCAGAAAGTACTTAACAAACCTGACAGATAGCTTCTTCAAGATGCCCCCTCATGGGCCATTGGGTCAAAGGAGGGATGACCTCGACTAAGCTTTCCTAGCTTGATCTCTGTGTGTCTACCTCATCCTAGATAGTGCCATTGACACCACCTTCAATAGAAGGGTCAGGGGTCCAACTTCCGAGCGCAGCAACATCTGACCGCACTCCCCCTCAATTGGCAACCTCAGGTCTTTCAGGTCACCGCTGACTACAACATCCAAAAGGAGCCCACTCAGTGATGGATGTTCAACCTCCCTCTGGATGTTATAGTCAGCGGTGGCTACTCCATCAGCGGCTAGGTTTGAGCTCCCAAGCAATTCAAGAATCTCCACACAAATGTCAGAGGCCTTGCTACTTTGCTCCCCAGTTGCAGGCCAGGGCGCTGCAGAAAGCATACCTGTAATGTCTGTCACATCTTTGTGGATGTGGCCACCTACAGCTAAGTGTGCTGACAAGGTGAGACCTATAGTCTAGCCAACATCAGTAAGACACCTACCCACACCAACATGCCTAGGACCTCCAGCTGCTAGAGCTCCTCTCAATAAAGCAGCATGGCCCCCAGCCTTTGGGACTAAGCCACGGTCTCCAAAACCCAATGAAGGCTCAACAGACACTTCGACTGGATTGTCCTCGCCAACAATGCTGAAGACGCTAAAAAGGAAGAGCCTATAGTCACTTCAACAGAAATGGTGGTGACCAATACCTGTCCCTCGAGAATTTGAACTTTTGGCGTAGAACAGTCGCCAACCCTATCGCCATCCAAGCGAGGTTTCTTCCCTTTAGCCGCCGTTAGAGGATGCGGTGGCCGCTTATGTGTGAGGGTAGCACACTGGGAGGCCGAGATGACCTCTAGGCTCAGGCTAGTCCCCCCGTTGGGAGAGAGATAAATCTGAATGTTCTTGTCTGAAAGGAGTGCTTCCAACAAAACAATGCTGGTGTGACTCTTCACCCACTCCCTCACCATAACGATGTGTTCCTCCTCAGCCAAGGAGGACAAGAAGTGAATCATCTTGTCTTCGGGGACTTTGCCCCAGTTGGACCAAATGGGAAACTCACAACGGCCCACACGACCTTTGAGGGACTCCAACTTGAGACTCGACACGAAGAAGAACTTGGGAGTCCAATCCTTCACTTTGCGATATTTCATCTCCTTATTAACCAAGGGTTGCTTCACCTTGAAACTGCAACGCTGACCATGGATATCCAGAATGTTGTGGGTTAGGAGGAACTCGATGCTGGTTAGGTTGGCACATCCAAGATGTGAACCCTGTAAGGCCTGATGCCAGAGAACACAATAGCTGGTTAGGTGTCGCCACCCGTTTGGATGAAGTTGTGACGAGGCCAGGCCAAGAAGGTCTATCCCCTCACAAACTAGGTAGGAAAATGGTAGATGTAGGCCATTCGTAAACATGGTGGAGAAAAGGGCAACTTTAAATGAATGGCCTTGAGCATCAACAACCCCTTCATTCGGGCCCAGAATCTCGAAGGCTACAGTTGTAGGAACTTGGTAAGCGGCAAGTATTTTCTCCAACATCCAACGATCGACAGTCGAGCGCTAGCCACTGCTGGTAAAAAGAGGACTAGTATAACTGCTTTTTGCAGGGGATGTGGATTGTGAATAAGAAACGGCAGAGGATAGAGGATAAGTAGCCTTAATCCTTGTGAATTGACCTTGGGAAATCCACTACACACCAACACAACACCGATTGCACTTGGGAGGTAATAAAATTGGAGAACCAAGTTTTTGGCACTGTTATCGAGGATTAATGGCAATTTGCAGAACTGACAGAGTCAAGGAGTGGTCAAGTATGAACCTTTTCACACTTTGGTGATCTCTAACCCTAATGCTTTTTATTATGTATTCATTCATTGTCTACCCTCTTTTGTTTTGTTTGCCTCGTGTCAATCCTAAGTGAAAAAATTTTTTTTTGGTGGTATTTGGTGTTACTGTTGGGATTTGTATGTGTGTTTGGAGTCGTGATTTTTCCTCTAGACTAGTCAGAACTTAGTCAATAACATATTTAGATTGTGAGTCACTCTCATTTGAGTCATCCTCTGATAGTTTTAGCATTATGGCTGAAGAAGAACATGATGGGAGAAGAGTGGTAAACCAAAACAGAACCCTTAAGGATTATTTGTAACTTGTTTGGGCTAGTTCGCCCTCATGCATCATTCAACCCTTGAATGCAAATAATTTTAACTTTAAGCTCTGGATGATTCCCTTGATACCTCATTTTCATGGAATGGAATCAGAAAATCCTTACTTGAACATCAAATAATTCGAGGAAGTATGTTCAACTTTTATGGATCAGACTTGTACTGAAGAAGTGACCAGACTCAAGTTATTCCCCTTCTCATTAAAAGACAAAGGCAAGACTTGGCTGAATTCTTTAAGACATAGATCCATAGGAACATGGCAAGAGATGCAAACTGAGTTTTAAAAAAAAAAAACTCTTTCCTATGAACAAAACTAATGCACTGAAGAGACAGATTATGAACTTTACCCAAAAAGAAACTGAAACCTTTTATTAGTGCTAGGAGTAGTTCAAGGATTTACGCAATGCTTGTCCTCATCATGGGTATGAAAACTGGAGGATAATAAGTTTTTTCTATGAGGGTTTACAATCCAAGATGAGACAATTCATGGAGACAATGTGTAATGGAGAGTTCTTTAATAAAGAACCAGAGGAGGCCATTGAATGTTTTGATTATTTATTTGAAAACGCCAGTCATGGGATGTTTAAGTTGAATATGATAGAATTGAACCTTTAAAAATAACTGGAGGGGGGAAATACAACTTGAGGGAAGTGGATGATTTGCATGTTAGAGTGTCTATGCTTACTAAGAAATTAGAAAGCATGGACACAAACAAAGTAAATGAGGCTTAGGCTATTCAAAGAGTGTCAGAAAATGCAACATATGTGAGGACATCGGACACCCAACTAATGATTGCCCCACTATTCTAGCTTTTAAAGAAGTGTTAGTGGACCAATCTGGAGCTATTAACATGTTTTCTAAACCTTTTTCAGGTCCATTTTCTAACACATACAACCCCAGTTGGAGAAACCATCCAAATTGGAGTTGGACGAATGAGCAATCAACTCAACCCTCCAATCATGCACCAGGCCCTTCTCAATACGTAGTAAATCAACAGTCAGCAACATCAGGATCACCTCAATGTCCTATTGCAGCACCTTATGGGCAGAGGAGGAATCTTGAGGACACTGTCCATCAAATGACAGCAAATCTTCAACAATTCATGCAAGGGCAAGCCACCAACAACAACCAGACTTCACAGGCCATCAATGATATTAGAGGATCCTTAACAAGGTTGACCACAACCTTGAACATTCAAGAGAAGGGAAAATTCCTTAACCAACCACAACCTAACCCTTAGGGGTAGGTTCATCAAGTGTCAGAGGCAGTGAAGACTTCCAACACTAAACTAGTAAAAGCTGTAACAACTTTGAGAAGATGGAAAATTCTAGTAAATCCCACCCCTGACTCAGCCACCATTGGTAAGGATTCTAACCCTGAACATGTTGAAACTAAGGTGAAAAAATTTCAAGCACCTGCACCTTTTCCTACAAGGTTAACCCCTGTGCACAAAGATAAGTATCATGATGAAATTTTTGGAAGTTTTTAAACAAGTGAGAATAAATTTACCTTTGTTGGATGCTATTCAACAAATTCTCACTTATGCAAAATTTCTTAAAGACTTGTGCACTGTTAAGAGAAAGTTGAATATAAAAAAGAAAGCCTTTCTCACTAAACAAGTTAGTGCAATCATACAAAGCAACACTCCTCTCAAGTATAAGGATCCAGGTTCACCCACTATTGCTTGCATGATTGGAAATTCAAAAATAGGGCATGCATTACTTGATTTGGGGTCTAGTGTAAATCTATTACCCTACTGTGTTTATGAAAAACTTGGCCTAAGGGAGTTAAAGTCTACTTCCATTACCCTTCAGCTAGCTGACAGGTCAATAAAAATACCTAGAGGGATAGTAGAGGATGTTCTAGTTCATGTTGGTAAGTTTTATTATCCAGTAGACTTTGTTGTTCTTGACATGAAACTTTCAACAAACTTCCTGTTTCAAGCACCAGTAATTTTGGGAAGACCATTTCTGGCCACTTCTATTGCTCTAATAAATTGCATAAGTGGTGTGCTTAAACTAAGTTTTGGGAATATGACATTCGAACTTAATATTTTTAATCTATGCAGGCAACCCCAAGAAGTGGAAGAGGTGCAAGAAGTGAATATGTTGGTGTTACCCAGATGATTAACACAAGAGGGGGGGGTGAATTGAGTTGTATTTAAAAAAATAACAATTATAAATCAAATATATAATATAAAATATAAACAAAATATAAAACAACAATAAATATAAAGAGTAAGGGTAAGAGAGAAGCAAACTCAGTATGTTAACGAGGTTCGGCCCCACTGCCTACGTTCTCATCTCAAGCTACCCCTTGAGGATCCCTGAATTCACTATTCAACCTCCTTCAGGTGGAGATAGAAACCTATTACACCTTTGAACAACACTGCTACAAAAGATCCGTGTAGAACACCCTCTACACTTGCAATCACCTTACACGTGGTGATTCAACTATTCTCTGTGTAGAACACTTTCTACACGCACAAGGATTATACACACCCTTTTTACTGATACAAGAATTGATAGTGGGTAGGTTATCAGAAAACACTCCTCAATGAGTGAAATAAGAACAATACAGCACAAACTATATCTCTCAAAATGAACAAGGGTTAAGGCTCAATGCTTAGAGAAGAGAGAATGAAAGCTTTGAATGAATGTTGTATGCTCTTGGTGTTGTGTATGTGAAGCTCTCAAATGATCTATTTATAGGAATATGAGACTTCATATTTAAATTTAAAAAGATTCACATATCAAAGACATCATCATTCACTTTTCAAAAAATTAAAACCTAATCTTTTTACTTTTTACATATGACAAAAGGAGCATACTTTACTTTTCAAAAATTTCAAACCTAATCTTTTACTTTTTGCATATGACAAAAGGAGCATACTTTACTTTTCAAAATTTTTAAACAAAGACATCTTCCTTTTGCATAAGTCAAGAAAAACATCAATCACTTTTGAAAATATTCAAATAAAACATGCACATGTGAAAGATGACAATCAATCATCTTTAATATTTTCAAAATTCAAACCTTTAATCATGTCATGCACATGTGAAAGATGAAAATCAATCATCTTTCAAAATTTTCAAATTTAATTTTCAAAATATTCATGCACATGTGGAAAATGTATTTTAATGTTTTATGATAAAATATTAATTTTGAGCCTTAATCCTAATTTTGAATTTTTAAGAGATTTACAACGTTACTCTATGACTTTAATGTGAACTTGTTCCCTTCTTGCTCATGCTTGGTTTCTTGATGTGCTTGACTCCATTATGTAGACTCATTTATTCTTTGAATTAATTTATTATCATCAAAATCCATGTGTAGATGTATAATTACACAAAACTTGAAACCTTGGGTTCAACAATCTCCCCCTTTTTGATGATGACAAATACTTGATAGAACCTGAGGCCTGTATTAATACTTAGGCTCCCCCTGAGAATGTGCGTTAGTTTTTCAAGCAAAAGTATAAATATAATTCCAAGCATATATAACAAGTTTACAAGCATATATAACAAGTTTAGCAATTTAAACAATATTAATGTTCTAATTTAAAATTTTCCCCCTTGTGGCATCATTAAAAAGGATCCGCAGGAAGTAAATAGACTGAAGAAAACGGTGTGTTAGTAAACACTGTATATAGTTGAAAAAAGGAGCCGTCCGTGACTGACAAGTGCTGTAAAGCCTCGAGACCTAACTCTATAAATTTAGTGTGGCTGAAGATTTAAACAATCGCCTGATGTTGTTGATAAACGGGATTGAAGGCTTTGAGTTTCTATAAAAAAAAATCATTTTCACCTATCGGATACCCAAAAAAATGCATCGCTTCTTGATCTGAGTTTTGTTTTTCCATAACGATAGAATGACCGAACAATTCTCTTCCACTAATGTTCCAGACTTGAATCAGGAACCCTTGACGCATCAACCACCAATCTTCTCTCCTGAAACCATCAATACCATGATAGGAGCAGAGAACCGATTTTCTAGTAGGGCTGATTATGAGATTATTGCAGAATCAAGAATGCTCAGTAGTCAATATGCTGCATCTGTTACGATCATGTCTCGGAGGTTAATGGCGAGGGTGAGTGAGATTGATCATCTTAACATCCAAATATAAAAGTTTCGACAGAAGCTTGCTAATAAGGATAGAGAGAATAAAAGGCTAAAGAAATAAAATAAAGAGTTGAAAAAATTTGCAGATTGGTATGCTCATGATCTGCAACCACGAATGGAGGAGCTGGAACGAGAAAGGGTTCAGATACAAGGTGGCTTACCGGATTCATCTTTATCAAGTTTAGTGGATGGGCTCATTGGTGTTCCAGTTTCCTTAGCACCTTCCATCCCAAACTTCTTCATTAATTCTTAAATATATTTTGATTGATTGATGAATGTCCCACTTTTTACTTGCTTAATTTGAAATTCGAGAAAGAATGTAAGCTCTCCCATCATGCTCATTTCAAATTCTTCCTGCATAATCTTAGCAAAAACATGGCACATATTTTCATTAGTAGCACTGAATATCATCATAAATCTAAATCAAAGGAATATCAGTATTTTCATATTTAATGAAAAGAGTTGTATCAATTTTTCCTCTTGAAAAACCCTTTTCAATCAAGAAACCACTTAGTCTCTCGTACCAAGCTCTAGGAGCTTGTTTGAGTCCATATAGTGCTTTTGTGAGTTTGAAAACATGATTTGGAGAAATATGATTTTCAAAACCTGGAAATTGCTCAACATATACCTCTTCATTTATAAAACTGTTTAAGAAAGCACTTTTAACATCAATTTGAAAAAGTTTGAAATCTTTATAACAAGCATATTCAAGTAGCATTCGAATAGCTTCTAATCTTGCGACTGGTGAATATGTCTCATCATAATCGATTCCTTCTTCTTGATTGAAACCTTGGACTACAAGTTGAGCCTTATTTCTAGTAATGACTCTGGACTCATCTTTCTTGTTTCTAAAAACCCATTTTGTTCCAATAATAGTATGATTTTTGGGTCTAGGAACAAGTGTCCAAACATCATTTCTTTCAAATTGATTAAGCTCTTCTTGCATAGCTATAATCCAAGATTCATCAAGAAGTGCTTCATCAATATTTTTAGGTTCAATCTGAGATAGAAAAGCAGTATGATTGCAAATATTTCTAAGAGATGATCGAGTACTTACACCTCGAGAAGGTTCTCCCAGAATTTGTTCCACTGGATGATCTTTCACAAATTTTCACTGTTTGGTTGCATCTTATATTAAATTTTGATAATCTTTCCTGATGTCTCCATGTTGGACTTCCTCTATTGTGTTCTCTTTGTTGAGATTGAGATTTTCCGTTTTATTTATTCCTCATGTTTCTTCATCAATGGATTTCTTGGAGAGTAGAGAATTAGATTCATCAAATACTACATGCATAGATTCTTGTACAGTCAAAGTCTTTTTATTGAATACTCTATAAGCTTTACTATTATTAGTAGAATATCCGAAAAAGATACATTCATCAGATTTTGCATCAAATTTGCCTAAATTATCCTCATTCAAAATAAAACATTTGCATCCAAATACATGAAAGTAACCAATGTTGGGCTTTTTCTCATTCCAAAGCTCATGGGGGTTTTTATCTAATTTAGTCCTTAGCATAACTCTATTTATAACATAACATGCAGTACTTACCGCTTCGGCCCAAAAATAACTAGGCAAGTTGTTTTCATTAAGCATTGTTCTTGCCATCTCTTGAAGATATCTATTTTTCCTCTCTACTACCCCATCTTGTTGAGGAGTTCGAGGAGCAGAAAAATTATGCACAAAACCATTTTCATTCCAAAATGTTTCAATATTTTTATTAATAAACTCTTTTCCCTTATCACTTCGGATACTTGAAATGGTATAACCCTTTTCATTTTGAATTCTCTTGCATAACTTGGTAAAAGCATTATGTGCCTCATCTTTATGACCAAGAAAGATGACCTAAGTATATCTAGAGAAATCATCAACAATAACAAATGCATAATATTTTCCTCATAGACTTGCAACTCTATTTGGTCCAAAAAGATCCATGTGTATTAGTTACAGTGGTCTGGTAGTGGAAATATGTTTCTTGGTTTTTAAAAAAGTTTTTGTTTACTTACCAAATTGGCATGCATTACAAATTTTGTTTTTAAGAAAATTTGCCTTTGGTAAACCTCTCACAAGATCATATTTTGAAAGTTTGGAAATAAGTTCCATGTTGGCATGACCTAGTCTTCTATGCCATAGCCAATTAGTTTCATTTTGAGCTAAAAAACAAATAGCATCTTGTGAGGTAATTTCTTCAAAATCGATTGTATAAACATTGTTGCTTCTAAAAACAATAAAACAAATATTACAATCATGATCATTCAAAATAATGCACTTATCCATTTTGAAAGTAACTGTAAATCTTTTATCACATAATTGACTTATACTCAAAATATTATGTTTTAGACCTTCAACAAGTAGAACATTTTCAATTATGAGAGAAGATTTATTATCAATTTTACCTATTCCCACGATCTTCCCTTTCGAGTTGTCTCCAAATGTCACGTGTCCTTTTTTTTTAGATTTAAAATCAAAGAACTTAGTCTTGTCTCCCGTCATGTGTCTTGAACATCCACTATCTAAAAACCATTTATTTTTGCTTGTAGAGGACTTCATGCATACCTCAATGTCATCTTTAGCCATAAGACAAAAATGTGCTGATTCTCCATTGCTTGCTTCACTATCTGAGCTACTTGAATCATCATCCCATGTAGCTTTCATTGCTTTCTTGCCTTTATTTTGATCTTTCTTTAGCAAACGACAATCTGGCTTGATATGACTAGGCTTATTGCATTTATAACAAATTAAAGTGTCATTTTTACCTCAATCTTTCTTGAAAAACTTTTTGAAAGATTTCCTTGGAGGAGTTTTATTTTTCTTTAAGACATGCACATGTGAAAAATGACAATCAATCATCTTTAATATTTTCAAAGTTCAAACCTTTAATCATGTCATGCACATATGAAAGATGACAATCAATCATCTTTCAAAATTTTCAAATTTAATTTTCAAAATATTCATGCACATGTGGAAAATGTATTTTAATGCTTTATGATAAAATATTAATTTTGAGCCTTAATCCTAATTTCGAATTTTTAAGAGATTTACAACATTACTCTATGACTTTAACGTGAACTTGTTCCCTTCTTGCTCATGCTTGGTTTCTTGATGTGCTTGACTCCATTATGTAGATAACTTGAGTTTGAGACTCATTTATTCTTTGAATTCATTTGTTATCATCAAAATCCATGTGTAGATGTATAATTACACAAAACTTGGAACCTTGGGTTCAACAGTTGGACAACATTATTTCAGAAATCTGCCCTTTATCCTATCAACCCTGTGATTCACTAATTGATTTGTAGATATCAATGGGGCAGATGATGGGACTAATGAATTATTTTATGCATCAATTTTGCAGGAAACCCAGTTGAAGTGCAATGGAAGCTGAAGTTTGAACAGCTTCACCCAGTGGTAGAATCACTTAAACCTTTTGGAGAGCAGACCCCATCCCTGGACCTCAAGCCTTTACCAGACCAGCTGAAATATGCATTTCTGTGACCTCACCAAACTTTTCAAGTGGTAATCTCTTCTCACTTAACTAATTGTCAAGAGGTAAAATTACTAAAGGTCCTAACTAAACACAAAAAGGCTATCGAATGGAGTTTGGCTGACATTAAGGGTACCAACCCCTTAGTTTGTACCCATAAGATTTATTTGAAAGAGGATGCCAAACCATCTAAGGAAATGCAAAGGAGGCTTAGTCCCACTGTGATGCCCTCAGATTCTGCTTGGGATCGAACGGACATCTGAAGCGTCGGGACATGCAACACAAGGTTACTTACCCCCGTTCATAACATATAAGATGCAATGTTCCTAACATGCATCTAACATTATGTAATATTCGCAGCGGATAATTTTTTTTTTTTAGCAATACTATGCACCAAACTAAAAACATCCCAAATACTTGAAACATATTTCATACATAAAGGCCTACTAAATAGCCATGATCACCACACTAGTCCAAAATAGTTGTGATCAAAAGAGTACTTGAGATACAACTCCAAAAGTACAAGTAGTAACCTAAGTTAAATACTATGCCATCATCAACATCGCACCGTGGCCTAGTCGACCGTGTTCAGTTGGTCGGATTCCAATCCTCCTTCGGGTCCTGTAACAAGATCTACCATTCGGGGGGAATGGTAGTTGGGACTACCACAGTGAGATTTGATTACAAATCTCAGCAAGTTAACATAAAACCTCCACACAGGTTAAAGATGCATGCATGGCAGAAAAAGCATGAATGCATAATTAAAATCGTAAGTAAGCATAGCATAACTTGACATATAGCATGACATAACTGACATAACTTGAACTTAAACGTGAACTGAACTTGACTTAACACGACCTGAACTTGACTTAACATGACCTGAACTTGATCTTAAAACATAACATGGACTAGCAACATAGCATGAACGTAAACTTGAAACATAACTTAGACTTGAAACATAACATGAACGTGAACATGCATAACATAAATATGAACTTGAACTTAACATAAACCTGAGTATAACATGGTATAAATGTGAACTTAAGACATAATGTGAACGTGAACATAACATAACATGAACATGAACTTGAAAATAACATGTACGTGAATATAACATGACAGAATCGTGAACTTGAAACATAACGTGAACGTGAACATAACATAACATGAACGTGAGCTTGAACATATCATAAACGTGAACATAACATGATATGAATATGAACTTGAAACTTACGTGAACATGAACATAACATATATGTGAACATAACTTAACATAACATAACATGAACTTGATTTAAAACTTGACTTAAGATGCACTTGATCTGAAACTTGACTTAACATAAACTTGGAATATTGCTTCTTTACTTAACATGAACTTGGACTTGAATTCTGACAATCAAAATGATTCTGCCAGTCGTTTCATCAGAATTAGTGAACAATCAGAATGATTCCATCACGAGTATCTTAAAAACACGTACCCTAGCAATCAGAATGATTACACCAGGAGTACCTCACATTACTCTGACAATCAGAATGATTCCATCAAGAGTATCTTAAAAAAAACACGTACCCTAGCAATCAGAATGATTACACCAGGCATACCTCATATTACTCTGACAATCAGAATGATTACATCAGGAGTACCTCATATTACTCTGACAATCAGAATGATTCCATCAAGAGTATCTTAAAAACACGTACCCTAGCAACCAGAATGATTACACTAGGAGTACCTCATATTATTCTGACAATCAGAATGATTCCATCAAGAGTATCTTAAAAACACATACCCTAGCAATCAGAATGATTACACCAGGAGTACACTGGACATAACTGACTTAAACGTAACTTGAAAGACATGACTTACTTGAGATGGAAACACTTCGTAACATGACCGAACATCTAATAGATGGCATACTTGACGTGACATACTTGCAACAGTGAATATCATATGATATGACATACATGTAACATATGGCATACTTATAACATACAACATTGCATGATAGAAAAGATTGTGTAACAGATAAATATTCATGAAAGAATAAATCATGCGTAACAGATAAACACGTAATGACATGGCATATATGATAACATACATACATAAATTGTAGTTCTCTTACTCATCATACATACACAGTAAACTGATAGTAAGTTAAAAGCTAACTTACCTCGTTTGTCGCGTTCAATGAAAATAAAGTGCGAAACACGAGGAACTTTAAGAGGATATTCTAAAAGTTAGAAATTTAATTACTAACAATTAGAAATGTGTAAAAGAGACAACTTAGAGTAAAATTACCATTTTATCCTCTACATGTGGGAGAATGACTATTTTACCCATAACTTAAGGATTTCACATCCTAACTCCAAAATTTTTCAAAATTTACATTCTTAATGTAAATTTTGTCCTAAACTCAAAAATCAACTCAGAAAAATTTAAAACAAATCACAACTAGGGAAAACACACTATGGCCAAAAATATCCATAAGCCATTTCTCTTGATTTTTGTTGCAATTCCTTCCAACTTCAAAACTCATGCTTAAACCAAAATTTTCCAACAAGCATCTTCCAATTCTAAGTTTAAAACCATACTTAAAACATCTATTTAGAAAAGACTTATAATCAACACCAAACTTGTTTTTGTAAAAAGATGAAAACACTTGAATCACAAGTTTTGTCCTTAAATCAAAACATCTCTAAGAATTCCAAAAAAAGTCAAATCTTACTTCTAACATATTCATAACATCATCCTAAGATAAACATGCTTTAAATCATCAAACTAAAGTCACCAAAATCACAAAAATAACACTTGGAGTTTTTGGTTTTACACTTAGTCCAAAAATAGAAACTTTTTCTTAACTAGCTTTGATAAATCTCTTGATCAATGGCTTAAGAAGGTGAGATCTTTGAAATAAAGCATCACATGGTTTAAAAACATGTCCTAAAGAATATAAAACCATCAAAATTAAAATCACATGGCTAAAACTCAATAAAACATGGATCTAACCTAAAAACATCAAATCTTAGGCCTAACCGAAATTCTCTTGCATAGAAAAATCATATCTTTGAAACTAATGCTAAATATCTCCAAAATAACATCCTAACATGAAAATAAGAGATTTAGGATCATCATATAAAAATATCAAAGCCATTAGAGTAAGATCAAACCACGAAATATTCAAACTTTCTCCAAATAAAAACTGTTTTTCCACTTCCAGTTTTCAAGTTTCTAGATTTAAGAACATCTATCATCAAAATCTTTATTCATGCAATAAAACTTCAATTAAAACTCTTAAAAACATGCTAACAACACTCCATAAAATTTTCGGACCAAGATATGTCCATTAGCTTGATCAAAAACTCCAAAACATAACATACTCTCCAGATTCACGCCCAGACTGACCTTTCCACGGTTAAAAATACTTTTGACTGACCAATGACCATGTAATGATACAAAAAATACGTCTAAAGAAACTAGACTCAAATAGGAACAACTTTTATGAAGGAGTCATCATGTGAAAATACTTACAAAGGGTCGAGAGTCTCAACGCAAAAAGACATAGAAATATGCCCGAGAGAGCTCTTTTGGGTTTCTCTCTAAGAACGGGGTGAAGAAATGATTAAAGTGAAGTAAGTGTGTCTTGCACGACTCAAGACTTCTGTAGGGGGAATATATGGACCTTAATGATCATTGAGTGGAGGTAGATATGTGACATAAAGTGGAGGATAGTGGGGGGCAAAGGACCGCCTACAAAAGCTATGGGGCATGGTGCTTGATGAGGTGGGTTCCTCCATACTATTGAGTGCAGCTTGAGGCAATGAATGGTCTGCCAAGTGGGGGAGGAAACTTCTCCAAGAAGCCTTGCCAAGGTGGCCAAATTCGTGGGCCTTAGTGGGCCTCAACCAAGTGGGCTTCAATTTGGGGTTTAAAGGGGGTTTGGTTAGGGTTTGAGATGCTATCAAGCCCAAATCTAATTTTTCTTGGCTCAATCAAATTTCTAAGGCTTAAAATGTTGGATAAAGATGTCATAATAGGAATTTGAGAAATTAATAGCATGTAGAAGTGATTTAATCAAGTGATTAACACACAATGCTAGAAATTGGATCAAAAAGGATTTGAAGGCCAACTTTAGGGTTTGGGAAACCCGTTTAGGGTTACGGTTTCAACCAAGTTTTTGGGGTTTCAAATGGATTTCAACCATTTAGGGTTTCACTAGGGTTGAAACCCTCTTTGATCTGACTCAATTTGGTTGATCAGATGAAAAAGGTTTTGTTTAGGTGGCATGATCTAACACATTGATTTCCTTCACAAATCCATCTAATAGTTTCTCTTTGTGCCAAGTATCTAATACTATTCATTATGTGTGGTTAAGATCTTGCCAAGTGTCCAAATAAAACTTCTCTAACCTAATTTGGACATTCCACACTGTGATTTTGAAAACACTGCACTTAGTACGCTTATCGAGGTTACTATTCACTTCAAAAAAGTGCATAATAAACTTAGTACTGAAAAATCCTAAATATTCATATTAACTTACAGTAAAAACCGTTTACCAAAACTCAACCCCGAAGTGCCCCTATAAATAAATTCACAATTTCGAACAGTCGTTTCGTCCGAAATTATGAAAATTGGTTATTGGGCCATAAAATCCTAAATATTCTATTGAGTCTAGTGGCGTAAACTATAACGTAATCTGACACTTCTAACTACCTTAAACAATTAAAATCGCATTTCTGGCATCACAGCGAGTGATAACACTGACTATGTTGACAGACTAAAACTTTTGCGATTAGCCGATTCGTGAAAACTTATAGGGTTTTCACGAGGTTTCTAATGTCTATAGAAATTCCACCATTGAATTTCTAGCGGGCTGTTACATCCACAATGAAGGAAGTAGTCAAAACTGAAGTACTTAAGTTGTTGGATGTGGGTATTATTTACCCCATTTCTGACAGTAGATGGGTTAGCCCCATTCATGTGGTTCCAAAAAAATCAGGATTGACTGTGGTAAAAAATGAAGAAAATGAATTAATACCTACAAAAGTAACCCTAGGTTGGAGGATGTGCATTGACTATAGGAAGCTTAACGCTTCCACTAGGAAAGACCACTTCCCTTTACCCTTCCTGGACCAAGTTTTAAAAAAAGTTGCAGGCCATGCATTTTATTGTTTCTTAGATGATTTTTCAAACTATTATTAGATTGAAATAGCCCCTGAGGACCAAGAGAAAACTACTTTTACCTGCCATTTTGGGACTTTTGCATTTAGAAGGATGCCCTTTGGGCTGTGTAATGCCCCAGCCACCTTCCAACGATGCAAACTTAGTATTTTTAGTGATTTAATTGAAAATAGCTTAGAGGTATTTATGGATGATTTCTCTGTTTATGGAAGCACCTCTGAGAGTTGTTTAACTAACTTACAAGCTGTTTTGGCTAGGTGTGAGGAGAAGAACTTACTGCTCAACTGGGAAAAATGCCATTTTATGGCTCAACTGGGTATAGTACTAGGGCATATAGTGTCTTCTAAGGGTATTGAGGTTGATAAATCAAAAATTGACACAATTTCCAAACTGCCCATACTTAAAACAGTGAGAGACATTAGGTCATTCTTAGAGCATGCTGGGTTCTATAGGAGATTTATAAAAGGGTTTAGTTCCATTTCTAAATCCTTGTGTAAATTGCTAATGCATGACATTGAGTTTGAGTGGACTACAGACCAGTAATCAGCATTTGAGCAACTCAAGGAGTTACTCACCATAGCCCCAATAATGCAACCTCTAGACTGGACCCTCTCCTTTGAAATAATGTGTGAAGCTAGTGAAAATGCCATAGGAGCTATTCTTGGTTAGTGTAGGAATAACCTGGCCTATGTCATTTATTATGCTAGCAAGACTTTGAGTGGGGCCTAGAAAAATTATTCAACCACAGAGAAAGAGTTGCTTGTAGTAGTCTTTGCCTTAGACAAGTTTAGGGCTTACATTCTTGGGTCACCTGTAATCATTTACACAGACCATGCAGCTTTGAAATACCTGTTGACTAAAAATGATACTAAACCAAGACTAATCAAATGGGTGCTACTCCTTCAAGAGTTTAACATTGCAATTAAAGACGACAAAGGAGTAGAGAATGTGGTGGCCGACCATTTATCCAAGCTCTCCTTCATAGAGGCTACATCATCTTTACCTATTTCTGACTTTTTCCCTCATGAAAATATTTTGTCAATTGAGTCTATTCCTTGGTATGCTGATATTGTCAATTTTTTGGTGACAGGAATGACACCAACACAGTGGACCACCCAAGACTTGAAGAGGTTTAAGATAGAGGTTAGGTATTTTTTTTATGATGACCCCTACCTATTTAAGTATTGTTCTGACCAAATAATTCGTAAATGTGTCCCAAACTCTGACATACACTCAGTCCTCACTTCCTGTCACACTGAACCTTGTGGTGGACATTTTTCTGCTAAAATAATAGTTGCCAAAACACTTCAATCTGGGTTGTACTGGCCACACATGTTTAGGGATGCATTTGAATTTTGTAAAAAGTGTACAAACTGTCAAAAATTGGGAGGAATATCTAGAAGGAACATGATGTCGTTGCAGCTAGTTTTAGTCTTAGAAATTTTTGACTATTGGGGTTTGGATTTCATGGGGCCATTCCCTCCATCTTTTGGAAATATATACATTCTAGTTGCAGTAGACTATGTCTCTAAGTGGATAGAGGTTGTTCCTTGCAAAAAGAATGATCATCAGATAGTTCTAAAGTTTCTGAAAGATAACATTGTGTTAAGGTTTGGTATGCCAAAAGCTGTTATCAGTGACAATGGGTCACACTTTTGTAACAGACCCATGGAAGCCCTTCTAAAAAAGTATGGAATTCATCATAAGGTATCTACACCTTACCATCCACAAACAAATGGTCAAGTCAAATTAGCCAATAGGGAAATCAAACAAATCCTTGAAAAAAAATGAATCCTAGCAAGAAAGATTGGTCATTAAGGTTAACTGATGCTTTGTGGGCTTATAGAACTGCTTATAAGACAATTCTTGGCTTGTCTCCCTATAGATTAGTCTATAGTAGGGCATGCCATCTTCCTGTTGAGCTAGAACACAAAGCATACTGGGATGTAAAAAAATTTAATTTTGATATGGATAACGTTGGCTCTGTGAGGAAGCTAAAACTTTCTGAACTAGAGGAATTAAGAATAGATGCTTATAAGAATTCTAGGCTAACTAAGGAACACATGAAAACTTTGCATGATAGAAACATTCTCAGAAAATCTTTTGAACCCAATCAACAAGTTTTGCTTTATAATTCCAGACTTCATTTGTTCCCTGGTAAACTTAGATCCCGATGGAGTGGACCTTATATAGTTAAGGAAATTTGGCCACATGGTGCTATTAAGATTATGAACCCTCAAAATGGAAACATTTTCAAAGTAAATGGTCAAAGGCTTAAACCCTTCCTGACCAATTTTTCACCTGATATTGCAACAAGTGTGTTGCAGGACCCCAGCTACCCAACTGCTTAGTAGTATTTTTCATTTTGTTTTATATCAATTTAATCTTGTTGTTTTGTAGATTTTCTCCCTTTACCAGTTGTATTTTTTTTTTAAACTTACATACAGCACAACCAGGTACTCTTTCTGTTTTTGTCTTTGTCCCTTACTTGCAAGTTGTTACACATTGAGGACAATGCATAATTTTAGTTGGGAGTTGGGAGCAGAATTTTTAGGACACAATCATGAGTCACTGCACGTCCAAATTTGTTTTTTGAGATTTGAAAGCAATTTTTTTTTTTCACTCATCAATTGTTTTCAAAATTGATATGTTCAAAATTTCATGCCTAAGGAAAGAATTGTTGGAAATGTGAGCTACAGTGGCATTTGAAGTTGGAGATGTTAATTCAAAGTAAAAGTTTATCCATTGGTGGGTTGTCTCAGTCAGAAGTGAATTTTGAGAAATCTGATAACTACTGGGTCACATGTGATGACTCGTTTTTACGTGTATTTTCACTGAAGGAATAATTTAATTTAATTATTATTATAATGCTTTTATTTTAAATTATCGGATTTTAATTGGATTTTATTGGCTGTTGAATTTAAATTGCTGTTTAATTGATTTTAGCTCGTTGTTGGTTTTAAAAAAATTTAACAGTTGGTTTTTGCTAGTTATTTATTTTATTTTAGCTTATCGATGTGATTAAAATATTTTCTTGGTGTTTATTTATTTATTTGATGTAGTGTTTAAATTATTTTAGTCGATTTATGTTTTTAATATCGTTTTCGGCGGATCAGTTTCTGGATCCCGGAAGTGAAGTTTGGACTTCATTTCTTTTCCCTTCTTTTCTTTTTCTCTTTTTTCTTTTTCCTTCTTTTCCTTTTCTTTTCTTCTTTTCCTTCTTTCTTTCCTTTCTTTTTCTTTTTCCCGTTTCTTTCCCTCCCGTGCGTCGTTTTCTCTCTCTCTCCCCTGCACTTTTCCTATTCCGTGCAGCCACCTTTGGCCAGCCGTATCTCCGCCGTCCGGTGGAGGTGTCGTACACCACCCCCGCCATTCTCTTCCTCTCACGGCAGACTACAACCCCTCCAATTTTCAGAGTCATCGGAGCCACCGTTAGCCGCCACGAGCCGCTCAAAGTAGCGGCACCAACCCAGAATTTTCCCCTGTTTCCGAAAATTTCCTCCGCCCAGAACCGCCACGTGCCGGCGGCGTGGCCTCCACCACCCACCCAGAAAACTTCCCCTCCCTCCGGTGCACCACCCCTCCGAAGATCTCCCCCAACCGGCCGGCCGTTTGGCCGAAAAAGCGCATCTAAGCCGCACGGTGTGTCACCGTTTCCGGCGCCGTCGCACCACCTCCGGCCACCATCTTTTCACCACTTCTTCCCCTACTCTTGCCGACCTAACCCACCCATTTCCGGCCTAGATCGGCCACCGGAGCAGCTCCCACGAGCTCAACTCGATTTGCTCGTTTTTCGCTTCTACCGGCGTTTTCGCCGCCACCCACGGCCAAAACTCACTTCCACTAGCTTCATAAACATCCCTAGACCATTCCCTATCAATTTGGTGTCTTGGTTTGTCCCCGTTCAAAAGTGGGTATTTTGCGACCCACGGCTACAGTGCATTTGCACTGTTACGTTGCTTTCCGCCCATCGTTTGCCGCGCGCCGAACCTTCTAAAAATCCTATATAGCTCTGTAAGTATTTTCAAACTCTACTTTTAGATTTAAATATATTTTGCTCTTACAATAATTTATTTGGTTGGTTTGCTGATTCCGGACTGAGTCCGAGGAGTTCGGGGGTCGGATGGATGGAGGACGGAGTTGCTTGAATTGTTGTTCTATGGTTGGTTGTATTTGTCGAGCATTGAAATTTACATTTACATGGTGCATGCACGTGTATTTTATTTTAATTGAGAAAATCCTTTTTATTGGCGTAAATGGATTTTTGGGAGTGTGCGTATCACGAGCCCAAGCCGGGATGGGTTATTATCTCGGTGGAGCTCCTCTGGTCACTCGGGAGTGGATAATACTGAGTGACATCCCCTGGGTTGTCGCTGGGCGACGACCGGATCGCACGATACGGTAACGCTGTCGTGTCGACTCCGTGGTCCCTAGAGTGGCGGGGACTAGAGGATGGCCTGGCCAGGTACGCGCGAGGCGGAGGCGCGAGTCTGGGCATCACTCGTGTAGGTGTCACACGCGTAGACGTTACCTGCGGTGTGGCACAGAGCCAGAGTGTGCGGATGATCCCTAGGGGAGATCATGGTGCATGCATAATCGGTTGGTTTTTATGGTTTTCGGATACGGGCCATTTTCTGGGAAAATGGCGAGGATGTGTTGAGGATTTGTGATCCATTTTCTGGGAAAATGGTGGTTTGGGCCATTATCTGGGATAATGGCGAGGCTTGGTTTTAAACGGTATGTGTGGGCCGTTATCGGGGATAACAGCGAGGTTTGTTTAAAGGATATGTTTTTGAGCCAAATGGGTTTTTGGCGTGCGTGGAACAAATATGGTTTGTGAATTTTGTGCATTGGCATTTATTCATGCATATTGTTTGAGTTTAATATGCTTTTATCTAGTGGTGTTTGGATTTTACTTACCTGCGGCACCATTTTTTGTACCGTAGATTTTGGTGCAGAGTTCGAGGAGGAGGAGGAGGCTGAGCCCGAGGATGCGGCTCTGCCGGAGTTCTGAGTTGGAGTTTATGTTTTGTAGTTGGCTTTGAAACAATATTTATGTCTTGTAATATTTTATTATGTACCTTTGAACTGCTTTGTATTTTATTTAAGAAAAAATTCTGGTACTAAATTTTATGGCTTTGCTATCCGTTGCGTATTTCCTTGTGCACATGCGTCGCTTGCACACACTTGGCACTCGTCGATAGGATGGTGACCTGGGTTGTCACCATCCGGACGTCTCGAATTTCCCGTGTTGGTACGTGGAGATTTGGGGGCGTCACATCACACATACACTTGAAATTTCCTAATAACACTTTTGTACCTTGAGTGGGTGTTCATCACTGCAGCTATAAAAGAACTCTAAGGAACCATATCCTAATGGCTTAGGAAGGGGTGGTCTAGTGGTAAGAGCAAACTTTTGGAAGTGTGGATAGGCGCACATTCATAAGTCTGATTCCCCACAGATATCTTTTTTTAAAATAAAAAAAAAAGGTATGAGAAAAGGAACAAGCTAGGGATCAAGAAAAGTAAAGTGCAATGGAAAAGGTTGCCTATTACCGGGGCCACTGAAAAAAAAAACAAATGGCATTTTAAAGCGTAATAGCGTGAAAGCCACCACTGCAATGGTTTTGAGTTAGAGTAAGATCAATGATTTTTCTTTATCAGCTGCTATTGCTGAACCTTAAATAAATGGACTTTAGAGGATAACTTTGGAAATTTTATCACAATGCACACTTAGGGGGATGCAGTTCTTTTAGTTTCTTTTCTCCTTGGAAGTTTGACTGACTGATGTATAAACCTCTGTGGAGAATCAATATCTGTTTTGCATTAACCCTGAGGCTTTAAAGAACTTTGAATCTCACTGATGGCATGAATCTTTGGATTACATTGTGTAGTGGACTTATATTTTACTCTCATGATCACTTTTGTTGCTAGAGGCTAGCAGCAAGCTAGTTAGGGGGTGTATGATTAAGTAAAAATAATGTAGTTAGTGAGTATTTAAATAAAGGCTTTTTGACCTAAGTTTCTCTACAAATACTCACTTAATCACCATTTTTGTATAAGAGACATTCTACGGTCAAGGAAAAGAATAAGGGGAAAATCGGACCTTATACTCTTAAAACACCCACTACACCTTCACACCAACACTTAGAACATTTCAGTTTTCCCCAGCACTCGGAATTTGATCCCTCGCTTTGTGCTTACAGATCCTACACTCTAGAAGGAACCGGATGGAATTGGAGAGGAATCGGTTGGATGTAGAGCAAAGGATGGAAAGAGAGATGATAAAAGGAGGAAGCACGAGGAGAGGGGGTAGTTTTTACGGAATGCAGAGAAAGATTCTAGGGTTTTTGCTGTTTCTAGTTATTCCTTTCATTTTTGCTGGAGTGAATGATTTTTTCTGTTTTATTTTTATAGAGGAACCCTCAGATGAAGGGGGAGTAATTTTTTGAACCCCAAGTCGAAGGAAACCGTCCAGCAGTGTTTATTCTTCGATGGTTTCAGTTTTCAGACTGTGTTTGTTTGCATTTCTTGAGTTTCTTCATCCCTATATCCAATGAAGTTAATGGTTTTGTTTCACTCTTTTTGATCTATTGTAGATTGACAGCACATTAGATGCTTGAAGTGTGAAAAAGTCCATTGCTCTGAAATTGTTAGTTGAAGTTGGGTTTATAGGAAATTTATTGAATTTATCATTTCAATTTCTTGGTTGGGCGTATATGAGATTTATCGTCCAAATATTCTAACCTAGACTGGTATAACATTTGAAGTAAATCCTGAGATAAGGAAACTTGTAGATTATTCATTGCAAGAAGGTTGCCCAAGACTTAGGTTTATTTACATTTTATTTAGCAATTCACCTTATTAATCAATATTGAATCTGTGAGGGTTTGTTCTAGTATAAGTTTTTTTTGGTCTCTTTAGCAACTTGTGTTGATTTTTCAAATTTTAGTGAAGTTTTAGAATCAGAGGAAGAAGTAAAGGGTCAATCGGCCTCTGTAGTAATTGAACCTTTAGTTTTTAAAAGGGGAAGATAGAATCTCAGTCAAGGAATTACCCCTTAGTCAACTTAGTGCCTAAGGAGGTGTTCTTAAAGAGAAACATCACCACTTATCTTATTGAAAAGTTTTAAACTTTAAGTAGCCTTAATCATTGTGAAATTGACATTTGGAAATCCACTGCACACCAAGACAACATCTCTTGCACTTGGGAGGTAATAAAATTGGAGAACCAATGAGGAGTGGGGCCGACTCCCTTTACTTCTCCCTCTCTCTCTCTTAAAATG
Source organism: Carya cathayensis (assembly GCA_011037825.1). NCBI lineage: Eukaryota > Viridiplantae > Streptophyta > Magnoliopsida > Fagales > Juglandaceae > Carya > Carya cathayensis. The sequence goes on along the minus strand of QGSO01000313.1, from coordinate 559,987 downwards.
TTATTTTTATGAACATCTCAGAACTACTAACTGACTTTGGTATTGGAGGCTCTTCGGCCCTAATGCCACTCTTTTCAAGCCTTATCTCATCTGAATTTTACAGGCTCAACATTGAGGACCCGAATCCCTGGAATCCGATGTAAAGACATACGAAATACGATGTTAATACACATCATGCGACATCAATTTATGAGATTATTTTTATATAATATATTTATGAATAAAGTATTTTTCTATTTGTGAAGTACGTCCGATCCATAATCTTATCCAAAACTACTTATCTTTTATACCCTCAAAAAGGAATGTCATTGTCGAAAGCAAAATAGCAATTTATCCAACTGGCCATGCCTGCCACTTTGAGGTCCTCTCTCACGATGACCGTTAAGCCATATCTAGTATTGTTGGGCACCTTATTAAACTATTTTAGGGAGAACCGGCTCAATCTTCAACGCTGACGGAATCAAGCTTACAATAATAATAAAAAAAATAGAAACGGAGGAGAGTGTAATGATCATGACAACTCAACAAGTAATCCATGCATTAAGTAAGAATAATATATAATAAAAAATTTCAATTTTTTATTATATTTTTGTAACTCTATTTTAAATATATCTATTTTTATAAATTAGAATTATAAAAATATGATATTTTGTAAAATAAAATTCTTTAAAAACAAATAGATTACGTCAAAATAAACTCGTAAATTAATATAAATTGATGTAGTATATTAAATTATAAAATTATTTTTATTATAAAATAAATCTAACGGATGTTATAAAATCATATTAATTTATAAATTTACTTTTATATAATTTTTTTATATAAGTGATAGTTCTCTTTTATAAACATCCACAATTATAAATATAATAGAAAAATAATTATAGAAAGGTTGTCTTTCTGTCGTTGCTTTGGAGTAATTAATTACCCGTAATTTACTGATAAAATAAAAACTGCCAGTAATTTTGTTAACTTTAACAGCACCTTGATTTGCTATATCCACTACTCATTTAAAAAATACAAATTTTATATACAGTTATTTTTACATATTTTTTTATACATTTTATTGATGTGATTGATTGTATATTAAAAATTGATATAATCAATCGTATCAATATAATGCGTAAAGAGTATGCCAATCATGTAATTTTTTACGAACAGTGCTCTTTCCAATAAGAATAAAAAATAATTATTTTCTATTTTATTTTTTTTTTATTTTTTATATTCTTAAATTTTTTTTTAAAAATTCACAATATTCTTAAAAGTAATTTCTTTAATCACTAAATAAATAAAAAAATTATTAAAACCCAATGGGGATCCAACTGTCGGTGACTAGCTATAAAGCGAGACTAAAGAACCTGTGAGTTGAAACAAACTTGTACGTGCGTAGTAGCCTACCCAAGATGGCCTCAAGTTCAAGCCTTGATCAGCATGAGCATGCGCAACATCCATCTGCCAATGGCACAGATATTAATGTAGTTCTACTGCAATATCCATCTGCTAACGGCAACGGTGTTGGACTGCAAGATCCATTTGTCACTTATATCATGAACATATTCGGCAGCAATCGTGACATTGTCTATAAAATTAAAATCAGACCACAAATAAACCCTCAAAACTCTAACAAAAGGGTGAGGAAAAGACAAATTCTCAGTGTTTCGTACTTAATGCCGCAACTTCCTCCCCTTCTTCTCTCTCTCTCTCTCTCTCTCTCTCTCTTCCTCACCAACGCACACAGCAATCACATATAAATTCTCTCTCTCTTTTCCTCATCAACACACACAGCAATCACATATAAATTCTATAAAATAAAAGAAAAGGCTGGCACGCCTTCTAAATTTATTCCTTCATTTTTACTGTTTATATATTTTAATTTATTTTAATTTTTTTGCTTAATAATTAAGAAAATAATTTTTAATATATTGGTATATATTTTTTATTTTTAAAAAATATTTAAATATATTAAAAAAATATAAAAAGAAAAAGAAGAAAAAAATAAAAATAAGAATTTGTGTAATAGGACTTGAAATTACGTATAAATTACC